>JASUTR010000225.1:0-372120 GCA_035048495.1 Euptelea pleiosperma | reverse complement strand
AACTCTTCCATTACTATTGTTTCAATAGTTTGAAGTGTTGGGAACAATATTTGGGACAGTCAAAACAAGTTAGCTCCATCCGTGCGTAACGTCTCAAATTGACTCAGTTTGTGTGTTACATTCCGAAGCCTATAACTTGTGACTTTTTCGCAACCGGACCTCGTAATTGGACTCAAACTCTTCTATTACTATTGTTTCAACAGATTTGAAGTGTTGGAACAAGATTCGGGACAGTCAAAACAAGTTAGCTCCATCCGTTCGTCAACGTCTCAAATTGGACTCAGTTTGTGTGTTACATTCCGAAGCCTATAACTTGTGACTTTTTCGAACCGGACCTCGTAATTGGACTCAAACTCTTCATTACTATTGTTTCATCACATTTGAAGTGGTTGGAACAAGATTCGGACGTCGAAACAAGTTAGCTCCATCCGTTCGTCAACGTCTCAAATTGGACTCAGTTTGTGTGTTACATTCCGAACCTGTAACTTGTGACTTTTTCGCAACCGGACCTCGTAATTGGACTCAAACTTTATTACTATTTTTCAACACATTTGAGTGTTGGAACAAGATTCGGACAGTCGAAACAAGTTAGCTCCATCCGTGCGTCAACGTCTCAAATTGGACTCAGTTTGTGTGTTACATTCCGAAGCCTATAACTTGTGACTTTTTCGCAACGGACCTCGTAATTGGACTCAACTCTTATTACTATTGTTTCAATCACATTTGATGGTGGAACAAGATTCGGACAGTCGAAACAAGTTAGCTCCATCCGTGCGTCAACGTCTCAAATTGGACTCAGTTTGTGTGTTACATTCCGAAGCCTATAACTTGTGAGTTTTTCGCAACCGGACCTCGTAATTTACTCAAACTCTTATTACTATTGTTTCAACACATTTGATGTGTTGGAACAAGATTCGGGACGGTCGAAACAAGTTAGCTCCATCCGTTCGTCAACGTCTCAAATTGGACTCAGTTTGTGAGTTACATTCCGAACCTATAACTTGTGACTTTTTCGCAACCGGACCTCGTAATTAGACTCAAACTCTTATTACTATTGTTTCAACACATTTGAAGTGTTGGAACAAGATTCGGGACGGTCGAAACAAGTTAGCTCCATCCGTTCGTCAACGTCTCAAATTGGACTCAGTTTTGTGTTACATTCCGAAGCCTATAACTTGTGACTTTTTCGCAACCGGACCTCATAATTAGACTCAACTCTTCCATTACTATTGTTTCAATAGATTTGAAGTGTTGGAACAATATTGGGACAGTCGAAACAAGTTAGCTCCATCCGTTCGTCAACGTCTCAAATTGGACTCAGTTTCTGTGTTACATTCCGAAGCCTATAACTTGTGACTTTTTCGCAACCGGACCTCATAATTAGACTCAAACTCTTCCATTACTATTGTTTCAATACATTTGAAGTGTTGGAACAATATTCGGGACAGTCGAAACAAGTTAGCTCCATCCTCGTCAACGTCTCAAATTGGACTCAGTTTGTGTTACATTCCGAAGCCTATAACTTGTGACTTTTTCGCAACCGGACCTCGTAATTGGACTCAAACTCTTCTACTATTGTTTCAACACATTTGAGTGTTGGAACAAGATTCGGGACGTCGAAACAAGTTAGCTCCATCCGTGCGTCAACGTCTCAAATTGGACTCAGTTTGTGTGTTACATTCCGAACCCTATAACTTGTGACTTTTTCGCAACCGGACCTCAATTGGACTCAAACTCTTCTATTACTATTGTTTCAACAGATTTGAAGTGTTGGAACAAGATTCGGGACAGTGAAACAAGTTAGCTCCATCCGTCGTCAACGTCTCAAATTGACTCAGTTTGTGTGTTACATTCCGAACCTATAACTTGTGACTTTTTCGCAACCGGACCTCGTAATTGGACTCAAACTCTTCATTACTATTGTTTCACACATTTGAAGTGTTGGAACAAGATTCGTGACAGTCGAAACAAGTTAGCTCCATCCGTCGTCAACGTCTCAAATTGGACTCAGTTTGTGTGTTACATTCCGAACCCTATAATTTGTGACTTTTTGCTACCGACTCGTAATTGGACTCAAACTTTATTTACTATTTCAACACATTTGATGTGTTGGAACAAGATTCGGACGGTCGAAAAAGTTAGCTCCATCCGTCGTCAACGTCTCAAATTGGACTCAGTTTGTGTGTTACATTCCGAAGCCTATAACTTGTGACTTTTTTGCAACCGACCTCGTAATTGGACTCATACTCTTGTACTATTGTTTCAACATATTTGAGTGTTGGAACAAGATTCGGGACGGTCGAACAAGTTAGCTCCATCCGTTCGTCAACGTCTCAAATTGGACTCAGTTTCTGTGTTACATTCCGAAGCCTATAACTTGTGACTTTTTCGCAACCGGACCTCATAATTAGACTCAAACTCTTCCATTACTATTGTTTCATAGATTTGAAGTGTTGGAACAATATTGGGACAGTCGAAACAAGTTAGCTCCATCCGTCGTCAACGTCTCAAATTAGACTCAGTTTCTGTGTTACATTCCGAAGCCTATAACTTGTGACTTTTTCGCAACCGGACCTCGTAATTGACTCAAACTCTTCTATTACTATTGTTTCAACATTTGATGTGTTGGAACAAGATTCGGGACGGTCGAAACAAGTTAGCTCCATCCGTCGTCAACGTCTCAAATTGGACTCAGTTTGTGTGTTACATTCCGAAGCCTATAACTTGTGACTTTTTCGCAACCGGACCTCAATTGGACTCAAACTCTTCCATTACTATTGTTTCAACAATTTGAGTGGTTGGAACAAGATTGGGACAGTCGAAACAAGTTAGCTCCATCCGTGCGTCAACGTCTCAAATTGGACTCAGTTTGTGTGTTACATTCCGAACCCTATAACTTGTGACTTTTTCGCAACCGGACCTCGTAATTGGACTCAAACTCTTCTATTACTATTGTTTCAACAGATTTGAAGTGTTGGAACAAGATTCGGGACGGTGAAACAAGTTAGCTCCATCCGTCGTCAACGTCTCAAATTGGACTCAGTTTGTGTGTTACATTCCGAACCCTATAACTTGTGACTTTTTCGCAACCGGACCTCGTAATTGGACTCAAACTCTTCCATTACTATTGTTTCATCACATTTGAAGTGGTTGGAACAAGATTCGTGACAGTCGAAACAAGTTAGCTCCATCCGTGCGTCAACGTCTCAAATTGGACTCAGTTTGTGTGTTACATTCCGAACCTGTAACTTGTGACTTTTTCGCAACTGGACCTCGTAATTGGACTCAGACTCTGTATTACTATTATTTCAACACATTTGTGTGTTGGAACAAGATTCGGGACAGTCGAAACAAGTTAGCTCCATCCGTGCGTCAACGTCTCAAATTGGACTCAGTTTGTGTGTTACATTCCGAAGCCTATAACTTGTGACTTTTTCGCAACCGGACCTCGTAATTGGACTCAACTCTTCCATTACTATTGTTTCAACATATTTGAAGTGGTGGAACAAGATTCGGACAGTCGAAACAAGTTAGCTCCATCCGTGCGTCAACGTCTCAAATTGGACTCAGTTTGTGTGTTACATTCCGAACCTATAACTTGTGACTTTTTCGCAACCGGACCTCGTAATTGTACTCAAACTCTTGTATTACTATTATTTCACATTTGAAGTGTGGAACAAGATTCAGGACGGTCGAAACAAGTTAGCTCCATCCGTCGTCAACGTCTCAAATTGGACTCAGTTTGTGTGTTACATTCCGAACCTATAACTTGTGACTTTTTCGCAACCGGAGCTCGTAATTGGACTCAAACTCTTCCATTACTATTGTTTCATCACATTTGAAGTGTGTGGAACAAGATTCGTGACAGTCGAAACAAGTTAGCTCCATCCGTGCGTCAACGTCTCAAATTGGACTCAGTTTGTGTGTTACATTCCGAAGCCTATAACTTGTGACTTTTTGCTACCGAAACTCGTAATTGGACTCAAACTCTTGTATTACTACTTTCAACACATTTGATGTGTTGGAACAAGATTCGGGACGGTCGAAAATAGTTAGCTCCATCCGTTCGTCAACGTCTCAAATTGGACTCAGTTTGTGTGTTACATTCCGAAGCCTATAACTTGTGACTTTTTTGCAACCGGACCTCATAATTAGACTACTCTTCCATTACTATTGTTTCAACATATTTGAAGTGTTGGAACAAGATTCGGGACAGTCGAAACAAGTTAGCTCCATCCGTTCGTCAACGTCTCAAATTGGACTCAGTTTCTGTGTTACATTCCGAAGCCTATAACTTGTGACTTTTTCGCAACCGGACCTCATAATTAGACTCAAACTCTTCCATTACTATTGTTTCAATAGATTTGAAGTGTTGGAACAATATTTGGGACAGTCGAAACAAGTTAGCTCCATCCGTACGTCAACGTCTCAAATTAGACTCAGTTTCTGTGTTGCATTCCGAAGCCTATAACTTGTGACTTTTTCGCAACCGGACCTCGTAATTGGACTCAAACTCTTCTATTACTATTGTTTCACATTTGAGTGTTGGAACAAGATTCGGGACGGTCGAAACAAGTTAGCTCCATCCGTTCGTCAACGTCTCAAATTGGACTCAGTTTGTGTGTTACATTCCGAACCTATAACTTGTGACTTTTTCGCAACCGGACCTCACAATTGGACCAAACTCTTCATTACTATTGTTTCAATAGATTTGAAGTGTTGGAACAATATTGGGACAGTCAAACAAGTTAGCTCCATCCGTCGTCAACGTCTCAAATTGGACTCAGTTTGTGTGTTACATTCCGAAGCCTATAACTTGTGACTTTTTCGCAACCGGACCTCGTAATTGGACTCAAACTCTTCTATTACTATTGTTTCAACAGATTTGAAGTGTTGGAACAAGATTCGGGACGGTGAAACAAGTTAGCTCCATCCGTTCGTCAACGTCTCAAATTGGACTCAGTTTGTGTGTTACATTCCGAAGCCTATAACTTGTGACTTTTTCGCAACCGGACCTCGTAATTGGACTCAAACTCTTCCATTACTATTGTTTCACACATTTGAAGTGTGGAACAAGATTCGGGACAGTCGAAACAAGTTAGCTCCATCCGTGCGTCAACGTCTCAAATTGGACTCAGTTTGTGTGTTACATTCCGAACCTATAACTTGTGACTTTTTCGCAACGGACCTCGTAATTGGACTCAACTCTTTATTACTATTATTTCAACACATTTGATGTGTTGGAACAAGATTCGGGACAGTCGAAACAAGTTAGCTCCATCCGTGCGTCAACGTCTCAAATTGGACTCAGTTTGTGTGTTACATTCCTAAGCCTATAACTTGTGACTTTTTCGCAACCGGACCTCGTAATTGGTCTCAAACTTTCCATTACTATTGTTTCATCATTTGATGTGGTGGAACAAGATTCGTGATAGTCGAAACAAGTTAGCTCCATCCGTGCGTCAACGTCTCAAATTGGACTCAGTTTGTGTGTTACATTCCGAACCTATAACTTGTGACTTTTTCGCAACCGGACCTCGTAATTGTACTCAAACTCTTGTATTACTATTATTTCACACATTTGAGTGTTGGAACAAGATTCAGGACGGTCGAAACAAGTTAGCTCCATCCGTTCGTCAACGTCTCAAATTGGACTCAGTTTGTGTGTTACGTTCCGAACCTATAACTTGTGACTTTTTCGCAACCGGAGCTCGTAATTGGACTCGAACTCTTCCATTACTATTGTTTCATCACATTTGAAGTGGTGGAACAAGATTCGTGACAGTCGAAACAAGTTAGCTCCATCCGTGCGTCAACGTCTCAAATTGGACTCAGTTTGTGTGTTACATTCCGAACCTATAACTTGTGACTTTTTCGCAACGGACTCGTAATTGGACTCAACTCTTGTATTACTATTATTTCAACACATTTGATGTTGGAACAAGATTCGGGACGGTCGAAACTAGTTAGCTCCATCCGTTCGTCTCAAATTGGACTCAGTTTGTGTGTTACATTCCGAAGCCTATAACTTGTGACTTTTTGCAACCGGACCTCATAATTAGACTCATACTCTTCCATTACTATTGTTTCAACAATTTGAAGTGTTGGAACAAGATTCGGGACAGTCGAACAAGTTAGCTCCATCCGTTCGTCAACGTCTAAATTGGACTCAGTTTCTGTGTTACATTCCGAAGCCTATAACTTGTGACTTTTTCGCAACAGGACCTCTTAATTAGACTCAAACTCTTCTATTACTATTGTTTCAATAATTTGAAGTGTTGGAACAATATTTGGGGACGTCGAAACAAGTTAGCTCCATTCGTACGTCAACGTCTCAATATTAGACTCAGTTTCTGTGTTGCATTCCGAAGCCTATAACTTGTGACTTTTTCGCAACCGGACCTCGTAATTGGACTCAAACTCTTCTATTACTATTGTTTCAAACACATTTGATGTGTTGGAACAAGATTCGGGACGGTCGAAACAAGTTAGCTCCATCGTCGTCAACGTCTCAAATTGGACTCAGTTTGTGTGTTACATTCCGAAGCCTATAACTTGTGACTTTTTCGCAACCGGACCTCACAATTAGGCCAAACTCTTCCATTACTATTGTTTCAATAGGTTTGAAGTGTTGGAACAAGATTCGGGACAGTCAAAACAAGTTAGCTCCATCCGTGCGTCAACGTCTCAATTGGACTCAGTTTGTGTGTTACATTCCGAAGCCTATAACTTGTGACTTTTTCGCAACCGGACCTCGTAATTGGACTCAAACTCTTCTATTACTATTGTTTCAACAGATTTGAAGTGTTGGAACAAGATTGGGACGGTCGAAACAAGTTAGCTCCATCCGTCGTCAACGTCTCAAATTGGACTCAGTTTGTGTGTTACATTCCGAACCTATAACTTGTGACTTTTTCAGAACCGGACCTCGTAATTGGACTCAAACTCTTCATTACTATTGTTTCACACATTTGAATGGTGGAACAAGATTCGTGACAGTCGAAACAGTTAGCTCCATCCGTTCGTCAACGTCTCAAATTGGACTCAGTTTGTGTGTTACATTCCGAACCCTGTAACTTGTGACTTTTTCGCAACGGACCTCGTAATTGGACTGACTCTGTATTACTATTATTTCATCACATTTGAAGTGTTGGAACAAGATTCGGGACAGTCGAAACAAGTTAGCTCCATCCGTGCGTCAACGTCTCAAATTGGACTCAGTTTGTGTGTTACATTCCTAAGCCTATACTTGTGTTTTTCGCAACCGGACCTCGTAATTGGTCTCAAACTCTTATTACTATTGTTTCATCATTTGATGGTGGAACAAGATTCGGATAGTCGAAACAAGTTAGCTCCATCCGTGCGTCAACGTCTCAAATTGGACTCAGTTTGTGTGTTACATTCCGAACCTATAACTTGTGACTTTTTCGCAACCGGACCTCGTAATTGGTACTCAAACTCTTCCATTACTATTTTTCAACACATTTGATATGTGGAACAAGATTCAGGACGGTCGAAACAAGTTAGCTCCATCCGTTCGTCAACGTCTCAAATTGGACTCAGTTTGTGTGTTACATTCCGAACCTATACTTGTGACTTTTCGCAACCGGAGCTCGTAATTGACTCGAACTCTTATTACTATTGTTTCACACATTTGAAGTGTGGAACAAGATTCGGACAGTCGAAACAAGTTAGCTCCATCCGTGCGTCAACGTCTCAAATTGGACTCAGTTTGTGTGTTACATTCCGAAGCCTATAATTTGTGACTTTTTGCAACCGGACTCGTAATTGGACTCAAACTCTTGTATTACTATTATTTCACACATTTGATGTGTTGGAACAAGATTCGGGAAGTCGAAAATAGTTAGCTCCATCCGTCGTCAACGTCTCAAATTGGACTCAGTTTGTGTGTTACATTCCGAAGCCTATAATTGTGACTTTTTGCAACCGGACCTCATAATTAGACTCATACTCTTCCATTACTATTGTTTCAACATATTTGAGTGTTGGAACAAGATTCGGGACAGTCGAACAAGTTAGCTCCATCCGTTCGTCAACGTCTCAAATTGGACTCAGTTTGTGTTACATTCCGAAGCCTATAACTTGTGACTTTTTTCGCAACCGGACCTCATAATTAGACTAAACTCTTCCATTACTATTGTTTCATAGATTTGAAGTGTTGGAACAAGATTGGACAGTCGAAACAAGTTAGCTCCATCCGTACGTCAACGTCTCAAATTGGACTCAGTTTCTGTGTGCATTCCGAAGCCTATAACTTGTGACTTTTTCGCAACCGGACCTCGTAATTGGACTCAAACTCTTATTACTATGTTTCAACACATTTGATGTGTTGGAACAAGATTCGGGACGGTCGAAACAAGTTAGCTCCATCCGTTCGTCAACGTCTCAAATTGGACTCAGTTTGTGTGTTACATTCCGAACCCTATAACTTGTGACTTTTTGCAACCGGACCTCACGTAATTGGACCAAACTCTTCCATTACTATTGTTTCAATAGATTTGAAGTGTTGGAACAAAATTGGGACAGTCGAAACAAGTTAGCTCCATCCGTGCGTCAACGTCTCAAATTGGACTCAGTTTGTGTGTTACATTCCGAAGCCTATAACTTGTGACTTTTTCGCAACCGGACCTCGTAATTGGACTCAAACTCTTATTACTATTGTTTCAACAGATTTGAAGTGTGGAACAAGATTCGGGACGGTGGAAACAAGTTAGCTCCATCCGTTCGTCAACGTCTCAAATTGGACTCAGTTTGTGTGTTACATTCCGAACCCTATAACTTGTGACTTTTTCGCAACCGGACCTCGTAATTGGACTCAAACTCTTCCATTACTATTGTTTCATCACAGATTTGAAGTGTTGGAACAAGATTCGGGACAGTCGAAACAAGTTAGCTCCATCCGTCGTCAACGTCTCAAATTGGACTCAGTTTGTGTGTTACATTCCGAACCTATAACTTGTGACTTTTTCGCAACCGGACCTCGTAATTGGACTCAAACTCTTATTACTATTTTTCAACACATTTGTGTGTTGGAACAAGATTCGGGACAGTCGAAACAAGTTAGCTCCATCCGTCGTCAACGTCTCAAATTGGACTCAGTTTGTGTGTTACATTCCGAAGCCTATAACTTGTGACTTTTTCGCAACCGGACCTCGTAATTGGACTCAAACTCTTCCATTACTATTGTTTCATCACATTTGAAGTGGTTGGAACAAGATTCGGGAAGTCGAAACAAGTTAGCTCCATCCGTGCGTCAACGTCTCAAATTGGACTCAGTTTGTGTGTTACATTCCGAACCTATAACTTGTGACTTTTTCGCAACCGGACCTCGTAATTACTCAAACTTTATTACTATTATTTCACACATTTGAAGTGTTGGAACAAGATTCGGACAGTCGAAACAAGTTAGCTCCATCCGTCGTCAACGTCTCAAATTGGACTCAGTTTGTGTGTTACATTCCGAACCTATAACTTGTGACTTTTTCGCAACCGGACCTCGTAATTGGACTCAACTCTTCCATTACTATTGTTTTTCACATTTGAAGTGTTGGAACAAGATTCGGGACAGTCGAAACAAGTTAGCTCCATCCGTGCGTCAACGTCTCAAATTGGACTCAGTTTGTGTGTTACATTCGAACCTATAACTTGTGACTTTTTCGCAACGGACCTCGTAATTGGACTCAACTCTTTATTACTATTATTTCAACACATTTGATGTGTTGGAACAAGATTCGTGGTCGAAACAAGTTAGCTCCATCCGTTCAACGTCTCAAATTGGACTCAGTTTGTGTGTTACATTCCGAAGCCTATAACTTGTGACTTTTTTCGCAACCGGACCTCGTAATTGGACTCAACTCTTCCATTACTATTGTTTCAACAATTTGAAGTGTGGAACAAGATTCGGGACAGTCGAAACAAGTTAGCTCCATCCGTTCGTCAACGTCTCAAATTGGACTCAGTTTTGTGTGTTACATTCCGAAGCCTATAACTTGTGACTTTTTCGCAACCGGACCTCATAATTAGACTCAAACTCTTCATTACTATTGTTTCAAACATTTGAAGTGTTGGAACAAGATTCGGGACAGTCGAAACAAGTTAGCTCCATCCGTTCGTCAACGTCTCAAATTGGACTCAGTTTCTGTGTTACATTCCGAAGCCTATAACTTGTGACTTTTTCGCAACCGGACCTCGTAATTGGACTCAAACTCTTCTATTACTATTGTTTCAACACATTTGATGTGTTGGAACAAGATTCGGGACGGTCGAAACAAGTTAGCTCCATCCGTTCGTCAACGTCTCAAATTGGACTCAGTTTTGTGTTACATTCCGAAGCCTATAACTTGTGACTTTTTCGCAACCGGACCTCAAATTAGACTCAAACTCTTCATTACTATTGTTTCAACAATTTGAAGTGTTGGAACAATATTGGGACAGTCAAACAAGTTAGCTCCATCCGTTCGTCAACGTCTCAAATTGGACTCAGTTTGTGTGTTACATTCCGAAGCCTATAACTTGTGACTTTTTCGCAACCGGACCTCGTAATTGGACTCAAACTCTTCATTACTATTGTTTCAACAGATTTGAAGTGTTGGAACAATATTGGGACAGTCGAAACAAGTTAGCTCCATCCGTCGTCAACGTCTCAAATTGGACTCAGTTTGTGTGTTACATTCCGAAGCCTATAACTTGTGACTTTTTTCGCAACCGGACTCGTAATTGGACTCAAACTCTTCATTACTATTGTTTCAACACATTTGAAGTGTGGAACAAGATTCGGGACAGTCGAAACAAGTTAGCTCCATCCGTCGTCAACGTCTCAAATTGGACTCAGTTTGTGTGTTACATTCCGAACCTATAACTTGTGACTTTTTCGCAACCGGACCTCGTAATTGGACTCAACTCTTTATTACTATTGTTTCACACATTTGAAGTGTTGGAACAAGATTCGGGACAGTCGAAACAAGTTAGCTCCATCCGTGCGTCAACGTCTCAAATTGGACTCAGTTTGTGTGTTACATTCCGAACCTATAACTTGTGACTTTTTCGCAACCGGACCTCGTAATTGGACTCAAACTCTTCTATTACTATTGTTTCACATTTGAGTGTTGGAACAAGATTCGGGACGGTCGAAACAAGTTAGCTCCATCCGTTCGTCAACGTCTCAAATTGGACTCAGTTTGTGTGTTACATTCCGAACCCTATAACTTGTGACTTTTTCGCAACCGGACCTCGTAATTGGACTCAAACTCTTCCATTACTATTGTTTCAATCACTTTGAAGTGGTTGGAACAAGATTCGGACAGTCGAAACAAGTTAGCTCCATCCGTGCGTCAACGTCTCAAATTGGACTCAGTTTGTGTGTTACATTCCGAACCTATAACTGTGACTTTTTCGCAACCGGACCTCGTAATTGGACTCAAACTCTTCTATTACTATTGTTTCAACATTTGATGTGTTGGAACAAGATTCGGGACGGTCGAAACAAGTTAGCTCCATCCGTTCGTCAACGTCTCAAATTGGACTCAGTTTGTGTGTTACATTCCGAAGCCTATAACTTGTGACTTTTTTCGCAACCGGACCTCTAATTGGACTCATACTCTTCCATTACTATTGTTTCAACAATTTGAAGTGTTGGAACAAGATTCGGGACAGTCGAAACAAGTTAGCTCCATCCGTGCGTCAACGTCTCAAATTGGACTCAGTTTGTGTGTTACATTCCGAAGCCTATAACTTGTGACTTTTTCGCAACCGGACCTCGTAATTGGACTCAAACTCTTCCATTACTATTGTTTCAACACATTTGAAGTGTTGGAACAAGATTCGGGACAGTCGAAACAAGTTAGCTCCATCCGTGCGTCAACGTCTCAAATTGGACTCAGTTTGTGTGTTACATTCCGAACCTATAACTTGCGGCTTTTTCGCAACCGGACCTCGTAATTACTCAAACTCTTTATTACTATTGTTTCACACATTTGATGTGTTGGAACAAGATTCGGACGGTCGAAACAAGTTAGCTCCATCCGTTGCGTCAACGTCTCAAATTGGACTCAGTTTGTGTGTTACATTCCGAACCTATAACTTGTGACTTTTTCGCAACCGGACCTCGTAATTGGACTCAAACTCTTCATTACTATTGTTCATCACATTTGAAGTGGTGGAACAAGATTCGTGACAGTCGAAACAAGTTAGCTCCATCCGTGCGTCAACGTCTCAAATTGGACTCAGTTTGTGTGTTACATTCCGAACCTATAACTTGTGACTTTTTCGCAACTGGACCTCGTAATTGGGACTCAGACTCTTGTATTACTATTATTTCAACACATTTGATAGTGTTGGAACAAGATTCGGGACGGTCGAAACTAGTTAGCTCCATCCGGGTACGTCTCAAATTGGACGCAGTTTGTGTGTTACATTCCGAAGCCTATAACTTGTGACGTTTTCGCAACCGGACCTCAGTAATTAGGACTCATACTCTTCCATTACTATTGTTTCAACAAATTTGAAGTGTTGGAACAAGATTCGGGACAGTCGAAACAAGTTAGCTCCATCCGTGCGTCAACGTCTGAAATTGGACTCAGTTTGCTGTGTTACATTCCGAAGCCTATAACTTGTGACTTTTTCGCAACCGACCTCAGTAATTAGACTCAAACTCTTCTATTACTATTGTTTCAATAGATTTGAAGTGTTGGAACAAGATTTGGGAAAGTCGAAACAAGTTAGCTCCATCGTACGTCAACGTCTCAAATTGAGACTCAGTTTGCTGTGTTACATTCCGAACCTATAACTTGTGACTTTTTCGCAACCGGACCTCGTAATTGGACTCAAACTCTTCTATTACTATTGTTTCAACACATTTGATGTGTGGAGGAACAAGATCTGGACGTCGAAACAAGTTAGCTCCATCCGTTCGTCAACGTCTCAAATTGGACCTCAGTTTGTGTGTTACATTCCGACCATATAACTTGTGACTTTTTCGCAAGCCGGACCTCGTAATTGGCCTCAAACTCTTCCATTACTATTGTTTCATACAGTTTGAAGTGTTGGAACAATATTCGGGACAGTCGAAAACAAGTTAGCTCCATCCGTGCGTCAACGTCTCAAATTGGACTCAGTTTGTGTGTTACATTCCGAAGCCTATAACTTGTGACTTTTTCGCAACCGGACCTCGTAATTGGACTCAAACTCTTCTATTACTATTGTTTCAACAAATTTGAAGTGTTGGAACAAGATTCGGGACTGTCGAAACAAGTTAGCTCCATCCGTTCGTCAACGTCTCAAATTGGACTCATTTTGTGTATTACATTCCGAAGCCTATAACTTGTGACTTTTTCGCAAACCGGACATCGTAATTGGACTCAAACTCTTCCATTACTATTGTTTCATCACATTTGAAGTGGTGGAACAAGATCGTGACTGTCGAAACAAGTTAGCTCCATCCGTGCGTCAACGTCTCAAATTGGACTCAGTTTGTGTGTTACATTCCGAACCTATAACTTGTGACTTTTCGCAACGGACCTCGAATTGGACTCAACTCTTGTATTACTATTATTTCAACACATTTGATGTGTTGGAACAAGATTCGGGACGGTCGAAACTAGTTAGCTCCATCCGTTCGTCAACGTCTCAAATTGGACTCAGTTTGTGTGTTACATTCCGAAGCCTATAACTTGTGACTTTTTTGCAACCGGACCTCATAATAGGCTCATACTCTTCCATTACTATTGTTTCAACATATTTGAAGTGTTGGAACAAGATTCGGGACAGTCGAAACAAGTTAGCTCCATCCGTTCGTCAATGTCTCCAATTGGACTCAGTTTCTGTGTTACATTCCGAAGCCTATAACTTGTGACTTTTTTGCAACCGGACCTCATAATTAGACTCATACTCTTCCATTACTATTGTTTCAACATATTTGAAGTGTTGGAACAAGATTCGGGACAGGTCGAAACAAGTTAGCTCCATCCGTTCGTCAACGTCTCAAATTGGACTCAGTTTGTGTGTTACGTTCCGAACCCTATAACTTGTGACTTTTTCGCAACCGGAGCTCGTAATTGGACTCGAACTCTTCCATTACTATTGTTTCATCACATTTGAAGTGGTGGAACAAGATTCGTGACAGTCGAAACAAGTTAGCTCCATCCGTGCGTCAACGTCTCAAATTGGACTCAGTTTGTGTGTTACATTCCGAAGCCTATAACTTGTGACTTTTTCGCAACCGGACCTCGTAATTGTACTCAAACTCTTATATTACTATTATTTCAACACATTTGATATGTTGGAACAAGATTCAGGATGGTCGAAACAAGTTAGCTCCATCCGTTCGTCAACGTCTCAAATTGGACTCAGTTTGTGAGTTACATTCCGAACCCTATAACTTGTGACTTTTTTGCAACCGGACCTCATAATTAGACTCATACTCTTCCATTACTATTGTTTCAACATATTTGAAGTGTTGGAACAAGATTCGGGACAGTCGAAACAAGTTAGCCCCATCCGTTCGTCAACGTCTCAAATTGGACTCAGTTTCTGTGTTACATTCCGAATCCTATAACTTGTGACTTTTTCGCAACCCGGACCTCATAATTAGACTCAAACTCTTCCATTACTATTGTTTCATCACATTTGAAGTGGTGGAACAAGATTCGTGACAGTCGAAACAAGTTAGCTCCATCCGTGCGTCAACGTCTCAAATGGGACTCAGTTTTGTGTGTTACATTCCGAACCCTATAACTTGTGACTTTTTCGCAACCGGACCTCACAATTAGGCCCAAACTCTTCCATTACTATTGTTTCAACAGATTTGAAGTGTTGGAACAATATTTGGGACAGTCAAAACAAGTTAGCTCCATCCGTGCGTCAACGTCTCAAATTGGACTCAGTTTGTGGTGTTACATTCCGAAGCCTATAACTTGTGACTTTTTCGCAACCGGACCTCGTAATTGGACTCAAACTCTTCTATTACTATTGTTTCAACAGCTTTGAAGTGTTGGAACAAGATTCGGGACGGTCGAAACAAGTTAGCTCCATCCGTACGTCAACGTCTCAAATTGGGACTCAGTTTGTGTGTTACATTCCGAACCCTTAACTTGTGACTTTTTCAGAACCGGACTCGTAATTGGACTCAAACTCTTCCATTACTATTGTTTCATCACTTTTGAAGTGTGGAACAAGATTCGTGACAGTCGAAAGAAGTTAGCTCCATCCGTGCGTCAACGTCTCAAATTGGACTCAGTTTGTGTGTTACATTCCGAAACCTGTAACTTGTGACTTTTTCGCAACTGGACCTCGTAATTGGACTCAGACTCTTGTATTACTATTATTTCAACACATTTGATGTGTTGGAACAAGATTCGGGACGGTCGAAACTAGTTAGCTCCATCCGTTCGTCAACGTCTCAATTGGACTCAGTTTGTGTGTTACATTCCGAAGCCTATAACTTGTGACTTTTTTGCAACCGGACCTCATAATTAGGCTCATACTCTTCCATTACTATTGTTTCAACATATTTGAAGTGTTGGAACAAGATTCGGGACAGTCGAAACAAGTTAGCTCCATCCGTTCGTCAATGTCTCCAATTGGACTCAGTTTCTGTGTTACATTCCGAAGCCTATAACTTGTGACTTTTTTGCAACCGGACCTCATAATTAGACTCATACTCTTCCATTACTATTGTTTCAACATATTTGAAGTGTTGGAACAAGATTCGGGACAGTCGAAACAAGTTAGCTCCATCCGTTCGTCAACGTCTCAAATTGGACTCAGTTTGTGTGTTACGTTCCGAACCCTATAACTTGTGACTTTTTCGCAACCGGAGCTCGTAATTGGACTCGAACTCTTCCATTACTATTGTTTCATCACATTTGAAGTGGTGGAACAAGATTCGTGACAGTCGAAACAAGTTAGCTCCATCCGTGCGTCAACGTCTCAAATTGGACTCAGTTTGTGTGTTACATTCCGAAGCCTATAACTTGTGACTTTTTCGCAACCGGACCTCGTAATTGTACTCAAACTCTTATATTACTATTATTTCAACACATTTGATATGTTGGAACAAGATTCAGGATGGTCGAAACAAGTTAGCTCCATCCGTTCGTCAACGTCTCAAATTGGACTCAGTTTGTGAGTTACATTCCGAACCCTATAACTTGTGACTTTTTTGCAACCGGACCTCATAATTAGACTCATACTCTTCCATTACTATTGTTTCAACATATTTGAAGTGTTGGAACAAGATTCGGGACAGTCGAAACAAGTTAGCCCCATCCGTTCGTCAACGTCTCAAATTGGACTCAGTTTCTGTGTTACATTCCGAATCCTATAACTTGTGACTTTTTCGCAACCGGACCTCATAATTAGACTCAAACTCTTCCATTACTATTGTTTCATCACATTTGAAGTGGTGGAACAAGATTCGTGACAGTCGAAACAAGTTAGCTCCATCCGTGCGTCAACGTCTCAAATTGGACTCAGTTTGTGTGTTACATTCCGAACCCTATAACTTGTGACTTTTTCGCAACCGGACCTCACAATTAGGCCCAAACTCTTCCATTACTATTGTTTCAACAGATTTGAAGTGTTGGAACAATATTTGGGACAGTCAAAACAAGTTAGCTCCATCCGTGCGTCAACGTCTCAAATTGGACTCAGTTTGTGTGTTACATTCCGAAGCCTATAACTTGTGACTTTTTCGCAACCGGACCTCGTAATTGGACTCAAACTCTTCTATTACTATTGTTTCAACAGATTTGAAGTGTTGGAACAAGATTCGGGACGGTCGAAACAAGTTAGCTCCATCCGTACGTCAACGTCTCAAATTGGACTCAGTTTGTGTGTTACATTCCGAACCCTATAACTTGTGACTTTTTCAGAACCGGACCTCGTAATTGGACTCAAACTCTTCCATTACTATTGTTTCATCACATTTGAAGTGGTGGAACAAGATTCGTGACAGTTGAAACAAGTTAGCTCCATCCGTGCGTCAACGTCTCAAATTGGACTCAGTTTGTGTGTTACATTCCGAACCTGTAACTTGTGACTTTTTCGCAACTGGACCTCGTAATTGGACTCAGACTCTTGTATTACTATTATTTCAACACATTTGATGTGTTGGAACAAGATTCGGGACAGTCGAAACAAGTTAGCTCCATCCGTGCGTCAACGTCTCAAATTGGACTCAGTTTGTGTGTTACATTCCTAAGCCTATAACTTGTGAGTTTTTCGCAACCGGACCTCGTAATTGGTCTCAAACTCTTCCATTACTATTGTTTCATCATATTTGAAGTGGTGGAACAAGATTCGTGATAGTCGAAACAAGTTAGCTCCATCCGTGCGTCAACGTCTCAAATTGGACTCAGTTTGTGTGTTACATTCCGAACCTATAACTTGTGACTTTTTCGCAACGGACCTCGTAATTGTACTCAAATTCTTGTATTACTATTATTTCAACACATTTGATGTGTTGGAACAAGATTCAGGACGGTCGAAACAAGTTAGCTCATCCGTTCGTCAACATCTCAAATGGACTCAGTTTGTGTGTTACGTTCCGAACCATATAACTTGTGACTTTTTCGCAACCGGAGCTCGTAATTGGACTCGAACTCTTCCATTACTATTGTTTCATCACATTTGAAGTGGTGGAACAAGATTCGTGACAGTCGAAACAAGTTAGCTCCATCCGTGCGTCAACGTCTCAAATTGGACTCAGTTTGTGTGTTACATTCCGAAGCCTATAATTTGTGACTTTTTCGCTACCGAAACTCGTAATTGGACTCAAACTCTTGTATTACTATTATTTCAACACATTTGATGTGTTGGAACAAGATTCGGGACAGTCGAAACAAGTTAGCTCCATCCGTGCGTCAACGTCTCAAATTGGACTCAGTTTGTGTGTTACATTCCTAAGCCTATAACTTGTGACTTTTTCACAACCGGACCTCGTAATTGGTCTCAAACTCTTCCATTACTATTGTTTCATCATATTTGAAGTGGTGGAACAAGATTCGTGATAGTCGAAACAAGTTAGCTCCATCCGTGCGTCAACGTCTCAAATTGGACTCAGTTTGTGTGTTACATTCCGAACCTATAACTTGTGACTTTTTCGCAACCGGACCTCGTAATTGTACTCAAACTCTTGTATTACTATTATTTCAACACATTTGATATGTTGGAACAAGATTCAGGACGGTCGAAACAAGTTAGCTCCATCCGTTCGTCAACGTCTCAAATTGGACTCAGTTTGTGTGTTACGTTCCGAACCCTATAACTTGTGACTTTTTCGCAACCGGAGCTCGTAATTGGACTCGAACTCTTCCATTACTATTGTTTCATCACATTTGAAGTGGTGGAACAAGATTCGTGACAGTCGAAACAAGTTAGCTCCATCCGTGCGTCAACGTCTCAAATTGGACTCAGTTTGTGTGTTACATTCCGAAGCCTATGATTTGTGACTTTTTGCTACCGAAACTCGTAATTGGACTCAAACTCTTGTATTACTACTATTTCAACACATTTGATGTGTTGGAACAAGATTCGGGACGGTCGAAAATAGTTAGCTCCATCCGTTCGTCAACGTCTCAAATTGGACTCAGTTTGTGAGTTACATTCCGAAGCCTATAACTTGTGACTTTTTTGCAACCGGACCTCATAATTAGACTCATACTCTTCCATTACTATTGTTTCAACATATTTGAAGTGTTGGAACAAGATTCGGGACAGTCGGAACAAGTTAGCTCCATCCGTTCGTCAACGTCTCAAATTGGACTCAGTTTCTGTGTTACATTCCGAAGCCTATAACTTGTGACTTTTTCGCAACCGGACCTCATAATTAGACTCAAACTCTTCCATTACTATTGTTTCAATAGATTTGAAGTGTTGGAACAATATTTGGGACAGTCGAAACAAGTTAGCTCCATCCGTACGTCAACGTCTCAAATTAGACTCAGTTTCTGTGTTGCATTCCGAAGCCTATAACTTGTGACTTTTTCGCAACCGGACCTCGTAATTGGACTCAAACTCTTCTATTACTATTGTTTCAACACATTTGATGTGTTGGAACAAGATTCGGGACGGTCGAAACAAGTTAGCTCCATCCGTTCGTCAACGTCTCAAATTGGACTCAGTTTGTGTGTTACATTCCGAACCCTATAACTTGTGACTTTTTCGCAACCGGACCTCACAATTAGGCCCAAACTCTTCCATTACTATTGTTTCAATAGATTTGAAGTGTTGGAACAATATTTGGGACAGTCAAAACAAGTTAGCTCCATCCGTGCGTCAACGTCTCAAATTGGACTCAGTTTGTGTGTTACATTCCGAAGCCTATAACTTGTGACTTTTTCGCAACCGGACCTCGTAATTGGACTCAAACTCTTCTATTACTATTGTTTCAACAGATTTGAAGTGTTGGAACAAGATTCGGGACGGTTGAAACAAGTTAGCTCCATCCGTTCGTCAACGTCTCAAATTGGACTCAGTTTGTGTGTTACATTCCGAACCCTATAACTTGTGACTTTTTCAGAACCGGACCTCGTAATTGGACTCAAACTCTTCCATTACTATTGTTTCATCACATTTGAAGTGGTGGAACAAGATTCGTGACAGTCGAAACAAGTTAGCTCCATCCGTGCGTCAACGTCTCAAATTGGACTCAGTTTGTGTGTTACATTCTGAACCTGTAACTTGTGACTTTTTCGCAACTGGACCTCGTAATTGGACTCAGACTCTTGTATTACTATTATTTCAACACATTTGATGTGTTGGAACAAGATTCGGGACAGTCGAAACAAGTTAGCTCCATCCGTGCGTCAACGTCTCAAATTGGACTCAGTTTGTGTGTTACATTCCTAAGCCTATAACTTGTGAGTTTTTCGCAACCGGACCTCGTAATTGGTCTCAAACTCTTCCATTACTATTGTTTCATCATATTTGAAGTGGTGGAACAAGATTCGTGATAGTCGAAACAAGTTAGCTCCATCCGTGCGTCAACGTCTCAAATTGGACTCAGTTTGTGTGTTACATTCCGAACCTATAACTTGTGACTTTTTCGCAACCGGACCTCGTAATTGTACTCAAACTCTTGTATTACTATTATTTCAACACATTTGATGTGTTGGAACAAGATTCAGGACGGTCGAAACAAGTTAGCTCCATCCGTTCGTCAACGTCTCAAATCGGACTCAGTTTGTGTGTTACGTTCCGAACCCTATAACTTGTGACTTTTTCGCAACCGGAGCTCGTAATTGGACTCGAACTCTTCCATTACTATTGTTTCATCACATTTGAAGTGGTGGAACAAGATTCGTGACAGTCGAAACAAGTTAGCTCCATCCGTGCGTCAACGTCTCAAATTGGACTCAGTTTGTGTGTTACATTCCGAACCTATAACTTGTGACTTTTTCGCAACTGGACCTCGTAATTGGACTCAGACTCTTGTATTACTATTATTTCAACACATTTGATGTGTTGGAATAAGATTCGGGACGGTCGAAACTAGTTAGCTCCATCCCTTCGTCAACGTCTCAAATTTGACTCAGTTTGTGTGTTACATTCCGAAGCCTATAACTTGTGACTTTTTTGCAACCGGACCTCATAATTAGACTCATACTCTTCCATTACTATTGTTTCAACATATTTGAAGTGTTGGAACAATATTCGGGACAGTCGAAACAAGTTAGCTCCATCCGTTCGTCAACGTCTCAAATTGGACTCAGTTTCTGTGTTACATTCCGAAGCCTATAACTTGTGACTTTTTCGCAACCGGACCTCATAATTAGACTCAAACTCTTCCATTACTATTGTTTTAACAGATTTGAAGTGTTGGAACAATATTTGGGACAGTCGAAACAAGTTAGCTCTATCCGTACGTCAACGTCTCAAATTAGACTCAGTTTCTGTGTTGCATTCCGAAGCCTATAACTTGTGACTTTTTCGCAACCGGACCTCGTAATTGGACTCAAACTCTTCTATTACTATTGTGTTCAACACATTTGATGTGTTGGAACAAGATTCGGGACGGTCGAAACAAGTTAGCTCCATCCGTGCGTCAACGTCTCAGATTGGACTCAGTTTGTGTGTTACATTCCTAAGCCTATAACATGTGACTTTTTCGCAACCGGACCTCGTAATTGGACTCAAACTCTTCTATTACTATTGTTTCAACAGATTTGAAGTGTTGGAATAAGATTTGGGACAGTCGAAACAAGTTAGCTCCATCCGTGGATCAACGTCTCAAATTCGACTCAATTTGTGTGTAACATTCCGAACCCTATAACTTGTGACTTTGTCGCAATCAGACCTCGTAATTTTACTCAAACTCTTTCATTATTATTATTTCAACACATTTGAAGTATTGGAACATGATTCGGGACAGGGAAAACATGTTAGCTCCATCCGTGCGTCAACGTCTCAAATTGGACTCAGTTTGTGTGTTACATTCCGAACCTATAACTTGTGACTTTTTCGCAACTGGACCTCGTAATTGGACTCAGACTCTTGTATTACTATTATTTCAACACATTTGATGTGTTGGAACAAGATTCGGGACGGTCGAAACTAGTTAGCTCCATCCCTTCGTCAACGTCTCAAATTTGACTCAGTTTGTGTGTTACATTCCGAAGCCTATAACTTGTGACTTTTTTGCAACCGGACCTCATAATTAGACTCATACTCTTCCATTACTATTGTTTCAACATATTTGAAGTGTTGGAACAATATTCGGGACAGTCGAAACAAGTTAGCTCCATCCGTTCGTCAACGTCTCAAATTGGACTCAGTTTCTGTGTTACATTCCGAAGCCTATAACTTGTGACTTTTTCGCAACCGGACCTCATAATTAGACTCAAACTCTTCCATTACTATTGTTTTAACAGATTTGAAGTGTTGGAACAATATTTGGGACAGTCGAAACAAGTTAGCTCTATCCGTACGTCAACGTCTCAAATTAGACTCAGTTTCTGTGTTGCATTCCGAAGCCTATAACTTGTGACTTTTTCGCAACCGGACCTCGTAATTGGACTCAAACTCTTCTATTACTATTGTGTTCAACACATTTGATGTGTTGGAACAAGATTCGGGACGGTCGAAACAAGTTAGCTCCATCCGTGCGTCAACGTCTCAAATTGGACTCAGTTTGTGTGTTACATTCCTAAGCCTATAACATGTGACTTTTTCGCAACCGGACCTCGTAATTGGACTCAAACTCTTCTATTACTATTGTTTCAACAGATTTGAAGTGTTGGAATAAGATTTGGGACAGTCGAAACAAGTTAGCTCCATCCGTGGATCAACGTCTCAAATTCGACTCAATTTGTGTGTAACATTCCGAACCCTATAACTTGTGACTTTGTCGCAATCAGACCTCGTAATTTTACTCAAACTCTTTCATTATTATTATTTCAACACATTTGAAGTATTGGAACATGATTCGGGACAGGGAAAACAAGTTAGCTCCATCCGTGCGTCAACATCTCAAATTGGACATAGTTTGTGTGTTACATTCCGAAGCCAATAACTTGTGACTTTTTCGCAATCGGACCTCGTAATTGGACTCACACTCTTGTATTACTATTATTTCAACACATTTGATGTGTTGGAACAAGATTCGTGACGGTCGAAACAAGTTAGCTCCATCCGTTCGTCAACGTCTCAAATTGGACTCAGTTTGTGTGTTACGTTCCGAACCCTATAACCTGTGACTTTTTCGCAACCGGTGCTCGTAATTGGACTCGAACTCTTCCATTACTATTGTTTCATCACATTTCAAGTGGTGGAACAAGATTCGTGACAGTCGAAACAAGTTAGCTCCATCCGTGCGTCAACGTCTCAAATTGGACTCAGTTTGTGTGTTACATTCCGAAGCCTATAACTTGTGACTTTTTCGCTACCAGAACTCGTAATTGGACTCAAACTCTTGTATTACTATTATTTCAACACATTTGATGTGTTGGAACAAGATTCGGGACGGCCGAAACAAGTTAACTCCATCCGTTCGTCAACGTCTCAAATTGGACTCAGTTTGTGTGTTACATTCCGAACCCTATAACTTGTGACTTTTTCGCAACCGGACCTCACAATTAGGCCCAAACTCTTCCATTACTATTGTTTCAATAGATTTGAAGTGTTGGAACAATATTTGGGACAGTCGAAACAAGTTAGCTCCATCCGTGCGTCAACGTCTCAAATTGGACTCAGTTTGTGTGTTACATTCCGAAGCCTATAACTTGTGACTTTTTCGCAACCGGACCTCGTAATTGGACTCAAACTCTTCTATTACTATTGTTTCAACACATTTGATGTGTTGGAACAAGATTCGGGACGGTCGAAACAAGTTAGCTCCATCCGTGCGTCAACGTCTCAAATTGGACTCAGTTTGTGTGTTACATTCCTAAGCCTATAACATGTGACTTTTTCGCAACCGGACCTCGTAATTGGACTCAAACTCTTCTATTACTATTGTTTCAACAGATTTGATGTGTTGGAATAAGATTTGGGACAGTCGAAACAAGTTAGCTCCATCCGTGGATCAACGTCTCAAATTCGACTCAATTTGTGTGTAACATTCCGAACCCTATAACTTGTGACTTTGTCGCAATCAGACCTCGTAATTTTACTCAAACTCTTTCATTATTATTATTTCAACACATTTGAAGTATTGGAACATGATTCGGGACAGGGAAAACAAGTTAGCTCCATCCGTGCGTCAACATCTCAAATTGGACATAGTTTGTGTGTTACATTCCGAAGCCAATAACTTGTGACTTTTTCGCAATCGGACCTCGTAATTGGACTCACACTCTTGTATTACTATTATTTCAGCACATTTGATGTGTTGGAACAAGATTCGGGACGGTCGAAACAAGTTAGCTCCATCCGTTCGTCAACGTCTCAAATTGGACTCAGTTTGTGTGTTACGTTCCGAACCCTATAACTTGTGACTTTTTCGCAACCGGTGCTCGTAATTGGACTCGAACTCTTCCATTACTATTGTTTCATCACATTTCAAGTGGTGGAACAAGATTCGTGACAGTCGAAACAAGTTAGCTCCATCCGTGCGTCAACGTCTCAAATTGGACTCAGTTTGTGTGTTACATTCCGAAGCCTATAACTTGTGACTTTTTCGCTACCGGAACTCGTAATTGGACTCAAACTCTTGTATTACTATTATTTCAACACATTTGATGTGTTGGAACAAGATTCGGGACGGTCGAAAATAGTTAGCTCCATCCGTTCGTCAACGTCTCAAATTGGACTCAGTTTGTGAGTTACATTCCGAAGCCTATAACTTGTGACATTTTTGCAACCGGACCTCATAATTAGACTCATACTCTTCCATTACTATTGTTTCAACATATTTGAAGTGTTGGAACAAGATTCGGGACAGTCGAAACAAGTTAGCTCCATCGGTTCGTCAACGTCTCCAATTGGACTCAGTTTCTGTGTTACATTCCGAAGCCTATAACTTGTGACTTTTTCGCAACCGGACCTCATAATTAGACTCAAACTCTTCCATTACTATTGTTTCAATAGATTTGAAGTGTTGGAACAATATTTGGGACAGTCGAAACAAGTTAGCTCCATTGGTACGTCAACGTCTCAAATTAGACTCAGTTTCTGTGTTGCATTCCGAAGCCTATAACTTGTGACTTTGTCGCAACCGGATCTCGTAATTGGACTCAAACTCTTTTATTACTATTGTTTCAACAGATTTGAAGTGTTGGAACTAGATTCGGGACGGTCGAAACAAGTTAGCTCCATCCGTTCGTCAACGTCTCAAATTGGATTCAGTTTGTGTGTTACATTCCGAACCCTATAACTTGTGACTTTTTCGCAACCGGACCTCACAATTAGGCCCAAACTCTTCCATTACTATTGTTTCAATAGATTTGAACTGTTGGAACAATATTTTGGACATTCAAAACAAGTTAGCTCCATCCGTGCGTCAACGTCTCAAATTGGACTCAGTTTGTGTGTTACATTCCGAAGCCTATAACTTGTGACTTTTTCGCAACCGAACCTCGTAATTGGACTCAAACTCTTCTATTACTATTGTTTCAACAGATTTGAAGTGTTGGAACAAGATTCGGGACGGTCGAAACAAGTTAGCTCCATCCGTTCGTCAACGTCTCAAATTGGACTCAGTTTGTGTGTTACATTCCGAACCCTATAACTTGTGACTTTTTCGCAACCGGACCTCGTAATTAGACTCAAACTCTTCCATTACTATTGTTTCATCACATTTGAACTGGTGGAACAAGATTCGTGACAGTCGAAACAAGTTATCTCCATCCGTGCGTCAACGTCTCAAATTGGACTCAGTTTGTGTGTTACATTCCGAACCTGTAACTTGTGACTTTTTCGCAACTGGACCTCGTAATTGGACTCAGACTCTTGTATTACTATTATTTCAACACATTTGATATGTTGGAACAAGATTCGGGACGGTCGAAACTAGTTAGCTCCATCCGTTCGTCTCAAATTGGACTCAGTTTGTGTAATACATTCCGAAGCCTATAACTTGTGACTTTTTTGCAACCGGACCTCATAATTAGACTCATACTCTTCCATTACTATTGTTTCAACAAATTTGAAGTGTTGGAACAAGATTCGGGACAGTCGAAACAAGTTAGCTCCATCCGTTCGTCAACGTCTGAAATTGGACTCAGTTTCTGTGTTACATTCCGAAGCCTATAACTTGTGACTTTTTCGCAACCGGACATCATAATTAGACTCAAACTCTTCCATTACTATTGTTTCAATAGATTTGAAGTGTTGGAACAATATTTGGGACAGTCGAAACAAGTTAGCTCCATTCGTACGTCAACGTCTCAAATTAGACTCAGTTTCTGTGTTGCATTCCGAAGCCTGTAACTTGTGACTCAACCGGACCTCGTAATTGGACTCAAACTCTTCTATTACTATTGTTTCAACACATTTGATGTGTTGGAACAAGATTCGGGACGGTCGAAACAAGTTAGCTCCATCCGTTCGTCAACGTCTCAAATTGGACTCAGTTTGTGTGTTACATTCCGAACCCTATAACTTGTGACTTTTTCGCAACCGGACCTCACAATTAGGCCCAAACTCTTCCATTACTATTGTTTCAATAGGTTTGAAGTGTTGGAACAATATTTGGGACAGTCAAAACAAGTTAGCTCCATCCGTGCGTCAACGTCTCAAATTGGACTCAGTTTGTGTGTTACATTCCGAAGCCTATAACTTGTGACTTTTTCGCAACCGAACCTCGTAATTGGACTCAAACTCTTCTATTACTATTGTTTCAACAGATTTGAAGTGTTGGAACAAGATTCGGGACGGTCGAAACAAGTTAGCTCCATCCGTTCGTCAACGTCTCAAATTGGACTCAGTTTGTGTGTTACATTCCGAACCCTATAACTTGTGACTTTTTCGCAACCGGACCTCGTAATTAGACTCAAACTCTTCCATTACTATTGTTTCATCACATTTGAACTGGTGGAACAAGATTCGTGACAGTCGAAACAAGTTATCTCCATCCGTGCGTCAACGTCTCAAATTGGACTCAGTTTGTGTGTTACATTCCGAACCTGTAACTTGTGACTTTTTCGCAACTGGACCTCGTAATTGGACTCAGACTCTTGTATTACTATTATTTCAACACATTTGATATGTTGGAACAAGATTCGGGACGGTCGAAACTAGTTAGCTCCATCCGTTCGTCTCAAATTGGACTCAGTTTGTGTGTTACATTCCGAAGCCTATAACTTGTGACTTTTTTGCAACCGGACCTCATAATTAGACTCATACTCTTCCATTACTATTGTTTCAACAAATTTGAAGTGTTGGAACAAGATTCGGGACAGTCGAAACAAGTTAGCTCCATCCGTTCGTCAACGTCTGAAATTGGACTCAGTTTCTGTGTTACATTCCGAAGCCTATAACTTGTGACTTTTTCGCAACCGGACCTCATAATTAGACTCAAACTCTTCTATTACTATTGTTTCAATAGATTTGAAGTGTTGGAACAATATTTGGGACAGTCGAAACAAGTTAGCTCCATTCGTACGTCAACCTCTCAAATTAGACTCAGTTTCTGTGTTGCATTCCGAAGCCTATAACTTGTGACTTTGTCGCAACCGGATCTCGTAATTGGACTCAAACTCTTCTATTACTATTGTTTCAACACATTTGATGTGTTGGAACAAGATTCGGGACGGTCGAAACAAGTTAACTCCATCCGTTCGTCAACGTCTCAAATTGGACTCAGTTTGTGTGTTACATTCCGAACCCTATAACTTGTGACTTTTTCGCAACCGGACCTCACAATTAGGCCCAAACTCTTCCATTACTATTGTTTCAATAGATTTGAAGTGTTGGAACAATATTTGGGACAGTCGAAACAAGTTAGCTCCATCCGTGCGTCAACGTCTCAAATTGGACTCAGTTTGTGTGTTACATTCCGAAGCCTATAACTTGTGACTTTTTCGCAACCGGACCTCGTAATTGGACTCAAACTCTTCTATTACTATTGTTTCAACACATTTGATGTGTTGGAACAAGATTCGGGACGGTCGAAACAAGTTAGCTCCATCCGTGCGTCAACGTCTCAAATTGGACTCAGTTTGTGTGTTACATTCCTAAGCCTATAACATGTGACTTTTTCGCAACCGGACCTCGTAATTGGACTCAAACTCTTCTATTACTATTGTTTCAACAGATTTGATGTGTTGGAATAAGATTTGGGACAGTCGAAACAAGTTAGCTCCATCCGTGAATCAACGTCTCAAATTCGACTCAATTTGTGTGTAACATTCCGAACCCTATAACTTGTGACTTTGTCGCAATCAGACCTCGTAATTTTACTCAAACTCTTTCATTATTATTATTTCAACACATTTGAAGTATTGGAACATGATTCGGGACAGGGAAAACAAGTTAGCTCCATCCGTGCGTCAACATCTCAAATTGGACATAGTTTGTGTGTTACATTCCGAAGCCAATAACTTGTGACTTTTTCGCAATCGGACCTCGTAATTGGACTCACACTGTTGTATTACTATTATTTCAACACATTTGATGTGTTGGAACAAGATTCGGGACGGTCGAAACAAGTTAGCTCCATCCGTTCGTCAACGTCTCAAATTGGACTCAGTTTGTGTGTGACGTTCCGAACCCTATAACTTGTGACTTTTTCGCAACCGGTGCTCGTAATTGGACTCGAACTCTTCCATTACTATTGTTTCATCACATTTCAAGTGGTGGAACAAGATTCGTGACAATCGAAACAAGTTAGCTCCATCCGTGCGTCAACGTCTCAAATTGGACTCAGTTTGTGTGTTACATTCCGAAGCCTATAACTTGTGACTTTTTCGCTACCGGAACTCGTAATTGGACTCAAACTCTTGTATTACTATTATTTCAACACATTTGATGTGTTGGAACAAGATTCGGGACGGTCGAAAATAGTTAGCTCCATCCGTTCGTCAACGTCTCAAATTGGACTCAGTTTGTGAGTTACATTCCGAAGCCTATAACTTGTGACATTTTTGCAACCGGACCTCATAATTAGACTCATACTCTTCCATTACTATTGTTTCAACATATTTGAAGTGTTGGAACAAGATTCGGGACAGTCGAAACAAGTTAGCTCCATCGGTTCGTCAACGTCTCCAATTGGACTCAGTTTCTGTGTTACATTCCGAAGCCTATAACTTGTGACTTTTTCGCAACCGGACCTCATAATTAGACTCAAACTCTTCCATTACTATTGTTTCAATAGATTTGAAGTGTTGGAACAATATTTGGGACAGTCGAAACAAGTTAGCTCCATTCGTACGTCAACGTCTCAAATTAGACTCAGTTTCTGTGTTGCATTCCGAAGCCTATAACTTGTGACTTTGTCGCAACCGGATCTCGTAATTGGACTCAAACTCTGCTATTACTATTGTTTCAACACATTTGATGTGTTGGAACAAGATTCGGGACGGTCGAAACAAGTTAACTCCATCCGTTCGTCAACGTCTCAAATTGGACTCAGTTTGTGTGTTACATTCCGAACCCTATAACTTGTGACTTTTTCGCAACCGGACCTCACAATTAGGCCCAAACTCTTCCATTACTATTGTTTCAATAGATTTGAAGTGTTGGAACAATATTTGGGACAGTCGAAACAAGTTAGCTCCATCCGTGCGTCAACGTCTCAAATTGGACTCAGTTTGTGTGTTACATTCCGAAGCCTATAACTTGTGACTTTTTCGCAACCGGACCTCGTAATTGGACTCAAACTCTTCTATTACTATTGTTTCAATAGATTTGAAGTGTTGGAACTAGATTCGGGACGGTCGAAACAAGTTAGCTCCATCCGTTCGTCAACGTCTCAAATTGGACTCAGTTTGTGTGTTACATTCCGAACCCTATAACTTGTGACTTTTTCGCAACCGGACCTCACAATTAGGCCCAAACTCTTCCATTACTATTGTTTCAATAGATTTGAAGTGTTGGAACAATATTTTGGACAGTCAAAACAAGTTAGCTCCATCCGTGCGTCAACGTCTCAAATTGGACTCAGTTTGTGTGTTACATTCCGAAGCCTATAACTTGTGACTTTTTCGCAACGGAACCTCGTAATTGGACTCAAACTCTTCTATTACTATTGTTTCAACAGATTTGAAGTGTTGGAACAAGATTCGGGACGGTCGAAACAAGTTAGCTCCATCCGTTCGTCAACGTCTCAAATTGGACTCAGTTTGTGTGTTACATTCCGAACCCTATAACTTGTGACTTTTTCGCAACCGGACCTCGTAATTAGACTCAAACTCTTCCATTACTATTGTTTCAATAGATTTGAAGTGTTGGAACAATATTTGGGACAGTCGAAACAAGTTAGCTCCATTCGTACGTCAACGTCTCAAATTAGACTCAGTTTCTGTGTTGCATTCCGAAGCCTATAACTTGTGACTTTGTGGCAACCGGATCTCGTAATTGGACTCAAACTCTTCTATTACTATTGTTTCAACACATTTGATGTGTTGGAACAAGATTCGGGACGGTCGAAACAAGTTAACTCCATCCGTTCGTCAACGTCTCAAATTGGACTCAGTTTGTGTGTTACATTCCGAACCCTATAACTTGTGACTTTTTCGCAACCGGACCTCACAATTAGGCCCAAACTCTTCCATTACTATTGTTTCAATAGATTTGAAGTGTTGGAACAATATTTGGGACAGTCGAAACAAGTTAGCTCCATCCGTGCGTCAACGTCTCAAATTGGACTCAGTTTGTGTGTTACATTCCGAAGCCTATAACTTGTGACTTTTTCGCAACCGGACCTCGTAATTGGACTCAAACTCTTCTATTACTATTGTTTCAATAGATTTGAAGTGTTGGAACTAGATTCGGGACGGTCGAAACAAGTTAGCTCCATCCGTTCGTCAACGTCTCAAATTGGACTCAGTTTGTGTGTTACATTCCGAACCCTATAACTTGTGACTTTTTCGCAACCGGACCTCACAATTAGGCCCAAACTCTTCCATTACTATTGTTTCAATAGATTTGAAGTGTTGGAACAATATTTTGGACAGTCAAAACAAGTTAGCTCCATCCGTGCGTCAACGTCTCAAATTGGACTCAGTTTGTGTGTTACATTCCTACGCCTATAACTTGTGACTTTTTCGCAACCGAACCTCGTAATTGGACTCAAACTCTTCTATTACTATTGTTTCAACAGATTTGAAGTGTTGGAACAAGATTCGGGACGGTCGAAACAAGTTAGCTCCATCCGTTCGTCAACGTCTCAAATTGGACTCAGTTTGTGTGTTACATTCCGAACCCTATAACTTGTGACTTTTTCGCAACCGGACCTCGTAATTAGACTCAAACTCTTCCATTACTATTGTTTCATCACATTTGAACTGGTGGAACAAGATTCGTGACAGTCGAAACAAGTTATCTCCATCCGTGCGTCAACGTCTCAAATTGGACTCAGTTTGTGTGTTACATTCCGAACCTGTAACTTGTGACTTTTTCGCAACTGGACCTCGTAATTGGACTCAGACTCTTGTATTACTATTATTTCAACACATTTGATATGTTGGAACAAGATTCGGGACGGTCGAAACTAGTTAGCTCCATCCGTTCGTCTCAAATTGGACTCAGTTTGTGTGTTACATTCCGAAGCCTATAACTTGTGACTTTTTTGCAACCGGACCTCATAATTAGACTCATACTCTTCCATTACTATTGTTTCAACAAATTTGAAGTGTTGGAACAAGATTCGGGACAGTCGAAACAAGTTAGCTCCATCCGTTCGTCAACGTCTGAAATTGGACTCAGTTTCTGTGTTACATTCCGAAGCCTATAACTTGTGACTTTTTCGCAACCGGACCTCATAATTAGACTTAAACTATTCTATTACTATTGTTTCAATAGATTTGAAGTGTTGGAACAATATTTGGGACAGTCGAAACAAGTTAGCTCCATTCGTACGTCAACGTCTCAAATTAGACTCAGTTTCTGTGTTGCATTCCGAAGCCTATAACTTGTGACTTTGTCGCAACCGGATCTCGTAATTGGACTCAAACTCTTCTATTACTATTGTTTCAACACATTTGATGTGTTGGAACAAGATTCGGGACGGTCGAAACAAGTTAACTCCATCCGTTCGTCAACGTCTCAAATTGGACTCAGTTTGTGTGTTACATTCCGAACCCTATAACTTGTGACTTTTTCGCAACCGGACCTCACAATTAGGCCCAAACTCTTCCATTACTATTGTTTCAATAGATTTGAAGTGTTGGAACAATATTTGGGACAGTCGAAACAAGTTAGCTCCATCCGTGCGTCAACGTCTCAAATTGGACTCAGTTTGTGTGTTACATTCCGAAGCCTATAACTTGTGACTTTTTCGCAACCGGACCTCGTAATTGGACTCAAACTCTTCTATTACTATTGTTTCAACACATTTGATGTGTTGGAACAAGATTCGGGACGGTCGAAACAAGTTAGCTCCATCCGTGCGTCAACGTCTCAAATTGGACTCAGTTTGTGTGTTACATTCCTAAGCCTATAACATGTGACTTTTTCGCAACCGGACCTCGTAATTGGACTCAAACTCTTCTATTACTATTGTTTCAACAGATTTGAAGTGTTGGAATAAGATTTGGGACAGTCGAAACAAGTTAGCTCCATCTGTGGATCAACGTCTCAAATTCGACTCAATTTGTGTGTAACATTCCGAACCCTATAACTTGTGACTTTGTCGCAATCAGACCTCGTAATTTTACTCAAACTCTTTCATTATTATTATTTCAACACATTTGAAGTATTGGAACATGATTCGGGACAGGGAAAACAAGTTAGCTCCATCCGTTCGTCAACGTCTCAAATTGGACTCAGTTTGTGTGTTACATTCCGAACCCTATAACTTGTGACTTTTTCGCAACCGGACCTCGTAATTAGACTCAAACTCTTCCATTACTATTGTTTCATCACATTTGAACTGGTGGAACAAGATTCGTGACAGTCGAAACAAGTTATCTGCATCCGTGCGTCAACGTCTCAAATTGGACTCAGTTTGTGTGTTACATTCCGAACCTGTAACTTTTGACTTTTTCGCAACTGGACCTCGTAATTGGACTCAGACTCTTGTATTACTATTATTTCAACACATTTGATATGTTGGAACAAGATTCGGGATGGTCGAAACTAGTTAGCTCCATCCGTTCGTCTAAAATTGGACTCAGTTTGTGTGTTACATTCCGAAGCCTATAACTTGTGACTTTTTTGCAACCGGACCTCATAATTAGACTCATACTCTTCCATTACTATTGTTTCAACAAATTTGAAGTGTTGGAACAAGATTCGGGACAGTCGAAACAAGTTAGCTCCATCCGTTCGTCAACGTCTGAAATTGGACTCAGTTTCTGTGTTACATTCCGAAGCCTATAACTTGTGACTTTTTCGCAACCGGACCTCATAATTAGACTCAAACTCTTCTATTACTATTGTTTCAATAGATTTGAAGTGTTGGAACAATATTTGGGACAGTCGAAACAAGTTAGCTCCATTCGTACGTCAACGTCTCAAATTAGACTCAGTTTCTGTGTTGCATTCCGAAGCCTGTAACTTGTGACTTTTTCGCAACCGGACCTCGTAATTGGACTCAAACTCTTCTATTACTATTGTTTCAACACATTTGATGTGTTGGAACAAGATTCGGGACGGTCGAAACAAGTTAGCTCCATCCGTTCGTCAACGTCTCAAATTGGACTCAGTTTGTGTGTTACATTCCGAACCCTATAACTTGTGACTTTTTCGCAACCGGACCTCACAATTAGGCCCAAACTCTTCCATTACTATTGTTTCAATAGGTTTGAAGTGTTGGAACAATATTTGGGACAGTCAAAACAAGTTAGCTCCATCCGTGCGTCAACGTCTCAAATTGGACTCAGTTTGTGTGTTACATTCCGAAGCCTATAACTTGTGACTTTTTCGCAACCGGACCTCGTAATTGGACTCAAACTCTTCTATTACTATTGTTTCAACAGATTTGAAGTGTTGGAACAAGATTCGGGACGGTCGAAACAAGTTAGCTCCATCCGTTCGTCAACGTCTCAAATTGGACTCAGTTTGTGTGTTACATTCCGAACCCTATAACTTGTGACTTTTTCGCAACCGGACCTCGTAATTGGACTCAAACTCTTCCATTACTATTGTTTCATCACATTTGAAGTGGTGGAATAAGATTCGTGACAGTCGAAACAAGTTAGCTCCATCCGTGCGTCAACGTCTCAAATTGGACTCAGTTTGTGTGTTACATTCCGAACCTGTAACTTGTGACTTTTTCGCAACTGGACCTCGTAATTGGACTCAGACTCTTGTATTACTATTATTTCAACACATTTGATGTGTTGGAACAAGATTCGGGACGGTCGAAACTAGTTAGCTCCATCCGTTCGTCAACGTCTCAAATTGGACTCAGTTTGTGTGTTACATTCCGAAGCCTATAACTTGTGACTTTTTTGCAACCGGACCTCATAATTAGGCTCATACTCTTCCATTACTATTGTTTCAACATATTTGAAGTGTTGGAACAAGATTCGGGACAGTCGAAACAAGTTAGCTCCATCCGTTGGTCAACGTCTCCAATTGGACTCAGTTTCTGTGTTACATTCCGAAGCCTATAACTTGTGACTTTTTTGCAACCGGACCTCATAATTAGACTCATACTCTTCCATTACTATTGTTTCAACATATTTGAAGTGTTGGAACAAGATTCGGGACAGTCGAAACAAGTTAGCTCCATCCGTTCGTCAACGTCTCAAATTGGACTCAGTTTGTGTGTTACGTTCCGAACCCTATAACTTGTGACTTTTTCGCAACCGGAGCTCGTAATTGGACTCGAACTCTTCCATTACTATTGTTTCATCACATTTGAAGTGGTGGAACAAGATTCGTGACAGTCGAAACAAGTTAGCTCCATCCGTGCGTCAACGTCTCAAATTGGACTCAGTTTGTGTGTTACATTCCGAAGCCTATAACTTGTGACTTTTTCGCTACCGGAACTCGTAATTGGACTCAAACTCTTGTATTAGTATTATTTCAACACATTTGATGTGTTGAAACAAGATTCGGGACGGTCGAAAATAGTTCGCTCCATCCGTTCGTCAACGTCTCAAATTGGACTCAGTTTGTGAGTTACATTCCGAAGCCTATAACTTGTGACTTTTTTGCAACCGGACCTCATAATTAGACTCATACTCTTTCATTACTATTGTTTCAACATATTTGAAGTGTTGGAACAAGATTCGGGACAGTCGAAACAAGTTAGCCCCATCCGTTCGTCAACGTCTCAAATTGGACTCAGTTTCTGGGTTACATTCCGAACCCTATAACTTGTGACTTTTTCGCAACCGGACCTCATAATTAGACTCAAACTCTTCCATTACTATTGTTTCAATAGATTTGAAGTGTTGGAACAATATTTGGGACAGTCGAAACAAGTTAGCTCCATCCGTACGTCAACGTCTCAAATTAGACTCAGTTTCTGTGTTGCATTCCGAAGCCTATAACTTGTGACTTTTTCGCAACCGGACCTCGTAATTGGACTCAAACTCTTCTATTACTATTGTTTCAACACATTTGATGTGTTGGAACAAGATTCGGGACGGTCGAAACAAGTTAGCTCCTTCCGTTCGTCAACGTCTCAAATTGGACTCAGTTTGTGTGTTACATTCCGAACCCTATAACTTGTGACTTTTTCACAACCGGACCTCGTAATTGGACTCAAACTCTTCCATTACTATTGTTTCATCACATTTGAAGTGGTGGAACAAGATTCGTGACAGTCGAAACAAGTTAGCTCCATCCGTGCGTCAACGTCTCAAATTGGACTCAGTTTGTGTGTTACATTCCGAACCTGTAACTTGTGACTTTTTCGCAACTGGAGGAACAAGATTCGGGACGGTCGAAACTAGTTAGCTCCATCCGTTCGTCAACGTCTCAAATTGGACTCAGTTTGTGTGTTACATTCCGAAGCCTATAACTTGTGACTTTTTTGCAACAGGACCTCATAATTAGGCTCATACTCTTCCATTACTATTGTTTCAACATATTTGAAGTGTTGGAACAAGATTCGGGACAGTCGAAACAAGTTAGCTCCATCCGTTCGTCAACGTCTCCAATTGGACTCAGTTTCTGTGTTACATTCCGAAGCCTATAACTTGTGACTTTTTTGCAACCGGACCTCATAATTAGACTCATACTCTTCCATTACTATTGTTTCAACATATTTGAAGTGTTGGAACAAGATTCGGGACAGTCGAAACAAGTTAGCTCCATCCGTTCGTCAACGTCTCAAATTGGACTCAGTTTGTGTGTTACGTTCCGAACCCTATAACTTGTGACTTTTTCGCAACCGGAGCTCGTAATTGGACTCGAACTCTTCCATTACTATTGTTTCATCACATTTGAAGTGGTGGAACAAGATTCGTGACAGTCGAAACAAGTTAGCTCCATCCGTGCGTCAACGTCTCAAATTGGACTCAGTTTGTGTGTTACATTCCGAAGCCTATAACTTGTGACTTTTTCGCTACCGGAACTCGTAATTGGACTCAAACTCTTGTATTAGTATTATTTCAACACATTTGATGTGTTGGAACAAGATTCGGGACGGTCGAAAATAGTTAGCTCCATCCGTTCGTCAACGTCTCAAATTGGACTCAGTTTGTGAGTTACATTCCGAAGCCTATAACTTGTGACTTTTTTGCAACCAGACCTCATAATTAAACTCATACTCTTCCATTACTATTGTTTCAACATATTTGAAGTGTTGGAACAAGATTCGGGACAGTCGAAACAAGTTAGCCCCATCCGTTCGTCAACGTCTCAAATTGGACTCAGTTTCTGTGTTACATTCCGAAGCCTATAACTTGTGACTTTTTCGCAACCGGACCTCATAATTAGACTCAAACTCTTCCATTACTATTGTTTCAATAGATTTGAAGTGTTGGAACAATATTTGGGACAGTCGAAACAAGTTAGCTCCATCCGTACGTCAACGTCTCAAATTAGACTCAGTTTCTGTGTTGCATTCCGAAGCCTATAACTTGTGACTTTTTCGCAACCGGACCTCGTAATTGGACTCAAACTCTTCTATTACTATTGTTTCAACACATTTGATGTGTTGGAACAAGATTCGGGACGGTCGAAACAAGTTAGCTCCTTCCGTTCGTCAACGTCTCAAATTGGACTCAGTTTGTGTGTTACATTCCGAACCCTATAACTTGTGACTTTTTCGCAACCGGACCTCACAATTAGGCCCAAACTCTTCCATTACTATTGTTTCAATAGGTTTGAAGTGTTGGAACAATATTTGGGACAGTCAAAACAAGTTAGCTCCATCCGTGCGTCAACGTCTCAAATTGGACTCAGTTTGTGTGTTACATTCCGAACCTGTAACTTGTGACTTTTTAGCAACTGGACCTCGTAATTGGACTCAAACTCTTCCATTACTATTGTTTCATCACATTTGAAGTGGTGGAACAAGATTCGTGACAGTCGAAACAAGTTAGCTCCATCCGTGCGTCAACGTCTCAAATTGGACTCAGTTTGTGTGTTACATTCCGAACCTGTAACTTGTGACTTTTTTGCAACCGGACCTCATAATTAGACTCATACTCTTCCATTACTATTATTTCAACATATTTGAAGTGTTGGAACAAGATTCGGGACAGTCGAAACAAGTTAGCTCCATCCGTTCGTCAACGTCTCAAATTGGACTCAGTTTGTGTGTTACCTTCTGAAGCCTATAACTTGTGACTTTTTCGCAACCGGAGCTCGTAATTGGACTCGAACTCTTCCATTACTATTGTTTCATCACATTTCAAGTGGGGGAACAAGATTCGTGACAGTCGAAACAAGTTAGCTCCATCCGTGCGTCAACGTCTCAAATTGGACTCAGTTTGTGTGTTACATTCCGAAGCCTATAACTTGTGACTTTTTCGCTACCGGAACTCGTAATTGGACTCAAACTCTTGTATTACTATTATTTCAACACATTTGATGTGTTGGAACAAGATTCGGGACGGTCGCAAATAGTTAGCTCCATCCGTTCGTCAACGTCTCAAATTGGACTCAGTTTCTGTGTTGCATTCCGAAGCCTATAACTTGTGACTTTTTCGCAACCGGACCTCGTAATTGGACTCAAACTCTTCTATTACTATTGTTTCAACACATTTGATGTGTTGGAACAAGATTCGGGACGGTCGAAACAAGTTATCTCGTTCCGTTCATCAACGTCTCAAATTGGACTCAGTTTGTGTGTTACATTCCGAACCCTATAACTTGTGACTTTTTCGCAACCGGACCTCATAATTAGACTCAAACTCTTCCATTACTATTGTTTCAATAGATTTGAAGTGTTGGAACAATATTTGGGACAGTCGAAACAAGTTAGCTCCATTCGTACGTCAACGTCTCAAATTAGACTCAGTTTCTGTGTTGCATTCCGAAGCCTGTAACTTGTGACTTTTTCGCAACCGGACCTCGTAATTGGACTCAAACTCTTCTATTACTATTGTTTCAACACATTTGATGTGTTGGAACAAGATTCGGGACGGTCGAAACAAGTTAGCTCCATCCGTTCGTCAACGTCTCAAATTGGACTCAGTTTGTGTGTTACATTCCGAACCCTATAACTTGTGACTTTTTCGCAACCGGACCTCACAATTAGGCCCAAACTCTTCCATTACTATTGTTTCAATAGGTTTGAAGTGTTGGAACAATATTTGGGACAGTCAAAACAAGTTAGCTCCATCCGTGCGTCAACGTCTCAAATTGGACTCAGTTTGTGTGTTACATTCCGAAGCCTATAACTTGTGACTTTTTCGCAACCGAACCTCGTAATTGGACTCAAACTCTTCTATTACTATTGTTTCAACAGATTTGAAGTGTTGGAACAAGATTCGGGACGGTCGAAACAAGTTAGCTCCATCCGTTCGTCAACGTCTCAAATTGGACTCAGTTTGTGTGTTACATTCCGAACCCTATAACTTGTGACTTTTTCGCAACCGGACCTCGTAATTAGACTCAAACTCTTCCATTACTATTGTTTCATCACATTTGAACTGGTGGAACAAGATTCGTGACAGTCGAAACAAGTTATCTCCATCCGTGCGTCAACGTCTCAAATTGGACTCAGTTTGTGTGTTACATTCCGAACCTGTAACTTGTGACTTTTTCGCAACTGGACCTCGTAATTGGACTCAGACTCTTGTATTACTATTATTTCAACACATTTGATATGTTGGAACAAGATTCGGGACGGTCGAAACTAGTTAGCTCCATCCGTTCGTCTCAAATTGTACTCAGTTTGTGTGTTACATTCCGAAGCCTATAACTTGTGACTTTTTTGCAACCGGACCTCATAATTAGACTCATACTCTTCCATTACTATTGTTTCAACAAATTTGAAGTGTTGGAACAAGATTCGGGACAGTCGAAACAAGTTAGCTCCATCCGTTCGTCAACGTCTGAAATTGGACTCAGTTTCTGTGTTACATTCCGAAGCCTATAACTTGTGACTTTTTCGCAACCGGACCTCATAATTAGATTCAAACTCTTCTATTACTATTGTTTCAATAGATTTGAAGTGTTGGAACAATATTTGGGACAGTCGAAACAAGTTAGCTCCATTCGTACGTCAACGTCTCAAATTAGACTTAGTTTCTGTGTTGCATTCCGAAGCCTGTAACTTGTGACTTTTTCGCAACCGGACCTCGTAATTGGACTCAAACTCTTCTATTACTATTGTTTCAACACATTTGATGTGTTGGAACAAGATTCGGGACGGTCGAAACAAGTTAGCTCCATCCGTTCGTCAACGTCTCAAATTGGACTCAGTTTGTGTGTTACATTTCGAACCCTATAACTTGTGACTTTTTCGCAACCGGACCTCACAATTAGGCCCAAACTCTTCCATTACTATTGTTTCAATAGGTTTGAAGTGTTGGAACAATATTTGGGACAGTCAAAACAAGTTAGCTCCATCCGTGCGTCAACGTCTCAAATTGGACTCAGTTTGTGTGTTACATTCCGAAGCCTATAACTTGTGACTTTTTCGCAACCGGACCTCGTAACTGGACTCAAACTCTTCTATTACTATTGTTTCAACAGATTTGAAGTGTTGGAACAAGATTCGGGACGGTCGAAACAAGTTAGCTCCATCCGTTCGTCAACGTCTCAAATTGGACTCAGTTTGTGTGTTACATTCCGAACCCTATAACTTGTGACTTTTTCGCAACCGGACCTCGTAATTGGACTCAAACTCTTCCATTACTATTGTTTCATCACATTTGAAGTGGTGGAACAAGATTCGTGACAGTCGAAACAAGTTAGCTCCATCCGTGCGTCAACGTCTCAAATTGGACTCAGTTTGTGTGTTACATTCCGAACCTGTAACTTGTGACTTTTTCGCAACTGCACCTCGTAATTGGACTCAGACTCTTGTATTACTATTATTTCAACACATTTGATGTGTTGGAACAAGATTCGGGACGGTCGAAACTAGTTAGCTCCATCCGTTCGTCAACGTCTCAAATTGGACTCAGTTTGTGTGTTACATTCCGAAGCCTATAACTTGTGACTTTTTTGCAACCGGACCTCATAATTAAGCTCATACTCTTCCATTACTATGGTTTCAACATATTTGAAGTGTTGGAACAAGATTCGGGACAGTCGAAACAAGTTAGCTCCATCCGTTCGTCAACGTCTCCAATTGGACTCAGTTTCTGTGTTACATTCCGAAGCCTATAACTTGTGACTTTTTTGCAACCGGACCTCATAATTAGACTCATACTCTTCCATTACTATTGTTTCAACATATTTGAAGTGTTGGAACAAGATTCGGGACAGTCGAAACAAGTTAGCTCCATCCGTTCGTCAACGTCTCAAATTGGACTCAGTTTGTGTGTTACGTTCCGAACCCTATAACTTGTGACTTTTTCGCAACCGGAGCTCGTAATTGGACTCGAACTCTTCCATTACTATTGTTTCATCACATTTGAAGTGGTGGAACAAGATTCGTGACAGTCGAAACAAGTTAGCTCCATCCGTGCGTCAACGTCTCAAATTGGACTCAGTTTGTGTGTTACATTCCGAAGCCTATAACTTGTGACTTTTTCGCTACCGGAACTCGTAATTGGACTCAAACTCTTGTATTAGTATTATTTCAACACATTTGATGTGTTGGAACAAGATTCGGGACGGTCGAAAATAGTTAGCTCCATCCGTTCGTCAACGTCTCAAATTGGACTCAGTTTGTGAGTTACATTCCGAAGCCTATAACTTGTGACTTTTTTGCAACCGGACCTCATAATTAGACTCATACTCTTCCATTACTATTGTTTCAACATATTTGAAGTGTTGGAACAAGATTCGGGACAGTCGAAACAAGTTAGCCCCATCCGTTCGTCAACGTCTCAAATTGGACTCAGTTTCTGTGTTACATTCCGAAGCCTATAACTTGTGACTTTTTCGCAACCGGACCTCATAATTAGACTCAAACGCTTCCATTACTATTGTTTCAATAGATTTGAAGTGTTGGAACAATATTTGGGACAGTCGAAACAAGTTAGCTCCATCCGTACGTCAACGTCTCAAATTAGACTCAGTTTCTGTGTTGCATTCCGAAGTCTATAACTTGTGACTTTTTCGCAACCGGACCTCGTAATTGGACTCAAACTCTTCTATTACTATTGTTTCAACACATTTGATGTGTTGGAACAAGATTCGGGACGGTCGAAACAAGTTAGCTCCTTCCGTTCGTCAACGTCTCAAATTGGACTCAGTTTGTGTGTTACATTCCGAACCCTATAACTTGTGACTTTTTCGCAACCGGACCTCACAATTAGGCCCAAACTCTTCCATTTCTATTGTTTCAATAGGTTTGAAGTGTTGGAACAATATTTGGGACAGTCAAAACAAGTTAGCTCCATCCGTGCGTCAACGTCTCAAATTGGACTCAGTTTGTGTGTTACATTCCGAAGCCTATAACTTGTGACTTTTTCGCAACCGGACCTCGTAATTGGACTCAAACTCTTCTATTACTATTGTTTCAACAGATTTGAAGTGTTGGAACAAGATTCGGGACGGTCGAAACAAGTTAGCTCCATCCGTTCGTCAACGTCTCAAATTGGACTCAGTTTGTGTGTTACATTCCGAAGCCTATAACTTGTGACTTTTTTGCAACCGGACCTCATAATTAGACTCATACTCTTCCATTACTATTATTTCAACATATTTGAAGTGTTGGAACAAGATTCGGGACAGTCGAAACAAGTTAGCTCCATCCGTTCGTCAACGTCTCAAATTGGACTCAGTTTGTGTGTTACCTTCTGAAGCCTATAACTTGTGACTTTTTCGCAACCGGAGCTCGTAATTGGACTCGAACTCTTCCATTACTATTGTTTCATCACATTTCAAGTGGTGGAACAAGATTCGTGACAGTCGAAACAAGTTAGCTCCATCCGTGCGTCAACGTCTCAAATTGGACTCAGTTTGTGTGTTACATTCCGAAGCCTATAACTTGTGACTTTTTCGCTACCGGAACTCGTAATTGGACTCAAACTCTTGTATTACTATTATTTCAACACATTTGATGTGTTGGAACAAGATTCGGGACGGTCGAAAATAGTTAGCTCCATCCGTTCGTCAACGTCTCAAATTGGACTCAGTTTCTGTGTTGCATTCCGAAGCCTATAACTTGTGACTTTTTCGCAACCGGACCTCGTAATTGGACTCAAACTCTTCTATTACTATTGTTTCAACACATTTGATGTGTTGGAACAAGATTCGGGACGGTCGAAACAAGTTAGCTCCTTCCGTTCATCAACGTCTCAAATTGGACTCAGTTTGTGTGTTACATTCCGAACCCTATAACTTGTGACTTATTCGCAACCGGACCTCACAATTAGGCCCAAACTCTTCCATTACTATTGTTTCAACATATTTGAAGTGTTGGAACAAGATTCGGGACAGTCGAAACAAGTTAGCCCCATCCGTTCGTCAACGTCTCAAATTGGACTCAGTTTCTGTGTTACATTCCGAAGCCTATAACTTGTGACTTTTTCGCAACCGGACCTCACAATTAGGCCCAAACTCTTCCATTACTATTGTTTCAATAGGTTTGAAGTGTTGGAACAATATTTGGGACTGTCAAAACAAGTTAGCTCCATCCGTGCGTCAACGTCTCAAATTGGACTCAGTTTGTGTGTTACATTCCGAAGCCTATAACTTGTGACTTTTTCGCAACCGAACCTCGTAATTGGACTCAAACTCTTCTATTACTATTGTTTCAACAGATTTGAAGTGTTGGAACAAGATTCGGGACGGTCGAAACAAGTTAGCTCCATCCGTTCGTCAACGTCTCAAATTGGACTCAGTTTGTGTGTTACATTCCGAACCCTATAACTTGTGACTTTTTCGCAACCGGACCTCGTAATTAGACTCAAACTCTTCCATTACTATTGTTTCATCACATTTGAACTGGTGGAACAAGATTCGTGACAGTCGAAACAAGTTATCTCCATCCGTGCGTCAACGTCTCAAATTGGACTCAGTTTGTGTGTTACATTCCGAACCTGTAACTTGTGACTTTTTCGCAACTGGACCTCGTAATTGGACTCAGACTCTTGTATTACTATTATTTCAACACATTTGATATGTTGGAACAAGATTCGGGACGGTCGAAACTAGTTAGCTCCATCCGTGCGTCTCAAATTGTACTCAGTTTGTGTGTTACATTCCGAAGCCTATAACTTGTGACTTTTTTGCAACCGGACCTCATAATTAGACTCATACTCTTCCATTACTATTGTTTCAACAAATTTGAAGTGTTGGAACAAGATTCGGGACAGTCGAAACAAGTTAGCTCCATCCGTTCGTCAACGTCTGAAATTGGACTCAGTTTCTGTGTTACATTCCGAAGCCTATAACTTGTGACTTTTTCGCAACCGGACCTCATAATTAGATTCAAACTCTTCTATTACTATTGTTTCAATAGATTTGAAGTGTTGGAACAATATTTGGGACAGTCGAAACAAGTTAGCTCCATTCGTACGTCAACGTCTCAAATTAGACTTAGTTTCTGTGTTGCATTCCGAAGCCTGTAACTTGTGACTTTTTCGCAACCGGACCTCGTAATTGGACTCAAACTCTTCTATTACTATTGTTTCAACACATTTGATGTGTTGGAACAAGATTCGGGACGGTCGAAACAAGTTAGCTCCATCCGTTCGTCAACGTCTCAAATTGGACTCAGTTTGTGTGTTACATTTCGAACCCTATAACTTGTGACTTTTTCGCAACCGGACCTCACAATTAGGCCCAAACTCTTCCATTACTATTGTTTCAATAGGTTTGAAGTGTTGGAACAATATTTGGGACAGTCAAAACAAGTTAGCTCCATCCGTGCGTCAACGTCTCAAATTGGACTCAGTTTGTGTGTTACATTCCGAAGCCTATAACTTGTGACTTTTTCGCAACCGGACCTCGTAATTGGACTCAAACTCTTCTATTACTATTGTTTCAACAGATTTGAAGTGTTGGAACAACATTCGGGACGGTCGAAACAAGTTAGCTCCATCCGTTCGTCAACGTCTCAAATTGGACTCAGTTTGTGTGTTACATTCCGAAGCCTATAACTTGTGACTTTTTTGCAACCGGACCTCATAATTAGACTCATACTCTTCCATTACTATTATTTCAACATATTTGAAGTGTTGGAACAAGATTCGGGACAGTCGAAACAAGTTAGCTCCATCCGTTCGTCAACGTCTCAAATTGGACTCAGTTTGTGTGTTACCTTCTGAAGCCTATAACTTGTGACTTTTTCGCAACCGGAGCTCGTAATTGGACTCGAACTCTTCCATTACTATTGTTTCATCACATTTCAAGTGGTGGAACAAGATTCGTGACAGTCGAAACAAGTTAGCTCCATCCGTGCGTCAACGTCTCAAATTGGACTCAGTTTGTGTGTTACATTCCGAAGCCTATAACTTGTGACTTTTTCGCTACCGGAACTCGTAATTGGACTCAAACTCTTGTATTACTATTATTTCAACACATTTGATGTGTTGGAACAAGATTCGGGACGGTCGAAAATAGTTAGCTCCATCCGTTCGTCAACGTCTCAAATTGGACTCAGTTTCTGTGTTGCATTCCGAAGCCTATAACTTGTGACTTTTTCGCAACCGGACCTCGTAATTGGACTCAAACTCTTCTATTACTATTGTTTCAACACATTTGATGTGTTGGAACAAGATTCGGGACGGTCGAAACAAGTTAGCTCCTTCCGTTCATCAACGTCTCAAATTGGACTCAGTTTGTGTGTTACATTCCGAACCCTATAACTTGTGACTTATTCGCAACCGGACCTCACAATTAGGCCCAAACTCTTCCATTACTATTGTTTCAACATATTTGAAGTGTTGGAACAAGATTCGGGACAGTCGAAACAAGTTAGCCCCATCCGTTCGTCAACGTCTCAAATTGGACTCAGTTTCTGTGTTACATTCCGAAGCCTATAACTTGTGACTTTTTCGCAACCGGACCTCACAATTAGGCCCAAACTCTTCCATTACTATTGTTTCAACATATTTGAAGTGTTGGAACAAGATTCGGGACAGTCAAAACAAGTTAGCCCCATCCGTTCGTCAACGTCTCAAATTGGACTCAGTTTCTGTGTTACATTCCGAAGCCTATAACTTGTGACTTTTTCGCAACCGGACCTCATAATTAGACTCAAACTCTTCCATTACTATTGTTTCAATAGATTTGAAGTGTTGGAACAATATTTGGGACAGTCGAAACAAGTTAGCTCCATTCGTACGTCAACGTCTCAAATTAGACTCAGTTTCTGTGTTGCATTCCGAAGCCTGTAACTTGTGACTTTTTCGCAACCGGACCTCGTAATTGGACTCAAACTCTTCTATTACTATTGTTTCAACACATTTGATGTGTTGGAACAAGATTCGGGACGGTCGAAACAAGTTAGCTCCATCCGTTCGTCAACGTCTCAAATTGGACTCAGTTTGTGTGTTACATTCCGAACCCTATAACTTGTGACTTTTTCGCAACCGGACCTCACAATTAGGCCCAAACTCTTCCATTACTATTGTTTCAATAGGTTTGAAGTGTTGGAACAATATTTGGGACAGTCAAAACAAGTTAGCTCCATCCGTGCGTCAACGTCTCAAATTGGACTCAGTTTGTGTGTTACATTCCGAAGCCTATAACTTGTGACTTTTTCGCAACCGAACCTCGTAATTGGACTCAAACTCTTCTATTACTATTGTTTCAACAGATTTGAAGTGTTGGAACAAGATTCGGGACGGTCGAAACAAGTTAGCTCCATCCGTTCGTCAACGTCTCAAATTGGACTCAGTTTGTGTGTTACATTCCGAACCCTATAACTTGTGACTTTTTCGCAACCGGACCTCGTAATTAGACTCAAACTCTTCCATTACTATTGTTTCATCACATTTGAACTGGTGGAACAAGATTCGTGACAGTCGAAACAAGTTATCTCCATCCGTGCGTCAACGTCTCAAATTGGACTCAGTTTGTGTGTTACATTCCGAACCTGTAACTTGTGACTTTTTCGCAACTGGACCTCGTAATTGGACTCAGACTCTTGTATTACTATTATTTCAACACATTTGATATGTTGGAACAAGATTCGGGACGGTCGAAACTAGTTAGCTCCATCCGTTCGTCTCAAATTGTACTCAGTTTGTGTGTTACATTCCGAAGCCTATAACTTGTGACTTTTTTGCAACCGGACCTCATAATTAGACTCATACTCTTCCATTACTATTGTTTCAACAAATTTGAAGTGTTGGAACAAGATTCGGGACAGTCGAAACAAGTTAGCTCCATCCGTTCGTCAACGTCTGAAATTGGACTCAGTTTCTGTGTTACATTCCGAAGCCTATAACTTGTGACTTTTTCGCAACCGGACCTCATAATTAGATTCAAACTCTTCTATTACTATTGTTTCAATAGATTTGAAGTGTTGGAACAATATTTGGGACAGTCGAAACAAGTTAGCTCCATTCGTACGTCAACGTCTCAAATTAGACTTAGTTTCTGTGTTGCATTCCGAAGCCTGTAACTTGTGACTTTTTCGCAACCGGACCTCGTAATTGGACTCAAACTCTTCTATTACTATTGTTTCAACACATTTGATGTGTTGGAACAAGATTCGGGACGGTCGAAACAAGTTAGCTCCATCCGTTCGTCAACGTCTCAAATTGGACTCAGTTTGTGTGTTACATTTCGAACCCTATAACTTGTGACTTTTTCGCAACCGGACCTCACAATTAGGCCCAAACTCTTCCATTACTATTGTTTCAATAGGTTTGAAGTGTTGGAACAATATTTGGGACAGTCAAAACAAGTTAGCTCCATCCGTGCGTCAACGTCTCAAATTGGACTCAGTTTGTGTGTTACATTCCGAAGCCTATAACTTGTGACTTTTTCGCAACCGGACCTCGTAACTGGACTCAAACTCTTCTATTACTATTGTTTCAACAGATTTGAAGTGTTGGAACAAGATTCGGGACGGTCGAAACAAGTTAGCTCCATCCGTTCGTCAACGTCTCAAATTGGACTCAGTTTGTGTGTTACATTCCGAACCCTATAACTTGTGACTTTTTCGCAACCGGACCTCGTAATTGGACTCAAACTCTTCCATTACTATTGTTTCATCACATTTGAAGTGGTGGAACAAGATTCGTGACAGTCGAAACAAGTTAGCTCCATCCGTGCGTCAACGTCTCAAATTGGACTCAGTTTGTGTGTTACATTCCGAACCTGTAACTTGTGACTTTTTCGCAACTGCACCTCGTAATTGGACTCAGACTCTTGTATTACTATTATTTCAACACATTTGATGTGTTGGAACAAGATTCGGGACGGTCGAAACTAGTTAGCTCCATCCGTTCGTCAACGTCTCAAATTGGACTCAGTTTGTGTGTTACATTCCGAAGCCTATAACTTGTGACTTTTTTGCAACCGGACCTCATAATTAAGCTCATACTCTTCCATTACTATGGTTTCAACATATTTGAAGTGTTGGAACAAGATTCGGGACAGTCGAAACAAGTTAGCTCCATCCGTTCGTCAACGTCTCCAATTGGACTCAGTTTCTGTGTTACATTCCGAAGCCTATAACTTGTGACTTTTTTGCAACCGGACCTCATAATTAGACTCATACTCTTCCATTACTATTGTTTCAACATATTTGAAGTGTTGGAACAAGATTCGGGACAGTCGAAACAAGTTAGCTCCATCCGTTCGTCAACGTCTCAAATTGGACTCAGTTTGTGTGTTACGTTCCGAACCCTATAACTTGTGACTTTTTCGCAACCGGAGCTCGTAATTGGACTCGAACTCTTCCATTACTATTGTTTCATCACATTTGAAGTGGTGGAACAAGATTCGTGACAGTCGAAACAAGTTAGCTCCATCCGTGCGTCAACGTCTCAAATTGGACTCAGTTTGTGTGTTACATTCCGAAGCCTATAACTTGTGACTTTTTCGCTACCGGAACTCGTAATTGGACTCAAACTCTTGTATTAGTATTATTTCAACACATTTGATGTGTTGGAACAAGATTCGGGACGGTCGAAAATAGTTAGCTCCATCCGTTCGTCAACGTCTCAAATTGGACTCAGTTTGTGAGTTACATTCCGAAGCCTATAACTTGTGACTTTTTTGCAACCGGACCTCATAATTAGACTCATACTCTTCCATTACTATTGTTTCAACATATTTGAAGTGTTGGAACAAGATTCGGGACAGTCGAAACAAGTTAGCCCCATCCGTTCGTCAACGTCTCAAATTGGACTCAGTTTCTGTGTTACATTCCGAAGCCTATAACTTGTGACTTTTTCGCAACCGGACCTCATAATTAGACTCAAACGCTTCCATTACTATTGTTTCAATAGATTTGAAGTGTTGGAACAATATTTGGGACAGTCGAAACAAGTTAGCTCCATCCGTACGTCAACGTCTCAAATTAGACTCAGTTTCTGTGTTGCATTCCGAAGTCTATAACTTGTGACTTTTTCGCAACCGGACCTCGTAATTGGACTCAAACTCTTCTATTACTATTGTTTCAACACATTTGATGTGTTGGAACAAGATTCGGGACGGTCGAAACAAGTTAGCTCCTTCCGTTCGTCAACGTCTCAAATTGGACTCAGTTTGTGTGTTACATTCCGAACCCTATAACTTGTGACTTTTTCGCAACCGGACCTCACAATTAGGCCCAAACTCTTCCATTTCTATTGTTTCAATAGGTTTGAAGTGTTGGAACAATATTTGGGACAGTCAAAACAAGTTAGCTCCATCCGTGCGTCAACGTCTCAAATTGGACTCAGTTTGTGTGTTACATTCCGAAGCCTATAACTTGTGACTTTTTCGCAACCGGACCTCGTAATTGGACTCAAACTCTTCTATTACTATTGTTTCAACAGATTTGAAGTGTTGGAACAAGATTCGGGACGGTCGAAACAAGTTAGCTCCATCCGTTCGTCAACGTCTCAAATTGGACTCAGTTTGTGTGTTACATTCCGAAGCCTATAACTTGTGACTTTTTTGCAACCGGACCTCATAATTAGACTCATACTCTTCCATTACTATTATTTCAACATATTTGAAGTGTTGGAACAAGATTCGGGACAGTCGAAACAAGTTAGCTCCATCCGTTCGTCAACGTCTCAAATTGGACTCAGTTTGTGTGTTACCTTCTGAAGCCTATAACTTGTGACTTTTTCGCAACCGGAGCTCGTAATTGGACTCGAACTCTTCCATTACTATTGTTTCATCACATTTCAAGTGGTGGAACAAGATTCGTGACAGTCGAAACAAGTTAGCTCCATCCGTGCGTCAACGTCTCAAATTGGACTCAGTTTGTGTGTTACATTCCGAAGCCTATAACTTGTGACTTTTTCGCTACCGGAACTCGTAATTGGACTCAAACTCTTGTATTACTATTATTTCAACACATTTGATGTGTTGGAACAAGATTCGGGACGGTCGAAAATAGTTAGCTCCATCCGTTCGTCAACGTCTCAAATTGGACTCAGTTTCTGTGTTGCATTCCGAAGCCTATAACTTGTGACTTTTTCGCAACCGGACCTCGTAATTGGACTCAAACTCTTCTATTACTATTGTTTCAACACATTTGATGTGTTGGAACAAGATTCGGGACGGTCGAAACAAGTTAGCTCCTTCCGTTCATCAACGTCTCAAATTGGACTCAGTTTGTGTGTTACATTCCGAACCCTATAACTTGTGACTTATTCGCAACCGGACCTCACAATTAGGCCCAAACTCTTCCATTACTATTGTTTCAACATATTTGAAGTGTTGGAACAAGATTCGGGACAGTCGAAACAAGTTAGCCCCATCCGTTCGTCAACGTCTCAAATTGGACTCAGTTTCTGTGTTACATTCCGAAGCCTATAACTTGTGACTTTTTCGCAACCGGACCTCACAATTAGGCCCAAACTCTTCCATTACTATTGTTTCAATAGGTTTGAAGTGTTGGAACAATATTTGGGACTGTCAAAACAAGTTAGCTCCATCCGTGCGTCAACGTCTCAAATTGGACTCAGTTTGTGTGTTACATTCCGAAGCCTATAACTTGTGACTTTTTCGCAACCGAACCTCGTAATTGGACTCAAACTCTTCTATTACTATTGTTTCAACAGATTTGAAGTGTTGGAACAAGATTCGGGACGGTCGAAACAAGTTAGCTCCATCCGTTCGTCAACGTCTCAAATTGGACTCAGTTTGTGTGTTACATTCCGAACCCTATAACTTGTGACTTTTTCGCAACCGGACCTCGTAATTAGACTCAAACTCTTCCATTACTATTGTTTCATCACATTTGAACTGGTGGAACAAGATTCGTGACAGTCGAAACAAGTTATCTCCATCCGTGCGTCAACGTCTCAAATTGGACTCAGTTTGTGTGTTACATTCCGAACCTGTAACTTGTGACTTTTTCGCAACTGGACCTCGTAATTGGACTCAGACTCTTGTATTACTATTATTTCAACACATTTGATATGTTGGAACAAGATTCGGGACGGTCGAAACTAGTTAGCTCCATCCGTGCGTCTCAAATTGTACTCAGTTTGTGTGTTACATTCCGAAGCCTATAACTTGTGACTTTTTTGCAACCGGACCTCATAATTAGACTCATACTCTTCCATTACTATTGTTTCAACAAATTTGAAGTGTTGGAACAAGATTCGGGACAGTCGAAACAAGTTAGCTCCATCCGTTCGTCAACGTCTGAAATTGGACTCAGTTTCTGTGTTACATTCCGAAGCCTATAACTTGTGACTTTTTCGCAACCGGACCTCATAATTAGATTCAAACTCTTCTATTACTATTGTTTCAATAGATTTGAAGTGTTGGAACAATATTTGGGACAGTCGAAACAAGTTAGCTCCATTCGTACGTCAACGTCTCAAATTAGACTTAGTTTCTGTGTTGCATTCCGAAGCCTGTAACTTGTGACTTTTTCGCAACCGGACCTCGTAATTGGACTCAAACTCTTCTATTACTATTGTTTCAACACATTTGATGTGTTGGAACAAGATTCGGGACGGTCGAAACAAGTTAGCTCCATCCGTTCGTCAACGTCTCAAATTGGACTCAGTTTGTGTGTTACATTTCGAACCCTATAACTTGTGACTTTTTCGCAACCGGACCTCACAATTAGGCCCAAACTCTTCCATTACTATTGTTTCAATAGGTTTGAAGTGTTGGAACAATATTTGGGACAGTCAAAACAAGTTAGCTCCATCCGTGCGTCAACGTCTCAAATTGGACTCAGTTTGTGTGTTACATTCCGAAGCCTATAACTTGTGACTTTTTCGCAACCGGACCTCGTAATTGGACTCAAACTCTTCTATTACTATTGTTTCAACAGATTTGAAGTGTTGGAACAACATTCGGGACGGTCGAAACAAGTTAGCTCCATCCGTTCGTCAACGTCTCAAATTGGACTCAGTTTGTGTGTTACATTCCGAAGCCTATAACTTGTGACTTTTTTGCAACCGGACCTCATAATTAGACTCATACTCTTCCATTACTATTATTTCAACATATTTGAAGTGTTGGAACAAGATTCGGGACAGTCGAAACAAGTTAGCTCCATCCGTTCGTCAACGTCTCAAATTGGACTCAGTTTGTGTGTTACCTTCTGAAGCCTATAACTTGTGACTTTTTCGCAACCGGAGCTCGTAATTGGACTCGAACTCTTCCATTACTATTGTTTCATCACATTTCAAGTGGTGGAACAAGATTCGTGACAGTCGAAACAAGTTAGCTCCATCCGTGCGTCAACGTCTCAAATTGGACTCAGTTTGTGTGTTACATTCCGAAGCCTATAACTTGTGACTTTTTCGCTACCGGAACTCGTAATTGGACTCAAACTCTTGTATTACTATTATTTCAACACATTTGATGTGTTGGAACAAGATTCGGGACGGTCGAAAATAGTTAGCTCCATCCGTTCGTCAACGTCTCAAATTGGACTCAGTTTCTGTGTTGCATTCCGAAGCCTATAACTTGTGACTTTTTCGCAACCGGACCTCGTAATTGGACTCAAACTCTTCTATTACTATTGTTTCAACACATTTGATGTGTTGGAACAAGATTCGGGACGGTCGAAACAAGTTAGCTCCTTCCGTTCATCAACGTCTCAAATTGGACTCAGTTTGTGTGTTACATTCCGAACCCTATAACTTGTGACTTATTCGCAACCGGACCTCACAATTAGGCCCAAACTCTTCCATTACTATTGTTTCAACATATTTGAAGTGTTGGAACAAGATTCGGGACAGTCGAAACAAGTTAGCCCCATCCGTTCGTCAACGTCTCAAATTGGACTCAGTTTCTGTGTTACATTCCGAAGCCTATAACTTGTGACTTTTTCGCAACCGGACCTCACAATTAGGCCCAAACTCTTCCATTACTATTGTTTCAACATATTTGAAGTGTTGGAACAAGATTCGGGACAGTCAAAACAAGTTAGCCCCATCCGTTCGTCAACGTCTCAAATTGGACTCAGTTTCTGTGTTACATTCCGAAGCCTATAACTTGTGACTTTTTCGCAACCGGACCTCATAATTAGACTCAAACTCTTCCATTACTATTGTTTCAATTGATTTGAAGTGTTGGAACAATATTTGGGACAGTCGAAACAAGTTAGCTCCATCCGTTCGTCAACGTCTCAAATTGGACTCAGTTTCTGTGTTGCATTCCGAAGCCTATAACTTGTGACTTTTTCGCAACCGGACCTCGTAATTGGACTCAAACTCTTCTATTACTATTGTTTCAACACATTTGATGTGTTGGAACAAGATTCGGGACGGTCGAAATAAGTTAGCTCCTTCCGTTCATCAACGTCTCAAATTGGACTCAGTTTGTGTGTTACATTCCGAACCCTATAACTTGTGACTTTTTCGCAACCGGACCTCACAATTAGGCCCAAACTCTTCCATTACTATTGTTTCAACATATTTGAAGTGTTGGAACAAGATTCGGGACAGTCGAAACAAGTTAGCCCCATCCGTTCGTCAACGTCTGAAATTGGACTCAATTTCTCTGTTACATTCCGAAGCCTATAACTTGTGACTTTTTCGCAACCGGACCTCATAATTAGACTCAAACTCTTCCATTACTATTGTTTTAACAGATTTGAAGTGTTGGAACAATATTTGGGACAGTCGAAACAAGTTAGCTCTATCCGTACGTCAACGTCTCAAATTAGACTCAGTTTCTGTGTTGCATTCCGAAGCCTATAACTTGTGACTTTTTCGCAACCGGACCTCGTAATTGGACTCAAACTCTTCTATTACTATTGTTTCAACACATTTGATGTGTTGGAACAAGATTCGGGACGGTCGAAACAAGTTAGCTCCTTCCGTTCGTCAACGTCTCAAATTGGACTCAGTTTGTGTGTTACATTCCGAACCCTATAACTTGTGACTTTTTCGCAACCGGACCTCACAATTAGGCCCAAACTCTTCCATTACTATTGTTTCAATAGGTTTGAAGTGTTGGAACAATATTTGGGACTGTCAAAACAAGTTAGCTCCATCCGTGCGTCAACGTCTCAAATTGGACTTAGTTTGTGTGTTACATTCCGAAGCCTATAACTTGTGACTTTTTCGCAACCGGACCTCGTAATTGGACTCAAACTCTTCTATTACTATTGTTTCAACAGATTTGAAGTGTTGGAACAAGATTCGGGACGGTCGAAACAAGTTAGCTCCATCCGTTCGTCAACGTCTCAAATTGGACTCAGTTTGTGTGTTACATTCCGAACCCTATAACTTGTGACTTTTTCGCAACCGGACCTCGTAATTGGACTCAAACTCTTCCATTACTATTGTTTCATCACATTTGAAGTGGTAGAACAAGATTCGTGACAGTAGAAACAAGTTAGCTCCATCCGTGCGTCAACGTCTCAAATTGGACTCAGTTTGTGTGTTACATTCCGAAGCCTATAACTTGTGACTTTTTCGCAACCGGAACTCGTAATTGGACTCGAACTCTTCCATTACTATTGTTTCAACATATTTGAAGTGTTGGAACAAGATTCGGGACAGTCGAAACAAGTTAGCCCCATCCGTTCGTCAACGTCTCAAATTGGACTCAGTTTCTGTGTTACATTCCGAAGCCTATAACTTGTGACTTTTTCGCTACCGGAACTCGTAATTGGACTCAAACTCTTGTATTACTATTATTTCAACACATTTGAAGTGTTGGAACAATATTTGGGACAGTCGAAACAAGTTAGCTCTATCCGTTCGTCAACGTCTCAAATTGGACTCAGTTTCTGTGTTGCATTCCGAAGCCTATAACTTGTGACTTTTTCGCAACCGGACCTCGTAATTGGACTCAAACTCTTCTATTACTATTGTTTCAACACATTTGATGTGTTGGAACAAGATTCGGGACGGTCGAAACAAGTTAGCTCCTTCCGTTCGTCAACGTCTCAAATTGGACTCAGTTTGTGTGTTACATTCCGAACCCTATAACTTGTGACTTTTTCGCAACCGGACCTCACAATTAGGCCCAAACTCTTCCATTACTATTGTTTCAATAGGTTTGAAGTGTTGGAACAATATTTGGGACAGTCAAAACAAGTTAGCTCCATCCGTGCGTCAACGTCTCAAATTGGACTCAGTTTGTGTGTTACATTCCGAAGCCTATAACTTGTGACTTTTTCGCAACCGGACCTCGTAATTGGACTCAAACTCTTCTATTACTATTGTTTCAACAGATTTGAAGTGGTAGAACAAGATTCGTGACAGTCGAAAGAAGTTAGCTCCATCCGTGCGTCAACGTCTCAAATTGGACTCAGTTTGTGTGTTACATTCCGAACCTGTAACTTGTGACTTTTTCGCAACTGGACCTCGTAATTGGACTCAGACTCTTGTATTACTATTATTTCAACACATTTGATGTGTTGGTACAAGATTCGGGACGGTCGAAACTAGTTAGCTCCATCCGTTCGTCAACGTCTCAAATTGGACTCAGTTTGTGTGTTACATTCCGAAGCCTATAACTTGTGACTTTTTTGCAACCGGACCTCATAATTAGACTCATACTCTTCCATTACTATTATTTCAACATATTTGAAGTGTTGGAACAAGATTCGGGACAGTCGAAACAAGTTAGCTCCATCCGTTCGTCAACGTCTCAAATTGGACTCAGTTTGTGTGTTACCTTCTGAAGCCTATAACTTGTGACTTTTTCGCAACCGGAGCTCGTAATTGGACTCGAACTCTTCCATTACTATTGTTTCATCACATTTCAAGTGGTGGAACAAGATTCGTGACAGTCGAAACAAGTTAGCTCCATCCGTGCGTCAACGTCTCAAATTGGACTCAGTTTGTGTGTTACATTCCGAAGCCTATAACTTGTGACTTTTTCGCTACCGGAACTCGTAATTGGACTCAAACTCTTGTATTACTATTATTTCAACACATTTGATGTGTTGGAACAAGATTCGGGACGGTCGAAAATAGTTAGCTCCATCCGTTCGTCAACGTCTCAAATTGGACTCAGTTTCTGTGTTGCATTCCGAAGCCTATAACTTGTGACTTTTTCGCAACCGGACCTCGTAATTGGACTCAAACTCTTCTATTACTATTGTTTCAACACATTTGATGTGTTGGAACAAGATTCGGGACGGTCGAAACAAGTTAGCTCCTTCCGTTCGTCAACGTCTCAAATTGGACTCAGTTTGTGTGTTACATTCCGAACCCTATAACTTGTGACTTTTTCGCAACCGGACCTCACAATTAGGCCCAAACTCTTCCATTACTATTGTTTCAACATATTTGAAGTGTTGGAACAAGATTCGGGACAGTCGAAACAAGTTAGCCCCATCCGTTCGTCAACGTCTCAAATTGGACTCAGTTTCTGTGTTACATTCCGAAGCCTATAACTTGTGACTTTTTCGCAACCGGACCTCATAATTAGACTCAAACTCTTCCATTACTATTGTTTCAATAGATTTGAAGTGTTGGAACAATATTTGGGACAGTCGAAACAAGTTAGCTGATATTCGCTCAAAAGTGCTTATTTTAAGCAATTATCCTTTTAGCGTTATCGCATTCTCCTACGTAAAATACTCTATTTACCTACTTTTCTACGTAAGAGTCTCTTTTGTTGCGTAGAACACACTTTTCTGGACGAAATGGTATATTTGCATGCATTAAACACATTTTCGAAAGTCTAGACATGAAGTCATTCTGATAGAGTCTCATTACGCGCTTCTTCTGTCTCAGGAAACCCCGATGAGACAATTCTGGAGACTTGCAAGCCCACATCGATCAAGAAAGCCCATTATCAAAGCTTAAAGAGCCCACATGCCATGACTAGAAGATATGGGCCAAATATGGGCTGAATAAGAGGACCAAAAAGCCGGCCCAAAGAACGAAGAGAGCAGGAGAAGGATAGGGGTTCGTTCGAACCCTAATCCCTCTCCCCTCTCCTCCTCTCCTTCCCCAAAATCCTTCCCCACATTCTCCCCTTCGTTTTCTCCTTTTTCCTTCTCCTTTTTCTTCTTCTTCTTCTTCTTCTTCTTCTTCATCCTTCGCCGGAGTTGCAGGCCTGCAACTCCGGCTGTCTTCTTCTTCTTCATACCCTTCTTCCTCCTCTTCCTGCTGCTTCGCCTGCCAACACCCCCGCAGCGCTGCTGCACCACGATACCGCCGCCAAACCGCGCCTCCTTCCTCCGGCGGACTGGTTCACGTTAACCAGTCCACCTCCACCGCCTGAACCTGCTGCAGCACCGTCTCTCCGCCTCCACCATCTTCTCCGGCCATCCTTCTTCCTTCTTCTCTTCTCTTTCTTCTCTTTCGTCTCTTCTTTCCCCTTCTCTTCTTCCTTCTTCTTTCTTCTTCTTCTCATCTTTCTTCTTCTTCTTCTTTTGCTTTTGCCGGAGTTGCTAACCTGCAACTCCGGCCGGTGAACCATTCCTACCTCCTCTACAATCACCCCTAGCACCAGCCGTTTCCGCCTCAGCCATCTTCATCCACTTCTCCTCCACAAGCCGTCAGCCTCCACCAAGATCTCCACCACGCTGCTGCCCCTATAATCTCCTCCACCGTCCTCACCCTTTGCAGCCAGTGCCTCCACGACTTGCTGCCATCTCCTATGGTGTGCAACACCACCATCTTCATCGTCATTCTGGCCGGACTGCAACTCGGGAAGAGTCGATTACCACAACCAGCAACCATCCATCTTCTCCTTTCCCACGTGGCTGACTCCTTCCATCTTCACGTACTGTGCATCATCATCAAGATCTCATCAAATCAGGGCCGATCCATCTTGGTAAGGCCGAAAGGTAAGTGTAATGACATGTCTCTCTCCTCTTCTTTCAATATTTCTCACTTTCTCTCTCCTCCCTTAGTTTCTCTCTCTAGTTCTCTCTAGCATTCTCTCTCCTTCGTTTCTTTCTCTCTCTAGAGATCTCTCTCTAATTTTCTCTCTCTTCTTTCTCTCTTTAGGTTTTACTGCTTTCCTAGATTAATCCCTATTTGAGCATTTTCATTTGATTGGATAACATTGTAATAGAATAAATTTATTTGAATAAATTTTAGTTTTCGATTAGTCTATGTTTCATCTTGAATATTTTGTGCATTTGGAAAATTTCAATTTCACCAGGAATCTCCCATAAAAAAAGAATATTTTAAATCCCGGATTCACCACTCTCACCCCCACCATCATTCGCATCAATTTCTATGGAAAAATCTATCATTTTATGTTCTTATTTGCGCTAATCCGACTAATCCCGAGTGCGGATCGACATCCGACACGAATCCCTATACAGATCTAAAATTTTGCACGATTTAAGAATCGGATCAATTTACAAATGTGTTGAAGTTAGGGTTTCCGTAACCAACGACGCGGAAAAACCCTACTTTCATTAGCTCCATCCGTACGTCAACGTCTCAAATTAGACTCAGTTTCTGTGTTGCATTCCGAAGCCTATAACTTGTGACTTTTTCGCAACCGGACCTCGTAATTGGACTCAAACTCTTCTCTTATTATTGTTTCAACAGATTTGAAGTGTTGGAACAAGATTCGGGATGGTCGAAACAAGTTAGCTCCATCCGTTCGTCAACGTCTCAAATTGGACTCAGTTTGTGTGTTACATTCCGAACCCTATAACTTGTGACTTTTTCGCAACCGGACCTCGTAATTGGACTCAAACTCTTCTATTACTATTGTTTCAACAGATTTGAAGTGTTGGAACAATATTTGGGACGGTCGAAACAAGTTAGCTCCATCCGTTCGTCAACGTCTCAAATTGGACTCAGTTTGTGTGTTACATTCCGAACCCTATAACTTGTGACTTTTTCGCAACCGGACCTCGTAATTGGACTCAAACTCTTCTATTACTATTGTTTCAACACATTTTATGTGTTGGAACAAGATTCGGGACGGTCGAAACAAGTTAGCTCCTTCAGTTCGTCAACGTCTCAAATTGGACTCAGTTTGTGTGTTACATTCCGAACCCTATAACTTGTGACTTTTTCGCAACCGGACCTCACAATTAGGCCCAAACTCTTCCATTACTATTGTTTCAACATATTTGAAGTGTTGGAACAAGATTCGGGACAGTCGAAACAAGTTAGCCCCATCCGTTCGTCAACGTCTCAAATTGGACTCAGTTTCTGTGTTACATTCCGAAGCCTATAACTTGTGACTTTTTCGCAACCGGACCTCATAATTAGACTCAAACTCTTCCATTACTATTGTTTCAATAGATTTGAAGTGTTGGAACAATATTTGGGACAGTCGAAACAAGTTAGCTCCATCCGTACGTCAACGTCTCAAATTAGACTCAGTTTCTGTGTTGCATTCCGAAGCCTATAACTTGTGACTTTTTCGCAACCGGACCTCGTAATTGGACTCAAACTCTTCTCTTATTATTGTTTCAACAGATTTGAAGTGTTGGAACAAGATTCGGGACGGTCGAAACAAGTTAGCTCCATCCGTTCGTCAACGTCTCAAATTGGACTCAGTTTGTGTGTTACGTTCCGAACCCTATAACTTGTGACTTTTTCGCAACCGGACCTCATAATTGGACTCAAACTCTTCTATTACTATTGTTTCAACAGATTTGAAGTGTTGGAACAAGATTCGGGACGGTCGAAACAAGTTAGCTCCATCCGTTCGTCAACGTCTCAAATTGGACTCAGTTTGTGTGTTACATTCCGAACCCTATAACTTGTGACTTTTTCGCAACCGGACCTCACAATTCGGCCCAAACTCTTCCATTACTATTGTTTCAATAGGTTTGAAGTGTTGGAACAATATTTGGGACAGTCAAAACAAGTTAGCTCCATCCGTGCGTCAACGTCTCAAATTGGACTCAGTTTGTGTGTTACATTCCGAAGCCTATAACTTGTGACTTTTTCGCAACCGGACCTCGTAATTGGACTCAAACTCTTCTATTACTATTGTTTCAACAGATTTGAAGTGTTGGAACAAGATTCGGGACGGTCGAAACAAGTTAGCTCCATCCGTTCGTCAACGTCTCAAATTGGACTCAGTTTGTGTGTTACATTCCGAAGCCTCTAACTTGTGACTTTTTCGCAACTGGACCTCGTAATTGGACTCAGACTCTTGTATTACTATTATTTCAACACATTTGATGTGTTGGTACAAGATTCGGGACGGTCGAAACTAGTTAGCTCCATCCGTTCGTCAACATCTGAAATTGCACTCAGTTTGTGTGTTACATTCCGAACCTGTAACTTGTGACTTTTTCGCAACTGGACCTCGTAATTGGACTCAGACTCTTGTATTACTATTATTTCAACACATTTGATGTGTTGGTACAAGATTCGGGATGGTCGAAACTAGTTAGCTCCATCCGTTCGTCAACGTCTCAAATTGGACTCAGTTTGTGTGTTACATTCCGAAGCCTATAACTTGTGACTTTTTTGCAACCAGACCTCATAATTAGACTCATACTCTTCCATTACTATTGTTTCAACATATTTGAAGTGTTGGAACAAGATTCGGGACAGTCGAAACAAGTTAGCTCCATCCGTTCGTCAACGTCTCCAATTGGACTCAGTTTCTGTGTTACATTCCGAAGCCTATAACTTGTGACTTTTTCGCAACCGGACCTCATAATTAGACTCAAACTCTTCCATTACTATTGTTTCAATAGATTTGAAGTGTTGGAACAATATTTGGGACAGTCGAAACAAGTTAGCTCCATCCGTACGTCAACGTCTCAAATTAGACTCAGTTTCTGTGTTGCATTCCGAAGCCTATAACTTGTGACTTTTTCGCAACCGGACTTCGTAATTGGACTCAAACTCTTCTATTACTATTGTTTCAACACATTTGATGTGTTGGAACAAGATTCGGGACGGTCGAAACAAATTAGCTCCTTCCGTTCGTCAACGTCTCAAATTGGACTCAGTTTGTGTGTTACATTCCGAACCCTATAACTTGTGACTTTTTCGCAACCGGACCTCACAATTAGGCCCAAACTCTTCCATTACTATTGTTTCAATAGGTTTGAAGTGTTGGAACAATATTTGGGACAGTCAAAACAAGTTAGCTCCATCCGTGCGTCAACGTCTCAAATTGGACTCAGTTTGTGTGTTACATTCCGAAGCCTATAACTTGTGACTTTTTCGCAACCGGACCTCGTAATTGGACTCAAACTCTTCTATTACTATTGTTTCAACAGATTTGAAGTGTTGGAACAAGATTCGGGACGGTCGAAACAAGTTAGCTCCATCCGTTCGTCAACGTCTCAAAAAATCCCTCTCCCAAATATTGTTTTCGCAACCGGACCTCACAATTAGGCCCAAACTCTTCCATTACTATTGTTTCAATAGGTTTGAAGTGTTGGAACAATATTTGGGACAGTCAAAACAAGTTAGCTCCATCCGTTCGTCAACGTCTCAAATTGGACTCAGTTTGTGTGTTACATTCCGAAGCCTATAACTTGTGACTTTTTTGCAACCAGACCTCATAATTAGACTCATACTCTTCCATTACTATTGTTTCAACATATTTGAAGTGTTGGAACAAGATTCGGGACAGTCGAAACAAGTTAGCTCCATCCGTTCGTCAACGTCTCCAATTGGACTCAGTTTCTGTGTTACATTCCGAAGCCTATAACTTGTGACTTTTTCGCAACCGGACCTCATAATTAGACTCAAACTCTTCCATTACTATTGTTTCAATAGATTTGAAGTGTTGGAACAATATTTGGGACAGTCGAAACAAGTTAGCTCCATCCGTACGTCAACGTCTCAAATTAGACTCAGTTTCTGTGTTGCATTCCGAAGCCTATAACTTGTGACTTTTTCGCAACCGGACCTCGTAATTGGACTCAAACTCTTCTATTACTATTGTTTCAACACATTTGATGTGTTGGAACAAGATTCGGGACGGTCGAAACAAGTTAGCTCCTTCCGTTCGTCAACGTCTCAAATTGGACTCAGTTTGTGTGTTACATTCCGAACCCTATAACTTGTGACTTTTTCGCAACCGGACCTCACAATTAGGCCCAAACTCTTCCATTACTATTGTTTCAATAGGTTTGAAGTGTTGGAACAATATTTGGGACAGTCAAAACAAGTTAGCTCCATCCGTGCGTCAACGTCTCAAATTGGACTCAGTTTGTGTGTTACATTCCGAAGCCTATAACTTGTGACTTTTTCGCAACCGGACCTCGTAATTGGACTCAAACTCTTCTATTACTATTGTTTCAACAGATTTGAAGTGTTGGAACAAGATTCGGGACGGTCGAAACAAGTTAGCTTCATCCGTTCGTCAACGTCTCAAATTGGACTCAGTTTGTGTGTTACATTCCGAACCCTATAACTTGTGACTTTTTCGCAACCGGACCTCGTAATTGGACTCAAACTCTTCCATTACTATTGTTTCATCACATTTGAAGTGGTAGAACAAGATTCGTGACAGTCGAAACAAGTTAGCTCCATCCGTGCGTCAACGTCTCAAATTGGACTCAGTTTGTGTGTTACATTCCGAACCTGTAACTTGTGACTTTTTCGCAACTGGACCTCGTAATTGGACTCAGACTCTTGTATTACTATTATTTCAACACATTTGATGTGTTGGTACAAGATTCGGGACGGTCGAAACTAGTTAGCTCCATCCGTTCGTCAACGTCTCAAATTGGACTCAGTTTGTGTGTTACATTCCGAAGCCTATAACTTGTGACTTTTTTGCAACCGGACCTCATAATTAGACTCATACGCTTCCATTACTATTGTTTGAACATATTTGAAGTGTTGGAACAAGATTCGGGACAGTCGAAACAAGTTAGCTCCATCCGTTCGTCAACGTCCCAAATTAGACTCAGTTTCTGTGTTGCATTCCGAAGCCTATAACTTGTGACTTTTTCGCAACCGGACCTCGTAATTGGACTCAAACTCTTCTATTACTATTGTGTTCAAAACATTTGATGTGTTGGAACAAGATTCGGGACGGTCGAAACAAGTTAGCTCCATCCGTGCGTCAACGTCTCAAATTGGACTCAGTTTGTGTGTTACATTCCTAAGCCTATAACATGTGACTTTTTCGCAACCGGACCTCGTAATTGGACTCAAACTCTTCTATTACTATTGTTTCAACAGATTTGAAGTGTTGGAACAAGATTCGGGACGGTCGAAACAAGTTAGCTCCATCCGTTCGTCAACGTCTCAAAAAATCCCTCTCCCAAATATTGTTTTCGCAACCGGACCTCACAATTAGGCCCAAACTCTTCCATTACTATTGTTTCAATAGGTTTGAAGTGTTGGAACAATATTTGGGACAGTCAAAACAAGTTAGCTCCATCCGTTCGTCAACGTCTCAAATTGGACTCAGTTTGTGTGTTACATTCCGAAGCCTATAACTTGTGACTTTTTTGCAACCAGACCTCATAATTAGACTCATACTCTTCCATTACTATTGTTTCAACATATTTGAAGTGTTGGAACAAGATTCGGGACAGTCGAAACAAGTTAGCTCCATCCGTTCGTCAACGTCTCCAATTGGACTCAGTTTCTGTGTTACATTCCGAAGCCTATAACTTGTGACTTTTTCGCAACCGGACCTCATAATTAGACTCAAACTCTTCCATTACTATTGTTTCAATAGATTTGAAGTGTTGGAACAATATTTGGGACAGTCGAAACAAGTTAGCTCCATCCGTACGTCAACGTCTCAAATTAGACTCAGTTTCTGTGTTGCATTCCGAAGCCTATAACTTGTGACTTTTTCGCAACCGGACCTCGTAATTGGACTCAAACTCTTCTATTACTATTGTTTCAACACATTTGATGTGTTGGAACAAGATTCGGGACGGTCGAAACAAGTTAGCTCCTTCCGTTCGTCAACGTCTCAAATTGGACTCAGTTTGTGTGTTACATTCCGAACCCTATAACTTGTGACTTTTTCGCAACCGGACCTCACAATTAGGCCCAAACTCTTCCATTACTATTGTTTCAATAGGTTTGAAGTGTTGGAACAATATTTGGGACAGTCAAAACAAGTTAGCTCCATCCGTGCGTCAACGTCTCAAATTGGACTCAGTTTGTGTGTTACATTCCGAAGCCTATAACTTGTGACTTTTTCGCAACCGGACCTCGTAATTGGACTCAAACTCTTCTATTACTATTGTTTCAACAGATTTGAAGTGTTGGAACAAGATTCGGGACGGTCGAAACAAGTTAGCTTCATCCGTTCGTCAACGTCTCAAATTGGACTCAGTTTGTGTGTTACATTCCGAACCCTATAACTTGTGACTTTTTCGCAACCGGACCTCGTAATTGGACTCAAACTCTTCCATTACTATTGTTTCATCACATTTGAAGTGGTAGAACAAGATTCGTGACAGTCGAAACAAGTTAGCTCCATCCGTGCGTCAACGTCTCAAATTGGACTCAGTTTGTGTGTTACATTCCGAACCTGTAACTTGTGACTTTTTCGCAACTGGACCTCGTAATTGGACTCAGACTCTTGTATTACTATTATTTCAACACATTTGATGTGTTGGTACAAGATTCGGGACGGTCGAAACTAGTTAGCTCCATCCGTTCGTCAACGTCTCAAATTGGACTCAGTTTGTGTGTTACATTCCGAAGCCTATAACTTGTGACTTTTTTGCAACCGGACCTCATAATTAGACTCATACGCTTCCATTACTATTGTTTGAACATATTTGAAGTGTTGGAACAAGATTCGGGACAGTCGAAACAAGTTAGCTCCATCCGTTCGTCAACGTCCCAAATTAGACTCAGTTTCTGTGTTGCATTCCGAAGCCTATAACTTGTGACTTTTTCGCAACCGGACCTCGTAATTGGACTCAAACTCTTCTATTACTATTGTGTTCAAAACATTTGATGTGTTGGAACAAGATTCGGGACGGTCGAAACAAGTTAGCTCCATCCGTGCGTCAACGTCTCAAATTGGACTCAGTTTGTGTGTTACATTCCTAAGCCTATAACATGTGACTTTTTCGCAACCGGACCTCGTAATTGGACTCAAACTCTTCTATTACTATTGTTTCAACAGATTTGAAGTGTTGGAACAAGATTCGGGACGGTCGAAACAAGTTAGCTCCATCCGTTCGTCAACGTCTCAAAAAATCCCTCTCCCAAATATTGTTTTCGCAACCGGACCTCACAATTAGGCCCAAACTCTTCCATTACTATTGTTTCAATAGGTTTGAAGTGTTGGAACAATATTTGGGACAGTCAAAACAAGTTAGCTCCATCCGTTCGTCAACGTCTCAAATTGGACTCAGTTTGTGTGTTACATTCCGAAGCCTATAACTTGTGACTTTTTTGCAACCAGACCTCATAATTAGACTCATACTCTTCCATTACTATTGTTTCAACATATTTGAAGTGTTGGAACAAGATTCGGGACAGTCGAAACAAGTTAGCTCCATCCGTTCGTCAACGTCTCCAATTGGACTCAGTTTCTGTGTTACATTCCGAAGCCTATAACTTGTGACTTTTTCGCAACCGGACCTCATAATTAGACTCAAACTCTTCCATTACTATTGTTTCAATAGATTTGAAGTGTTGGAACAATATTTGGGACAGTCGAAACAAGTTAGCTCCATCCGTACGTCAACGTCTCAAATTAGACTCAGTTTCTGTGTTGCATTCCGAAGCCTATAACTTGTGACTTTTTCGCAATCGGACCTCGTAATTGGACTCAAACTCTTCTATTACTATTGTTTCAACACATTTGATGTGTTGGAACAAGATTCGGGACGGTCGAAACAAGTTAGCTCCTTCCGTTCGTCAACGTCTCAAATTGGACTCAGTTTGTGTGTTACATTCCGAACCCTATAACTTGTGACTTTTTCGCAACCGGACCTCACAATTAGGCCCAAACTCTTCCATTACTATTGTTTCAATAGGTTTGAAGTGTTGGAACAATATTTGGGACAGTCAAAACAAGTTAGCTCCATCCGTGCGTCAACGTCTCAAATTGGACTCAGTTTGTGTGTTACATTCCGAAGCCTATAACTTGTGACTTTTTCGCAACCGGACCTCGTAATTGGACTCAAACTCTTCTATTACTATTGTTTCAACAGATTTGAAGTGTTGGAACAAGATTCGGGACGGTCGAAACAAGTTAGCTTCATCCGTTCGTCAACGTCTCAAATTGGACTCAGTTTGTGTGTTACATTCCGAACCCTATAACTTGTGACTTTTTCGCAACCGGACCTCGTAATTGGACTCAAACTCTTCCATTACTATTGTTTCATCACATTTGAAGTGGTAGAACAAGATTCGTGACAGTCGAAACAAGTTAGCTCCATCCGTGCGTCAACGTCTCAAATTGGACTCAGTTTGTGTGTTACATTCCGAACCTGTAACTTGTGACTTTTTCGCAACTGGACCTCGTAATTGGACTCAGACTCTTGTATTACTATTATTTCAACACATTTGATGTGTTGGTACAAGATTCGGGACGGTCGAAACTAGTTAGCTCCATCCGTTCGTCAACGTCTCAAATTGGACTCAGTTTGTGTGTTACATTCCGAAGCCTATAACTTGTGACTTTTTTGCAACCGGACCTCATAATTAGACTCATACGCTTCCATTACTATTGTTTGAACATATTTGAAGTGTTGGAACAAGATTCGGGACAGTCGAAACAAGTTAGCTCCATCCGTTCGTCAACGTCCCAAATTAGACTCAGTTTCTGTGTTGCATTCCGAAGCCTATAACTTGTGACTTTTTCGCAACCGGACCTCGTAATTGGACTCAAACTCTTCTATTACTATTGTGTTCAAAACATTTGATGTGTTGGAACAAGATTCGGGACGGTCGAAACAAGTTAGCTCCATCCGTGCGTCAACGTCTCAAATTGGACTCAGTTTGTGTGTTACATTCCTAAGCCTATAACATGTGACTTTTTCGCAACCGGACCTCGTAATTGGACTCAAACTCTTCTATTACTATTGTTTCAACAGATTTGAAGTGTTGGAACAAGATTCGGGACGGTCGAAACAAGTTAGCTCCATCCGTTCGTCAACGTCTCAAAAAATCCCTCTCCCAAATATTGTTTTCGCAACCGGACCTCACAATTAGGCCCAAACTCTTCCATTACTATTGTTTCAATAGGTTTGAAGTGTTGGAACAATATTTGGGACAGTCAAAACAAGTTAGCTCCATCCGTTCGTCAACGTCTCAAATTGGACTCAGTTTGTGTGTTACATTCCGAAGCCTATAACTTGTGACTTTTTTGCAACCAGACCTCATAATTAGACTCATACTCTTCCATTACTATTGTTTCAACATATTTGAAGTGTTGGAACAAGATTCGGGACAGTCGAAACAAGTTAGCTCCATCCGTTCGTCAACGTCTCCAATTGGACTCAGTTTCTGTGTTACATTCCGAAGCCTATAACTTGTGACTTTTTCGCAACCGGACCTCATAATTAGACTCAAACTCTTCCATTACTATTGTTTCAATAGATTTGAAGTGTTGGAACAATATTTGGGACAGTCGAAACAAGTTAGCTCCATCCGTACGTCAACGTCTCAAATTAGACTCAGTTTCTGTGTTGCATTCCGAAGCCTATAACTTGTGACTTTTTCGCAACCGGACCTCGTAATTGGACTCAAACTCTTCTATTACTATTGTTTCAACACATTTGATGTGTTGGAACAAGATTCGGGACGGTCGAAACAAGTTAGCTCCTTCCGTTCGTCAACGTCTCAAATTGGACTCAGTTTGTGTGTTACATTCCGAACCCTATAACTTGTGACTTTTTCGCAACCGGACCTCACAATTAGGCCCAAACTCTTCCATTACTATTGTTTCAATAGGTTTGAAGTGTTGGAACAATATTTGGGACAGTCAAAACAAGTTAGCTCCATCCGTGCGTCAACGTCTCAAATTGGACTCAGTTTGTGTGTTACATTCCGAAGCCTATAACTTGTGACTTTTTCGCAACCGGACCTCGTAATTGGACTCAAACTCTTCTATTACTATTGTTTCAACAGATTTGAAGTGTTGGAACAAGATTCGGGACGGTCGAAACAAGTTAGCTTCATCCGTTCGTCAACGTCTCAAATTGGACTCAGTTTGTGTGTTACATTCCGAACCCTATAACTTGTGACTTTTTCGCAACCGGACCTCGTAATTGGACTCAAACTCTTCCATTACTATTGTTTCATCACATTTGAAGTGGTAGAACAAGATTCGTGACAGTCGAAACAAGTTAGCTCCATCCGTGCGTCAACGTCTCAAATTGGACTCAGTTTGTGTGTTACATTCCGAACCTGTAACTTGTGACTTTTTCGCAACTGGACCTCGTAATTGGACTCAGACTCTTGTATTACTATTATTTCAACACATTTGATGTGTTGGTACAAGATTCGGGACGGTCGAAACTAGTTAGCTCCATCCGTTCGTCAACGTCTCAAATTGGACTCAGTTTGTGTGTTACATTCCGAAGCCTATAACTTGTGACTTTTTTGCAACCGGACCTCATAATTAGACTCATACGCTTCCATTACTATTGTTTGAACATATTTGAAGTGTTGGAACAAGATTCGGGACAGTCGAAACAAGTTAGCTCCATCCGTTCGTCAACGTCCCAAATTAGACTCAGTTTCTGTGTTGCATTCCGAAGCCTATAACTTGTGACTTTTTCGCAACCGGACCTCGTAATTGGACTCAAACTCTTCTATTACTATTGTGTTCAAAACATTTGATGTGTTGGAACAAGATTCGGGACGGTCGAAACAAGTTAGCTCCATCCGTGCGTCAACGTCTCAAATTGGACTCAGTTTGTGTGTTACATTCCTAAGCCTATAACATGTGACTTTTTCGCAACCGGACCTCGTAATTGGACTCAAACTCTTCTATTACTATTGTTTCAACAGATTTGAAGTGTTGGAATAAGATTTGGGACAGTCGAAACAAGTCAGCTCCATCCGTGCATCAACGTCTCAAATTCGACTCAATTTGTTTGTAACATTCCGAACCCTATAACTTGTGACTTTGTCGCAATCAGACCTCGTAATTTTACTCAAACTCTTCCATTATTATTATTTCAACACATTTGAAGTATTGGAACATGATTCGGGACAGGAAAAACAAGTTAGCTCCATCCGTGCGTCAACATCTCAAATTGGACATAGTTTGTGTGTTACATTCCGAAGCCAATAACTTGTGACTTTTTCGCAATCGGACCTCGTAAGTGGACTCAAACTCATGTATTACTATTATTTCAACACATTTGATGTGTTGGAACAAGATTCGGGACGGTCGAAACAAGTTAGCTCCATCCGTTCGTCAACGTCTCAAATTGGACTCAGTTTGTGTGTTACGTTCCGAACCCTATAACTTGTGACTTTTTCGCAACTGGAGCTCGTAATTGGACTCGAACTCTTCCATTACTATTGTTTCATCACATTTCAAGTGGTGGAACAAGATTCGTGACAGTCGAAACAAGTTAGCTCCATCCGTGCGTCAACGTCTCAAATTGGACTCAGTTTGTGTGTTACATTCCGAAGCCTATAACTTGTGACTTTTTCGCTACCGGAACTCGTAATTGGACTCAAACTCTTGTATTATTATTATTCCAACACATTTGATGTGTTGGAACAAGATTCGGGACGGTCGAAAATAGTTAGCTCCATCCGTTCGTCAACGTCTCAAATTGGACTCAGTTTGTGAGTTACATTCCGAAGCCTATAACTTGTGACTTTTTTGCAACCGGACCTCATAATTAGACTCATACTCTTCCATTACTATTGTTTCAACATATTTGAGGTGTTGGAACAAGATTCGGGACAGTCGAAACAAGTTAGCTCCATCCGTTCATCAACGTCTCAAATTGGACTCAGTTTCTGTGTTACATTCCGAAGCCTATAACTTGTGACTTTTTCGCAACCGGACCTCATAATTAGACTCAAACTCTTCCATTACTATTGTTTCAATAGATTTGAAGTGTTGGAACAATATTTGGGACAGTCGAAACAAGTTAGATCCATCCGTACGTCAACGTCTCAAATTAAACTCAGTTTCTGTGTTGCATTCCGAAGCCTATAACTTGTGACTTTTTCGCAACCGGACCTCGTAATTGGACTCAAACTCTTCTATTACTATTGTTTCAACACATTTGATGTGTTGGAACAATGTTCGGGACGGTCGAAACAAGTTAGCTCCATCCGTTCGTCAACGTCTCAAATTGGACTCAGTTTGTGTGTTACATTCCGAACCCTATAACTTGTGACTTTTTCGCAACCGGACCTCACAATTAGGCCCAAACTCTTCCATTACTATTGTTTCAATAGATTTGAAGTGTTGGAACAATATTTGGGACAGTCAAAACAAGTTAGCTCCATCCGTGCGTCAACGTCTCAAATTGGACTCAGTTTGTGTGTTACATTCCGAAGCCTATAACTTGTGACTTTTTCGCAACCGGACCTCGTAACTGGACTCAAACTCTTCTATTACTATTGTTTCAACAGATTTGAAGTGTTGGAACAAGATTCGGGACGGTCGAAACAAGTTAGCTCCATCCGTTCGTCAACGTCTCAAATTGGACTCAGTTTGTGTGTTACATTCCGAACCCTATAACTTGTGACTTTTTCGTAACCGGACCTCGTAATTGGACTCAAACTCTTCCATTACTATTGTTTCATCACATTTGAAGTGGTGGAACAAGATTCGTGACAGTCGAAACAAGTTAGCTCCATCCGTGCGTCAACGTCTCAAATTGGACTCAGTTTGTGTGTTACATTCCGAACCTGTAACTTGTGACATTTTCGCAACTGGACCTCGTAATTGGACTCAGACTCTTGTATTACTATTATTTCAACACATTTGATGTGTTGGAACAAGATTCGGGACGGTCGAAACTAGTTAGCTCCATCCGTTCGTCAACGTCTCAAATTAGACTCAGTTTTTGTGTTACATTCCGAAGCCTATAACTTGTGACTTTTTTGCAACCGGACCTCATAATTAGACTCATACTCTTCCATTACTATTGTTTCAACATATTTGAAGTGTTGGAACAAGATTCGGGACAGTCGAAACAAGTTAGCTCCGTCCGTTCGTCAACGTCTCAAATTGGACTTAGTTTCTGTGTTACATTCCGAAGCCTATAACTTGTGACTTTTTCGCAACCGGACCTCATAATTAGACTCAAACTCTTCCATTACTATTGTTTTAACAGATTTGAAGTGTTGGAACAATATTTGGGACAGTCGAAACAAGTTAGCTCCATCCGTACGTCAACGTCTCAAATTAGACTCAGTTTCTGTGTTGCATTCCGAAGCCTATAACTTGTGACTTTTTCGCAACCGGACCTCGTAATTGGACTCAAACTCTTCTATTACTATTGTTTCAACAGATTTGAAGTGTTGGAACAAGATTCGGGACGGTCGAAACAAGTTAGCTCCATCCGTTCGTCAACGTCCCAAATTTGACTCAGTTTGTGTGTTACATTCCGAACCATATAACTTGTGACTTTTTCGCAACCGGACCTCACAATTAGGCCCAAACTCTTCCATTACTATTGTTTCATCACATTTGAAGTGGTGGAACAAGATTCGTGACAGTCGAAACAAGTTAGCTCCATCCGTGCGTCAACGTCTCAAATTGGACTCAGTTTGTGTGTTACATTCCGAACCTGTAACTTGTGACTTTTTCGTAACTGGATCTCGTAATTGGACTCAGACTCTTGTATTACTATTATTTCAACACATTTGATGTGTTGGAACAAGATTCGGGACGGTCGAAACTAGTTAGCTCCATCCGTTCGTCAACGTCTCAAATTGGACTCAGTTTGTGTGTTAGATTCCGAAGCCTATAACTTGTGACTTTTTTGCAACCGGACCTCATAATTAGACTCATACTCTTCCATTACTATTGTTTCAACATATTTGAAGTGTTGGAACAAGATTCGGGACAGTCGAAACAAGTTAGCTCCATCCGTTCGTCAACGTCTGAAATTGGACTCAGTTTCTGTGTTACATTCCGAAGCCTATAACTTGTGACTTTTTCGCAACCGGACCTCATAATTAGACTCAAACTCTTCCATTACTATTGTTTCAATAGATTTGAAGTGTTGGAACAATATTTGGGACAGTCGAAACAAGTTAGCTCCATTCGTACGTCAACGTCTCAAATTAGACTCAGTTTCTGTGTTGCATTCCGAAGCCTGTAACTTGTGACTTTTTCGCAACCGGACCTCGTAATTGGACTCAAACTCTTCTATTACTATTGTTTCAACACATTTGATGTGTTGGAACAAGATTCGGGACGGTCGAAACAAGTTAGCTCCATCCGTTCGTCAACGTCTCAAATTGGACTCAGTTTGTGTGTTACATTCCGAACCCTATAACTTGTGACTTTTTCGCAACCGGACCTCACAATTAGGCCCAAACTCTTCCATTACTATTATTGTTTCAATAGGTTTGAAGTGTTGGAACAATATTTGGGACAGTCAAAACAAGTTAGCTCCATCCGTGCGTCAACGTCTCAAATTGGACTCAGTTTGTGTGTTACATTCCGAAGCCTATAACTTGTGACTTTTTCGCAACCGGACCTCGTAATTGGACTCAAACTCTTCTATTACTATTGTTTCAACAGATTTGAAGTGTTGGAACAAGATTCGGGACGGTCGAAACAAGTTAGCTCCATCCGTTCGTCAACGTCTCAAATTGGACTCAGTTTGTGTGTTACATTCCGAACCCTATAACTTGTGACTTTTTCGCAACCGGACCTCGTAATTGGACTCAAACTCTTCCATTACTATTGTTTCATCACATTTGAAGTGGTGGAACAAGATTCGTGACAGTCGAAACAAGTTAGCTCCATCCGTGCGTCAACGTCTCAAATTGGACTCAGTTTGTGTGTTACATTCCGAACCTGTAACTTGTGACATTTTCGCAACTGGACCTCGTAATTGGACTCAGACTCTTGTATTACTATTATTTCAACACATTTGATGTGTTGGAACAAGATTCGGGACGGTCGAAACTAGTTAGCTCCATCCGTTCGTCAACGTCTCAAATTAGACTCAGTTTTTGTGTTACATTCCGAAGCCTATAACTTGTGACTTTTTTGCAACCGGACCTCATAATTAGACTCATACTCTTCCATTACTATTGTTTCAACATATTTGAAGTGTTGGAACAAGATTCGGGACAGTCGAAACAAGTTAGCTCCATCCGTTCGTCAACGTCTCAAATTGGACTTAGTTTCTGTGTTACATTCCGAAGCCTATAACTTGTGACTTTTTCGCAACCGGACCTCATAATTAGACTCAAACTCTTCCATTACTATTGTTTTAACAGATTTGAAGTGTTGGAACAATATTTGGGACAGTCGAAACAAGTTAGCTCCATCCGTACGTCAACGTCTCAAATTAGACTCAGTTTCTGTGTTGCATTCCGAAGCCTATAACTTGTGACTTTTTCGCAACCGGACCTCGTAATTGGACTCAAACTCTTCTATTACTATTGTTTCAACAGATTTGAAGTGTTGGAACAAGATTCGGGACGGTCGAAACAAGTTAGCTCCATCCGTTCGTCAACGTCCCAAATTTGACTCAGTTTGTGTGTTACATTCCGAACCATATAACTTGTGACTTTTTCGCAACCGGACCTCACAATTAGGCCCAAACTCTTCCATTACTATTGTTTCATCACATTTGAAGTGGTGGAACAAGATTCGTGACAGTCGAAACAAGTTAGCTCCATCCGTGCGTCAACGTCTCAAATTGGACTCAGTTTGTGTGTTACATTCCGAACCTGTAACTTGTGACTTTTTCGTAACTGGATCTCGTAATTGGACTCAGACTCTTGTATTACTATTATTTCAACACATTTGATGTGTTGGAACAAGATTCGGGACGGTCGAAACTAGTTAGCTCCATCCGTTCGTCAACGTCTCAAATTGGACTCAGTTTGTGTGTTAGATTCCGAAGCCTATAACTTGTGACTTTTTTGCAACCGGACCTCATAATTAGACTCATACTCTTCCATTACTATTGTTTCAACATATTTGAAGTGTTGGAACAAGATTCGGGACAGTCGAAACAAGTTAGCTCCATCCGTTCGTCAACGTCTGAAATTGGACTCAGTTTCTGTGTTACATTCCGAAGCCTATAACTTGTGACTTTTTCGCAACCGGACCTCATAATTAGACTCAAACTCTTCCATTACTATTGTTTCAATAGATTTGAAGTGTTGGAACAATATTTGGGACAGTCGAAACAAGTTAGCTCCATTCGTACGTCAACGTCTCAAATTAGACTCAGTTTCTGTGTTGCATTCCGAAGCCTGTAACTTGTGACTTTTTCGCAACCGGACCTCGTAATTGGACTCAAACTCTTCTATTACTATTGTTTCAACACATTTGATGTGTTGGAACAAGATTCGGGACGGTCGAAACAAGTTAGCTCCATCCGTTCGTCAACGTCTCAAATTGGACTCAGTTTGTGTGTTACATTCCGAACCCTATAACTTGTGACTTTTTCGCAACCGGACCTCACAATTAGGCCCAAACTCTTCCATTACTATTATTGTTTCAATAGGTTTGAAGTGTTGGAACAATATTTGGGACAGTCAAAACAAGTTAGCTCCATCCGTGCGTCAACGTCTCAAATTGGACTCAGTTTGTGTGTTACATTCCGAAGCCTATAACTTGTGACTTTTTCGCAACCGGACCTCGTAATTGGACTCAAACTCTTCTATTACTATTGTTTCAACAGATTTGAAGTGTTGGAACAAGATTCGGGACGGTCGAAACAAGTTAGCTCCATCCGTTCGTCAACGTCTCAAATTGGACTCAGTTTGTGTGTTACATTCCGAACCCTATAACTTGTGACTTTTTCGCAACCGGACCTCGTAATTGGACTCAAACTCTTCCATTACTATTGTTTCATCACATTTCAAGTGGTGGAACAAGATTCGTGACAGTCGAAACAAGTTAGCTCCATCCGTGCGTCAACGTCTCAAATTGGACTCAGTTTGTGTGTTACATTCCGAACCTGTAACTTGTGACTTTTTCGCAACTGGACCTCGTAATTGGACTCAGACTCTTGTATTACTATTATTTCAACACATTTGATGTGTTGGAACAAGATTCGGGACGGTCGAAACTAGTTAGCTCCATCCGTTCGTCAACGTCTCAAATTGGACTCAGTTTGTGTGTTACATTCCGAAGCCTATAACTTGTGACTTTTTTGCAACCGGACCTCATAATTAGACTCATACTCTTCCATTACTATTGTTTCAACATATTTGAAGTGTTGGAACAAGATTCGGGACAGTCGAAACAAGTTAGCTCCATCCGTTCGTCAACGTCTCAAATTGGACTCAGTTTGTGTGTTACCTTCCGAAGCCTATAACTTGTGACTTTTTCGCAATCGGAGCTCGTAATTGGACTCGAACTCTTCCATTACTATTGTTGCATCACATTTCAAGTGGTGGAACAAGATTCGTGACAGTCGAAACAAGTTAGCTCCATCCGTGCGTCAACGTCTCAAATTGGACTCAGTTTGTGTGTTACATTCCGAATCCTATACCTTGTGACTTTTTCGCTACCGGAACTCGTAATTGGACTCAAACTCTTGTATTACTATTATTTCAACACATTTGATGTGTTGGAACAAGATTCGGGACGGTCGAAAATAGTTAGCTCCATCCGTTCGTCAACGTCTCAAATTGGACTCAGTTTGTGAGTTACATTCCGAAGCCTATAACTTGTGACTTTTTTGCAACCGGACCTCATAATTAGACTCATACTCTTCCATTACTATTGTTTCAACATATTTGAAGTGTTGGAACAAGATTCGGGACAGTCGAAACAAGTTAGCCCCATCCGTTCGTCAACGTCTCAAATTGGACTCAGTTTCTGTGTTACATTCCGAAGCCTATAACTTGTGACTTTTTCGCAACCGGACCTCATAATTAGACTCAAACTCTTCCATTACTATTGTTTCAATAGATTTGAAGTGTTGGAACAATATTTGGGACAGTCGAAACAAGTTAGCTCCATTCGTACGTCAACGTCTCAAATTAGACTCAGTTTCTGTGTTGCATTCCGAAGCCTGTAACGTGTGACTTTTTCGCAACCGGACCTCGTAATTGGACTCAAACTCTTCTATTACTATTGTTTCAACACATTTGATGTGTTGGAACAAGATTCGGGACGGTCGAAACAAGTTAGCTCCATCCGTTCGTCAACGTCTCAAATTGGACTCAGTTTGTGTGTTACATTCCGAACCCTATAACTTGTGACTTTTTCGCAACCGGACCTCACAATTAGGCCCAAACTCTTCCATTACTATTATTGTTTCAATAGGTTTGAAGTGTTGGAACAATATTTGGGACAGTCAAAACAAGTTAGCTCCATCCGTGCGTCAACGTCTCAAATTGGACTCAGTTTGTGTGTTACATTCCGAAGCCTATAACTTGTGACTTTTTCGCAACCGGACCTCGTAATTGGACTCAAACTCTTCTATTACTATTGTTTCAACAGATTTGAAGTGTTGGAACAAGATTCGGGACGGTCGAAACAAGTTAGCTCCATCCGTTCGTCAACGTCTCAAATTGGACTCAGTTTGTGTGTTACATTCCGAAGCCTATAACTTGTGACTTTTTCACAACCGGACCTCGTAATTGGACTCAAACTCTTCCATTACTATTGTTTCATCACATTTCAAGTGGTGGAACAAGATTCGTGACAGTCTAAACAAGTTAGCTCCATCTGTGCGTCAACGTCTCAAATTGGTCTCAGTTTGTGTGTTACATTCCGAACCTGTAACTTGTGACTTTTTCGCAACTGGACCTCGTAATTGGACTCAGACTCTTGTATTACTATTATTTCAACACATTTGATGTGTTGGAACAAGATTCGGGACGGTCGAAACTAGTTAGCTCCATCCGTTCGTCAACGTCTCAAATTGGACTCAGTTTGTGTGTTACATTCCGAAGCCTATAACTTGTGACTTTTTTGCAACCGGACCTCATAATTAGACTCATACTCTTCCATTACTATTGTTTCAACATATTTGAAGTGTTGGAACAAGATTCGGGACAGTCGAAACAAGTTAGCTCCATCCGTTCGTCAACGTCTCAAATTGGACTCAGTTTGTGTGTTACCTTCCGAAGCCTATAACTTGTGACTTTTTCGCAATCGGAGCTCGTAATTGGACTCGAACTCTTCCATTACTATTGTTGCATCACATTTCAAGTGGTGGAACAAGATTCGTGACAGTCGAAACAAGTTAGCTCCATCCGTGCGTCAACGTCTCAAATTGGACTCAGTTTGTGTGTTACATTCCGAATCCTATACCTTGTGACTTTTTCGCTAACGGAACTCGTAATTGGACTCAAACTCTTGTATTACTATTATTTCAACACATTTGATGTGTTGGAACAAGATTCGGGACGGTCGAAAATAGTTAGCTCCATCCGTTCGTCAACGTCTCAAATTGGACTCAGTTTGTGAGTTACATTCCGAAGCCTATAACTTGTGACTTTTTTGCAACCGGACCTCATAATTAGACTCATACTCTTCCATTACTATTGTTTCAACATATTTGAAGTGTTGGAACAAGATTCGGGACAGTCGAAACAAGTTAGCCCCATCCGTTCGTCAACGTCTCAAATTGGACTCAGTTTCTGTGTTACATTCCGAAGCCTATAACTTGTGACTTTTTCGCAACCGGACCTCATAATTAGACTCAAACTCTTCCATTACTATTGTTTCAATAGATTTGAAGTGTTGGAACAATATTTGGGACAGTCGAAACAAGTTAGCTCCATCCGTACGTCAACGTCTCAAATTAGACTCAGTTTCTGTGTTGCATTCCGAAGCCTATAACTTGTGACTTTTTCGCAACCGGACCTCGTAATTGGACTCAAACTCTTCTATTACTATTGTTTCAACACATTTGATGTGTTGGAACAAGATTCGGGATGGTCGAAACAAGTTAGCTCCATCCGTTCGTCAACGTCTCAAATTGGACTCAGTTTGTGTGTTACATTCCGAACCCTATAACTTGTGACTTTTTCGCAACCGGACCTCACAATTAGGCACAAACTCTTCCATTACTATTGTTTCAATAGGTTTGAAGTGTTGGAACAATATTTGGGACAGTCAAAACAAGTTAGCTCCATCCGTGCGTCAACGTCTCAAATTGGACTCAGTTTGTGTGTTACATTCCGAAGCCTATAACTTGTGACTTTTTCGCAACCGGACCTCGTAATTGGACTCAAACTCTTCTATTACTATTGTTTCAACAGATTTGAAGTGTTGGAACAAGATTCGGGACGGTCGAAACAAGTTAGCTCCATCCGGTCGTCAACGTCTCAAATTGGACTCAGTTTGTGTGTTACATTCCGAACCCTATAACTTGTGACTTTTTCGCAACCGGACCTCGTAATTTTTTTTTTTTTTTTTTGATTGGTAAGCGTGGGGTTAGGCAGACCCCTACCTGACCTTAAAAGAAATTATAAGCGAACATACATGTGCCCAGAGGCATCCGCTTCTAAAATGTTGATCAAGTCCTATGGAAATACAAAGGAAAAACAACATTACAGCTCAAAGATTCAGAAAAGGAAGCTAAAAAATCTGCAGCCCTATTCACTTCTCTAACAACATGCTGAATGGAGATATCATGAAAGAGATTCCAACTATCTCTAATGGATTGCACAAGCAGACGAGTTTGCCAAGGGATACCAAATCTACCGGTAATAATCCCGACCGCATAGGAAGAATCCGAGGCTATAAGAAGCGTCTGTAGACCCATAGATAAAGCAATGCGAAGGCCCTGTGAGATGGCTTGCAACTCATGATAGATAATAGAAATACCTCGGTGACCTCCATAGAAAGCGACAAGCGAGGAACCTCGTGGATCACGAAGAATACCTCCATAGCCAGCCATGGTATTAGAGTAGGACCCATCCGTGTTGAGCATAAATCCCATAACAGGAGGACTCCATTTGCAAAGTGTAGGAACTGTGTGGACGAAGACAACCCCAAGTCGCCAAGCAGTAAAGAATTCCCTCGTACGAGGAGAGTCTTCCACCTTCAAACTCCCATTTAAAAATCTACTGGTTATGATGTCAATAATCCTTTTCAAGAGAAGCTCTTTCGGGAGTGAAGAATTCTGAAACAATCTAGCGTTCCTTTCCCTCCAAATAAAATATATAGTAGCCGTGAAAGCAGCTTGTAAGACCATAGACCGAAGGTCCGACCCAAGAAGATGTTGTAGGATCCATTGAGCTTCTAAGATAGAAGACTCCACTAAATGATCAATCCGAGAAAGCATAAGGATATTAGTCCAAATATATTTCGTGTAAGTACACTCAAAATATAGATGGAAGACCGTCTCATCTTCCAACCAGCAAAAGACACATTTAGAGTTAGCACTCAGATGACACAGCTGGGGTTTATCCTTGGTGAGCAATCCTCCTTTAAGAGCCAGCCAAGCAATAAAACTATGCCTCGGCAATGCATACTTATTCCAAATAAGTTTAAACCAGTCCACAGTTTCTTCTCGACCACGAAGAGCTTCATATGCCGAACAAAGAGTAAAATCCCCAGAGTTAGATGGAGCCCATACTACATCATCACCATGCGTCTGAGGATCAATCTCAATGTCCTTAGCGCTATTCCAGATCTGATCAATCTCTACAGACCGTGCTTGAGGAGGATTCCATCCCTCTTGATCGATAGCAAGAGAAACTCTATCAAGAAGGTTCATGCTGCTATCAAGCCGGCTGTTCCTATGAAAAACATCTAATAGGATACCAGCAGGGTGCCAGGGGTCATGCCACATAAGAGTATCCTGCCCATTCCCAAGACAATGGAGAATAAACTTGCATGCAGTAGCTCTAGATGAGAGAATTTTCCTCCAAACCCATGAACTATCTTGAGGTATAGCCATAGTCCAAAAGATCTTGTGCTTTATCAAATTAGCTTTCACCCATTCAACCCATAGACTAGGTTGATTTGAAGCAATTGAATAAGTGAGTCTTAAAATGGACGCTTTATTCCACACTGCCAGATCTCGAATACCCAACCCACCTTCACGTTTCGGAACACAGATGGCCTTCCAAGCAACGGCATAGATCTTCCTAGACATATCTGGACCCCCCCAAAGAAATCGAGAACAGATACTCATCATCGCCTTGATAATTTTCTTAGGGAGGATGAAACAATTACTCCAGTAAACTTGAATGCTACATAGGACAGATTTAATCAACTCCAACCTACCAGCATAAGAAAGAAATTTCCCCTTCCAACTTTGGATCCGGTGAGAGAGACGATCTATAAGAGGTTGACAATCCACTGCCGATAAACGAGTAGAGATAAGAGGCAGCCCAAGATAACGAATAGGAATCCTACCTTCTGAAAACCCCAAGATATCGACCACTTCCACTTGAGTAGCTTCATCCATGCCCGCACAGAAAATAGTACTCTTAGATCGATTAGCATCCAAACCAGTGATACTGTGAAAGAGAAGGAGAGTATCATTCAAGGCTGCTGCAGATTGGACATCGCCTCCGAAAAAAACCATAAGATCATCCGCAAAACATAAATGAGTGACCAGTGGGTCACTACATTTAGGATGAAGCGTAAATCCTTCCCGCACCTTTAGCTTAATGAGGATATTAAAGATTTCCATAGCGAGCACAAAAAGATAGGGTGATAAGGGATCGCCCTGGCGAATCCCTTTCTTGCCTTCAAAAAATCCCTCAGGACAACCATTTACCAAGATAGAGAATTTAACAGAGCAGATGCATACCCGGATCCATTCAATGATGGTGGGGTGAAAATTCATCATGTGGAGCATATCAAGGAGAAAATCCCATCTAATATTGTCATAAGCTTTACGAATGTCGATCTTCACAGTACAACGGGGAGAAACAGAAACTCTATGATAGTTTCTAAAGAGCTCATGGCAAAGAAGAATGTTGTCACTAATACGTCTGCCTTTAATAAATGCCGATTGATTCGAGTCGACCAGAAAAGGTAAGGATCCTTTAATTCTGTTAGCAAGAATCTTGGAAATACACTTATATATGACATTGCAGCAAGAAATGGGACGATAATCAGATAAAGTATTCGGGTTACCAACCTTAGGAATGAGGGTTATGAATGTAGCATTGACTCCAGCCAGTAGTTTTTTTGAGCGAAAGAAATTCTGCACAGCTTTAATAACATCTGGCCCAACAATATTCCAAGCTTTTTTAAAAAAACAAGCATTATACCCATCTGGCCCAGGGGCTTTAGAATCATTCATGCTAAAAAGTACCTCCTTGATCTCTTCCTCAGTTACCTCTTTGATCATGTCAAGCTGCTGCTCCAAAGACAGGGTGCGTTCAAATGGAAGGGATTTAATAATAGCCTCATTATAAGGCCTGTCATCAGTACCCAATTGAAGCTTGAAATGTATCAGAATTTCCTCCTTAATCTTGTTAGCTTCGGTAATCTTCTGGTTCTCAGAGTCATAAAGGCTCAAAATAGAGTTCCTAGCATTTCTGGATTTAATGGAGTTGTGGAAGAAAGCCGAATTAGAGTCCCCAAGACTCAACCAATTCACACGGGATTTCTGACACAAGAAAGATTCCTCGAATTCTGAGAGCCTAGCATATCGAGATAGAGTAACTCTCTCTTTGAGGGTGATATCCAAATCAAAAGGATTATCATGAGAAAGTACTTGTATCTCATCCAACTCCTTCCTGGCAGCAGAGACTCGGTTAGAAAGATTGTTGAAACTCCTGAAATTCCACTCTTTGAGCTTGCTTTTCAACCGTTTCAGTTTTTGAGCCAGTCTAAACATTGGATTACCCTCTATATAGCCATTCCAAGAATCCTCCACGAGGCCTGGAAATTCAGGATGATCAACCCAAAAGTTGAAAAATCGGAATGGCTTCTTCCTTATAACATCAGGAGCAAACCAACATAATAACATAGGGGTATGGTCAGACATACCAGGCGGAAGAAAGTCGACCTCAGTATCCATAAACATATTGACCCATTCTTGGTTAACAAGAGCCCTATCAAGCTTTGAAATGATTTTGTCGACTCCCTTTTTCTTGTTATTCCAAGTGAACTTCAACCCTTTGGCTTTAAGATCCAGTAGCCCCAGATCAGAAATGCAATCATTCAGCTCTCGCATAGAACTAAGTTTAGCAGGTAAACCCCCCATCTTTTCATGTGCAGCTCTTACCGTGTTGAAATCCCCAATGACCAACCAAGGCTCAGTAACATAAAGCGCTAACTCCTTCAAATGAGACCATAACTCTCGCCGAATTTCTTTGCTGTTATCGGCATAGATCACTGTAAGAAGAAAATGTCTATCTCCTATCTTATCCCGAACTGTACAATGTATTGATTGAGAGGTTTTAACAACCTCAGTAAGATCAACCATATTAGGATCCCAAAGAACCCAAATCCTTCCAGCAATAGAAGCATTGTAATTCTCTACCAGTTTCCAACCTGGACAGATCCACGCTTGAATACGACTCATGTTAATGCTCCTTATCTTAGTTTCAACAAGCCCAATAATTGAACAATGGTTAGAAGAGATAAATTTCTTTACCTCCCTCTGTTTGTTAGGGTCATTTAGACCTCTAACATTCCAAACCGCTGCTCTATTCATTTAGAACTTGATTGCTAACAATGCAATCAAGGGAATTACCCAACACTTCCAGGCCAGTAGTCCCAAGGACCCCTGAGCTCATCTCCTTTATACCTTCTCGAATAGCAGAAATAGACGCAGGTTGACCCTTACGTCGAAGCAAATCTATTTCATCTTTACTGAGATCCCCCCAGTTACGGTCATGGAGAATATCAAAAAAATTTGAGGTTTTCTGCATCCCTGAAACAGAATCACTACCCCTTCTCTGTTTACTCTTAGCAACCCGAGGCGGTGACTTCTCCAAACAAACCCCTAGCTGTGTAGGATCTGAAAGATCCTTCTCCCCATGCCCAGGTTTGTTCTTGTTGGAAACAAGAGTCCAGCCGTCAGTAGAAGTCGAAGCTATATCTTGCTGAACAACGCCTACAGTAGGAGCAAGAACAGGTCCTTCTTTCCTGATAGGTCTCCAAACCTTCTTTATCTTGGATTTAAGACAGCCAGCATCGTTATGGCCCAAAGATCTACATTTAGAACATTTCGACGGCTTCCACGTGTATTCCACAGCGATGTCCCTGTGCTGACCATTCCCAATGTCCACCGGAATGGAATCCATAAGCTGAGATTCAAAATCGATCTCCACACAGACCCTTGCATAAGAGACTCTGCTCCGATTCTCCGTAGCTTGGTCCAGACAAATTGGTTTTCCAATAGCACTTGCAACATAGCTAAGTCCAGTGGGATGCCACAATACTTTAGGCGGATCAATCAAATTGATCCACAGGGGCATGGAAGTAATCGTCCCAATGTTCTCCTCTAGATCTGGACTCCACGGTCTGATTACCAACAATCGACCCGAAAGAAACCAAGGTCCCTGATCTAGAACGGCATTCTTATCCTCTTCTTCAGCAAAAAGAAGGAATATAATACCGTTATCCTGCATAGTGATCTCCAGATCCCCTTTCGGCTTCCATAGTTTCTCCAGAGAATTTTTTATATAGAAAAAAGGAAGTTTCCGACCCACTATCTGGCAGACCAGGTAATCTTCCCATAGGTTCTTCCCTGTTTCAATCACGGCCGGAGGACAGACAACAATAATCTTCCCGTTAATGGTAACAGGGGAGAAATATTCTAGTTTCGATTTAGACTTACCGGTAGATGAAGAATTAAAGAGATCCGTCCACAAAGCCCGGGAAACAATCGGAGCAGCACCAGGTAGAGGCGGAGGAAGCTTCTCTATAGGGATTGAAGGTAGCGCATCCGAATCTCTGACAAAACACAAGCCATGAGAGAGATTTTCACTCTGAGAGAGAGGATTGCCACACCCAGCGGTGGGAATTTCAGAATCTGCAAGCCCCGTAGGGCTTCCCATCACAACTAAAAAGGAGAACCCCAAAATACAACCTGAAATCAAAATCTCACCAAGAAGAAAACACACAATCCAAGAACCCAAAAAAACCCTAGGAGAGAGAAGAGAGCATTTTTCTTTCTTCCGAGAGTCTCTCTCAATTTTCAGTCCAAAGATTCCCGGACCTCGTAATTGGACTCAAACTCTTCCATTACTATTGTTTCATCACATTTGAAGTGGTAGAACAAGATTCGTGACAGTCGAAACAAGTTAGCTCCATCCGTGCGTCAACGTCTCAAATTGGACTCAGTTTGTGTGTTACATTCCGAACCTGTAACTTGTGAGTTTGTGTGTTACATTCCGAACCTGTAACTTGTGACTTTTTCGCAACTGGACCTCGTAATTGGACTCAGACTCTTGTATTACTATTATTTCAACACATTTGATGTGTTGGAACAAGATTCGGGACGGTCGAAACTAGTTAGCTCCATCCGTTCGTCAACGTCTCAAATTGGACTCAGTTTGTGTGTTACATTCCGAAGCCTATAACTTGTGACTTTTTTGCAACCGGACCTCATAATTAGACTCATACTCTTCCATTACTATTGTTTCAACATATTTGAAGTGTTGGAACAAGATTCGGGACAGTCAAAACAAGTTAGCTCCATCCGTTCGTCAACGTCTCAAATTGGACTCAGTTTCTGTGTTACATTCCGAAGCCTATAACTTGTGACTTTTTCGCAACCGGACCTCATAATTAGACTCAAACTCTTCCATTACTATTGTTTTAACAGATTTGAAGTGTTGGAACAATATTTGGGACAGTCGAAACAAGTTAGCTCCATCCGTACGTCAACGTCTCAAATTAGACTCAGTTTCTGTGTTGCATTCCGAAGCCTATAACTTGTGACTTTTTAGCAACCGGACCACGTAATTGGACTCAAACTCTTCTATTACTATTGTGTTCAACACATTTGATGTGTTGGAACAAGATTCGGGACGGTCGAAATAAGTTAGCTCCATCCGTGCGTCAACGTCTCAAATTGGACTCAGTTTGTGTGTTACATTCCTAAGCCTATAACATGTGACTTTTTCGCAACTGGACCTCGTAATTGGACTCAGACTCTTGTATTACTATTATTTCAACACATTTGATGTGTTGGAACAAGATTCGGGACGGTCGAAACTAGTTAGCTCCATCCGTTCGTCAACGTCTCAAATTGGACTCAGTTTGTGTGTTACATTCCGAAGCCTATAACTTGTGACTTTTTTGCAACCGGACCTCATAATTAGACTCATACTCTTCCATTACTATTGTTTCAACATATTTGAAGTGTTGGAACAAGATTCGGGACAGTCGAAACAAGTTAGCTCCATCCGTTCGTCAACGTCTCAAATTGGACTCAGTTTGTGTGTTACCTTCCGAAGCCTATAACTTGTGACTTTTTCGCAACCGGAGCTCGTAATTGGACTTGAACTCTTCCATTACTATTGTTTCATCACATTTCAAGTGGTGGAACAAGATTCGTGACAGTCGAAACAAGTTAGCTCCATCCGTGCGTCAACGTCTCAAATTGGACTCAGTTTGTGTGTTACATTCCGAAGCCTATAACTTGTGACTTTTTCGCTACCGGAACTCGTAATTGGACTCAAACTCTTGTATTACTATTATTTCAACACATTTGATGTGTTGGAACAAGATTCGGGACGGTCGAAAATAGTTAGCTCCATCCGTTCGTCAACGTCTCAAATTGGACTCAGTTTGTGAGTTACATTCCGAAGCCTATAACTTGTGACTTTTTTGCAACCGGACCTCATAATTAGACTCATACTCTTCCATTACTATTGTTTCAACATATTTGAAGTGTTGGAACAAGATTCGGGACAGTCAAAACAAGTTAGCCCCATCCGTTCGTCAACGTCTCAAATTGGACTCAGTTTCTGAGTTACATTCCGAAGCCAATAACTTGTGACTTTTTCGCAACCGGACCTCATAATTAGACTCAAACTCTTCCATTACTATTGTTTCAATAGATTTGAAGTGTTGGAACAATATTTGGGACAGTCGAAACAAGTTAGCTCCATCCGTACGTCAACGTCTCAAATTAGACTCAGTTTCTGTGTTGCATTCCGAAGCCTATAACTTGTGACTTTTTCGCAACCGGACCTCGTAATTGGACTCAAACTCTTCTATTACTATTGTTTCAACACATTTGATGTGTTGGAACAAGATTCGGGATGGTCGAAACAAGTTAGCTCCATCCGTTCGTCAACGTCTCAAATTGGACTCAGTTTGTGTGTTACATTCCGAACCCTATAACTTGTGACTTTTTCGCAACCGGACCTCACAATTAGGCCCAAACTCTTCCATTACTATTGTTTCAATAGGTTTGAAGTGTTGGAACAATATTTGGGACAGTCAAAACAAGTTAGCTCCATCCGTGCGTCAACGTCTCAAATTGGACTCAGTTTGTGTGTTACATTCCGAAGCCTATAACTTGTGACTTTTTCGCAACCGGACCTCGTAATTGTACTCAAACTCTTCTATTACTATTGTTTCAACAGATTTGAAGTGTTGGAACAAGATTCGTGACAGTCGAAACAAGTTAGCTCCATCCGTGCGTCAACGTCTCAAATTGGACTCAGTTGGTGTGTTACATTCCGAACCTGTAACTTGAGACTTTTTCGCAACTGGACCTCGTAATTGGACTCAGACTCTTGTATTACTATTATTTCAACATATTTGATGTGTTGGAACAAGATTCGGGACGGTCGAAACTAGTTAGCTCCATCCGTTCGTCAACGTCTCAAATTGGACTCAGTTTCTGTGTTACATTCCGAAGCCTATAACTTGTGACTTTTTCGCAACCGGACCTCATAATTAGACTCAAACTCTTCCATTACTATTGTTTCAATAGATTTGAAGTGTTGGAACAATATTTGGGACAGTCGAAACAAGTTAGCTCCATCCGTACGTCAACGTCTCAAATTAGACTCAGTTTCTTTGTTGCATTCCGAAGCCTATAACTTGTGACTTTTTTGCAACCGGACCTCGTAATTGGACTCAAACTCTTCTATTACTATTGTTTCAACAGATTTGAAGTGTTGGAACAAGATTCGGGACGGTCGAAACAAGTTAGCTCCATCCGTTCGTCAACGTCTCAAATTGGACTCAGTTTGTGTGTTACGTTCCGAACCCTATAACTTGTGACTTTTTCGCAACCGGACCTCGTAATTGGACTCAAACTCTTCTATTACTATTGTTTCAACAGATTTGAAGTGTTGGAACAAGATTCGGGACGGTCGAAACAAGTTAGCTCCATCCGTTCGTCAACGTCTCAAATTGGACTCAGTTTGTGTGTTACATTCCGAACCCTATAACTTGTGACTTTTTCGCAACCGGACCTCGTAATTGGACTCAAACTCTTCCATTACTATTGTTTCATCACATTTGAAGTGGTGGAACAAGATTCGTGACAGTCGAAACAAGTTAGCTCCATCCGTGCGTCAACGTCTCAAATTGGACTCAGTTTGTGTGTTACATTCCGAACCTGTAACTTGTGACTTTTTCGCAACTGGACCTCGTAATTGGACTCAGACTCTTGTATTACTATTATTTCAACACATTTGATGTGTTGGAACAAGATTCGGGACGGTCGAAACTAGTTAGCTCCATCCGTTCGTCAACGTCTCAAATTGGACTCAGTTTGTGTGTTACATTCCGAAGCCTATAACTTGTGACTTTTTTGCAACCGGACCTCATAATTAGACTCATACTCTTCCATTACTATTGTTTCAACATATTTGAAGTGTTGGAACAAGATTCGGGACAGTCAAAACAAGTTAGCTCCATCCGTTCGTCAACGTCTCAAATTGGACTCAGTTTCTGTGTTACATTCCGAAGCCTATAACTTGTGACTTTTTCGCAACCGGACCTCATAATTAGACTCAAACTCTTCCATTACTATTGTTTTAACAGATTTGAAGTGTTGGAACAATATTTGGGACAGTCGAAACAAGTTAGCTCCATCCGTACGTCAACGTCTCAAATTAGACTCAGTTTCTGTGTTGCATTCCGAAGCCTATAACTTGTGACTTTTTAGCAACCGGACCACGTAATTGGACTCAAACTCTTCTATTACTATTGTGTTCAACACATTTGATGTGTTGGAACAAGATTCGGGACGGTCGAAATAAGTTAGCTCCATCCGTGCGTCAACGTCTCAAATTGGACTCAGTTTGTGTGTTACATTCCTAAGCCTATAACATGTGACTTTTTCGCAACCGGACCTCGTAATTGGACTCAAACTCTTTTATTACTATTGTTTCAACAGATTTGAAGTGTTGGAATAAGATTTGGGACAGTCGAAACAAGTCAGCTCCATCCGTGCATCAACGTCTCAAATTCGACTCAATTTGTGTGTAACATTCCGAACCCTATAACTTGTGACTTTGTCGCAATCAGACCTCGTAATTTTACTCAAACTCTTCCATTATTATTATTTCAACACATTTGAAGTATTGGAACATGATTCGGGACAGGGAAAACAAGTTAGCTCCATCCGTGCGTCAACATCTCAAATTGGACATAGTTTGTGTGTTACATTCCGAAGCCAATAACTTGTGACTTTTTCGCAATCGGACCTCGTAATTGGACTCAAACTCTTGTATTACTATTATTTCAACACATTTGATGTGTTGGAACAAGATTCGGGACGGTCGAAACAAGTTAGCTCCATCCGTTCGTCAACGTCTCAAATTGGACTCAGTTTGTGTGTTACGTTCCGAACCCTATAACTTGTGACTTTTTCGCAACCGGACCTCGTAATTGGACTCAAACTCTTCTATTACTATTGTTTCAACACATTTGATGTGTTGGAACAAGATTCGGGATGGTCGAAACAAGTTAGCTCCATCCGTTCGTCAACGTCTCAAATTGGACTCAGTTTGTGTGTTACATTCCGAACCCTATAACTTGTGACTTTTTTCGCAACCGGACCTCACAATTAGGCCCAAACTCTTCCATTACTATTGTTTCAATAGGTTTGAAGTGTTGGAACAATATTTGGGACAGTCAAAACAAGTTAGCTCCATCCGTGCGTCAACGTCTCAAATTGGACTCAGTTTGTGTGTTACATTCCGAAGCCTATAACTTGTGACTTTTTCGCAACCGGACCTCGTAATTGTACTCAAACTCTTCTATTACTATTGTTTCAACAGATTTGAAGTGTTGGAACAAGATTCGTGACAGTCGAAACAAGTTAGCTCCATCCGTGCGTCAACGTCTCAAATTGGACTCAGTTGGTGTGTTACATTCCGAACCTGTAACTTGAGACTTTTTCGCAACTGGACCTCGTAATTGGACTCAGACTCTTGTATTACTATTATTTCAACATATTTGATGTGTTGGAACAAGATTCGGGACGGTCGAAACTAGTTAGCTCCATCCGTTCGTCAACGTCTCAAATTGGACTCAGTTTCTGTGTTACATTCCGAAGCCTATAACTTGTGACTTTTTCGCAACCGGACCTCATAATTAGACTCAAACTCTTCCATTACTATTGTTTCAATAGATTTGAAGTGTTGGAACAATATTTGGGACAGTCGAAACAAGTTAGCTCCATCCGTACGTCAACGTCTCAAATTAGACTCAGTTTCTTTGTTGCATTCCGAAGCCTATAACTTGTGACTTTTTTGCAACCGGACCTCGTAATTGGACTCAAACTCTTCTATTACTATTGTTTCAACAGATTTGAAGTGTTGGAACAAGATTCGGGACGGTCGAAACAAGTTAGCTCCATCCGTTCGTCAACGTCTCAAATTGGACTCAGTTTGTGTGTTACGTTCCGAACCCTATAACTTGTGACTTTTTCGCAACCGGACCTCGTAATTGGACTCAAACTCTTCTATTACTATTGTTTCAACAGATTTGAAGTGTTGGAACAAGATTCGGGACGGTCGAAACAAGTTAGCTCCATCCGTTCGTCAACGTCTCAAATTGGACTCAGTTTGTGTGTTACATTCCGAACCCTATAACTTGTGACTTTTTCGCAACCGGACCTCGTAATTGGACTCAAACTCTTCCATTACTATTGTTTCATCACATTTGAAGTGGTGGAACAAGATTCGTGACAGTCGAAACAAGTTAGCTCCATCCGTGCGTCAACGTCTCAAATTGGACTCAGTTTGTGTGTTACATTCCGAACCTGTAACTTGTGACTTTTTCGCAACTGGACCTCGTAATTGGACTCAGACTCTTGTATTACTATTATTTCAACACATTTGATGTGTTGGAACAAGATTCGGGACGGTCGAAACTAGTTAGCTCCATCCGTTCGTCAACGTCTCAAATTGGACTCAGTTTGTGTGTTACATTCCGAAGCCTATAACTTGTGACTTTTTTGCAACCGGACCTCATAATTAGACTCATACTCTTCCATTACTATTGTTTCAACATATTTGAAGTGTTGGAACAAGATTCGGGACAGTCAAAACAAGTTAGCTCCATCCGTTCGTCAACGTCTCAAATTGGACTCAGTTTCTGTGTTACATTCCGAAGCCTATAACTTGTGACTTTTTCGCAACCGGACCTCATAATTAGACTCAAACTCTTCCATTACTATTGTTTTAACAGATTTGAAGTGTTGGAACAATATTTGGGACAGTCGAAACAAGTTAGCTCCATCCGTACGTCAACGTCTCAAATTAGACTCAGTTTCTGTGTTGCATTCCGAAGCCTATAACTTGTGACTTTTTAGCAACCGGACCACGTAATTGGACTCAAACTCTTCTATTACTATTGTGTTCAACACATTTGATGTGTTGGAACAAGATTCGGGACGGTCGAAATAAGTTAGCTCCATCCGTGCGTCAACGTCTCAAATTGGACTCAGTTTGTGTGTTACATTCCTAAGCCTATAACATGTGACTTTTTCGCAACCGGACCTCGTAATTGGACTCAAACTCTTTTATTACTATTGTTTCAACAGATTTGAAGTGTTGGAATAAGATTTGGGACAGTCGAAACAAGTCAGCTCCATCCGTGCATCAACGTCTCAAATTCGACTCAATTTGTGTGTAACATTCCGAACCCTATAACTTGTGACTTTGTCGCAATCAGACCTCGTAATTTTACTCAAACTCTTCCATTATTATTATTTCAACACATTTGAAGTATTGGAACATGATTCGGGACAGGGAAAACAAGTTAGCTCCATCCGTGCGTCAACATCTCAAATTGGACATAGTTTGTGTGTTACATTCCGAAGCCAATAACTTGTGACTTTTTCGCAATCGGACCTCGTAATTGGACTCAAACTCTTGTATTACTATTATTTCAACACATTTGATGTGTTGGAACAAGATTCGGGACGGTCGAAACAAGTTAGCTCCATCCGTTCGTCAACGTCTCAAATTGGACTCAGTTTGTGTGTTACGTTCCGAACCCTATAACTTGTGACTTTTTCGCAACCGGACCTCGTAATTGGACTCAAACTCTTCTATTACTATTGTTTCAACACATTTGATGTGTTGGAACAAGATTCGGGATGGTCGAAACAAGTTAGCTCCATCCGTTCGTCAACGTCTCAAATTGGACTCAGTTTGTGTGTTACATTCCGAACCCTATAACTTGTGACTTTTTTCGCAACCGGACCTCACAATTAGGCCCAAACTCTTCCATTACTATTGTTTCAATAGGTTTGAAGTGTTGGAACAATATTTGGGACAGTCAAAACAAGTTAGCTCCATCCGTGCGTCAACGTCTCAAATTGGACTCAGTTTGTGTGTTACATTCCGAAGCCTATAACTTGTGACTTTTTCGCAACCGGACCTCGTAATTGGACTCAAACTCTTCCATTACTATTGTTTCATCACATTTGAAGTGGTGGAACAAGATTCGTGACAGTCGAAACAAGTTAGCTCCATCCGTGCGTCAACGTCTCAAATTGGACTCAGTTTGTGTGTTACATTCCGAACCTGTAACTTGTGACTTTTTCGCAACTGGACCTCGTAATTGGACTCAGACTCTTGTATTACTATTATTTCAACACATTTGATGTGTTGGAACAAGATTCGGGACGGTCGAAACTAGTTAGCTCCATCCGTTCGTCAACGTCTCAAATTGGACTCAGTTTGTGTGTTACATTCCGAAGCCTATAACTTGTGACTTTTTTGCAACCGGACCTCATAATTAGACTCATACTCTTCCATTACTATTGTTTCAACATATTTGAAGTGTTGGAACAAGATTCGGGACAGTCAAAACAAGTTAGCTCCATCCGTTCGTCAACGTCTCAAATTGGACTCAGTTTCTGTGTTACATTCCGAAGCCTATAACTTGTGACTTTTTCGCAACCGGACCTCATAATTAGACTCAAACTCTTCCATTACTATTGTTTTAACAGATTTGAAGTGTTGGAACAATATTTGGGACAGTCGAAACAAGTTAGCTCCATCCGTACGTCAACGTCTCAAATTAGACTCAGTTTCTGTGTTGCATTCCGAAGCCTATAACTTGTGACTTTTTAGCAACCGGACCACGTAATTGGACTCAAACTCTTCTATTACTATTGTGTTCAACACATTTGATGTGTTGGAACAAGATTCGGGACGGTCGAAATAAGTTAGCTCCATCCGTGCGTCAACGTCTCAAATTGGACTCAGTTTGTGTGTTACATTCCTAAGCCTATAACATGTGACTTTTTCGCAACCGGACCTCGTAATTGGACTCAAACTCTTTTATTACTATTGTTTCAACAGATTTGAAGTGTTGGAATAAGATTTGGGACAGTCGAAACAAGTCAGCTCCATCCGTGCATCAACGTCTCAAATTCGACTCAATTTGTGTGTAACATTCCGAACCCTATAACTTGTGACTTTGTCGCAATCAGACCTCGTAATTTTACTCAAACTCTTCCATTATTATTATTTCAACACATTTGAAGTATTGGAACATGATTCGGGACAGGGAAAACAAGTTAGCTCCATCCGTGCGTCAACATCTCAAATTGGACATAGTTTGTGTGTTACATTCCGAAGCCAATAACTTGTGACTTTTTCGCAATCGGACCTCGTAATTGGACTCAAACTCTTGTATTACTATTATTTCAACACATTTGATGTGTTGGAACAAGATTCGGGACGGTCGAAACAAGTTAGCTCCATCCGTTCGTCAACGTCTCAAATTGGACTCAGTTTGTGTGTTACGTTCCGAACCCTATAACTTGTGACTTTTTCGCAACCGGACCTCGTAATTGGACTCAAACTCTTCTATTACTATTGTTTCAACACATTTGATGTGTTGGAACAAGATTCGGGATGGTCGAAACAAGTTAGCTCCATCCGTTCGTCAACGTCTCAAATTGGACTCAGTTTGTGTGTTACATTCCGAACCCTATAACTTGTGACTTTTTTCGCAACCGGACCTCACAATTAGGCCCAAACTCTTCCATTACTATTGTTTCAATAGGTTTGAAGTGTTGGAACAATATTTGGGACAGTCAAAACAAGTTAGCTCCATCCGTGCGTCAACGTCTCAAATTGGACTCAGTTTGTGTGTTACATTCCGAAGCCTATAACTTGTGACTTTTTCGCAACCGGACCTCGTAATTGTACTCAAACTCTTCTATTACTATTGTTTCAACAGATTTGAAGTGTTGGAACAAGATTCGTGACAATCGAAACAAGTTAGCTCCATCCGTGCGTCAACGTCTCAAATTGGACTCAGTTTGTGTGTTACATTCCGAAGCCTATAACTTGTGACTTTTTTGCAACCGGACCTCATAATTAGACTCATACTCTTCCATTACTATTGTTTCAACATATTTGAAGTGTTGGAACAAGATTCGGGACAGTCAAAACAAGTTAGCTCCATCCGTTCGTCAACGTCTCAAATTGGACTCAGTTTCTGTGTTACATTCCGAAGCCTATAACTTGTGACTTTTTCGCAACCGGACCTCATAATTAGACTCAAACTCTTCCATTACTATTGTTTTAACAGATTTGAAGTGTTGGAACAATATTTGGGACAGTCGAAACAAGTTAGCTCCATCCGTACGTCAACGTCTCAAATTAGACTCAGTTTCTGTGTTGCATTCCGAAGCCTATAACTTGTGACTTTTTTGCAACCGGACCTCGTAATTGGACTCAAACTCTTCTATTACTATTGTTTCAACAAATTTGAAGTGTTGGAACAAGATTCGGGACGGTCGAAACAAGTTAGCTCCATCCGTTCGTCAACGTCTCAAATTGGACTCAGTTTGTGTGTTACGTTCCGAACCCTATAACTTGTGACTTTTTCGCAACCGGACCTCGTAATTGGACTCAAACTCTTCTATTACTATTGTTTCAACAGATTTGAAGTGTTGGAACAAGATTCGGGACGGTCGAAACAAGTTAGCTCCATCCGTTCGTCAACGTCTCAAATTGGACTCAGTTTGTGTGTTACATTCCGAACCCTATAACTTGTGACTTTTTCGCAACCGGACCTCGTAATTGGACTCAAACTCTTCCATTACTATTGTTTCATCACATTTGAAGTGGTGGAACAAGATTCGTGACAGTCGAAACAAGTTAGCTCCATCCGTGCGTCAACGTCTCAAATTGGACTCAGTTTGTGTGTTACATTCCGAACCTGTAACTTGTGACTTTTTCGCAACTGGACCTCGTAATTGGACTCAGACTCTTGTATTACTATTATTTCAACACATTTGATGTGTTGGAACAAGATTCGGGACGGTCGAAACTAGTTAGCTCCATCCGTTCGTCAACGTCTCAAATTGGACTCAGTTTGTGTGTTACATTCCGAAGCCTATAACTTGTGACTTTTTTGCAACCGGACCTCATAATTAGACTCATACTCTTCCATTAATATTGTTTCAACATATTTGAAGTGTTGGAACAAGATTCGGGACAGTCGAAACAAGTTAGCTCCATCCGTTCGTCAACGTCTCAAATTGGACTCAGTTTCTGTGTTACATTCCGAAGCCTATAACTTGTGACTTTTTCGCAACCGGACCTCATAATTAGACTCAAACTCTTCCATTACTATTGTTTTAACAGATTTGAAGTGTTGGAACAATATTTGGGACAGTCGAAACAAGTTAGCTCCATCCGTACGTCAACGTCTCAAATTAGACTCAGTTTCTGTGTTTTATTCCGAAGCCTATAACTTGTGACTTTTTCGCAACCGGACCACGTAATTGGACTCAAACTCTTCTATTACTATTGTGTTCAACACATTTGATGTGTTGGAACAAGATTCTGGACGGTCGAAATAAGTTAGCTCCGTCCGTGCGTCAACGTCTCAAATTGGACTCAGTTTGTGTGTTACATTCCTAAGCCTATAACATGTGACTTTTTCGCAACCGGACCTCGTAATTGGACTCAAACTCTTTTATTACTATTGTTTCAACAGATTTGAAGTGTTGGAATAAGATTTGGGACAGTCGAAACAAGTCAGCTCCATCCGTGCATCAACGTCTCAAATTCGACTCAATTTGTGTGTAACATTCCGAACCCTATAACTTGTGACTTTGTCGCAATCAGACCTCGTAATTTTACTCAAACTCTTCCATTATTATTATTTCAACACATTTGAAGTATTGGAACATGATTCGGGACAGGGAAAACAAGTTAGCTCCATCCGTGCGTCAACATCTCAAATTGGACATAGTTTGTGTGTTACATTCCGAAGCCAATAACTTGTGACTTTTTCGCAATCGGACCTCGTAATTGGACTCAAACTCTTGTATTACTATTATTTCAACACATTTGATGTGTTGGAACAAGATTCGGGACGGTCGAAACAAGTTAGCTCCATCCGTTCGTCAACGTCTCAAATTGGACTCAGTTTGTGTGTTACGTTCCGAACCCTATAACTTGTGACTTTTTCGCAACCGGAGCTCGTAATTGGACTCGAACTCTTCCATTACTATTGTTTCATCACATTTCAAGTGGTGGAACAAGATTCGTGACAGTCGAAACAAGTTAGCTCCATCCGTGCGTCAACGTCTCAAATTGGACTCAGTTTGTGTGTTACATTCCGAAGCCTATAACTTGTGACTTTTTCGCTATCGGAACTCGTAATTGGACTCAAACTCTTGTATTATTATTATTCCAACACATTTGATGTGTTGGAACAAGATTCGGGACGGTCGAAAATAGTTAGCTCCATCCGTTCGTCAACGTCTCAAATTGGACTCAGTTTGTGAGTTACATTCCGAAGCCTATAACTTGTGACTTTTTTGCAACCGGACCTCATAATTAGACTCATACTCTTCCATTACTATTGTTTCAACATATTTGAAGTGTTGGAACAAGATTCGGGACAGTCGAAACAAGTTAGCTCCATCCGTTCGTCAACGTCTCAAATTGGACTCAGTTTCTGTGTTACATTCCGAAGCCTATAACTTGTGACTTTTTCGCAACCGGACCTCATAATTAGACTCAAACTCTTCCATTACTATTGTTTCAATAGATTTGAAGTGTTGGAACAATATTTGGGACAGTCGAAACAAGTTAGCTCCATCCGTACGTCAACGTCTCAAATTAGACTCAGTTTCTGTGTTGCATTCCGAAGCCTATAACTTGTGACTTTTTCGCAACCGGACCTCGTAATTGGACTCAAACTCTTCTATTACTATTGTTTCAACACATTTGATGTGTTGGAACAAGATTCGGGACGGTCGAAACAGGTTAGCTCCATCCGTTCGTCAACGTCTCAAATTGGACTCAGTTTGTGTGTTACATTCCGAAGCCTATAACTTGTGACCTTTTCGCAACCGGACCTCACAATTAGGCCCAAACTCTTCCATTACTATTGTTTCAATAGATTTGAAGTGTTGGAACAATATTTGGGACAGTCAAAACAAGTTAGCTCCATCCGTTCGTCAACGTCTCAAATTTGACTCAGTTTGTGTGTTACATTCCGAACCCTATAACTTGTGACTTTTTCGCAACCGGACCTCGTTATTGGACTCAAACTCTTCCATTACTATTGTTTTATCACATTTGGAGTGGTGGAACAAGATTCGTGAAAGTCGAAACAAGTTAGCTCCATCCGTGCGTCAACGTCTCAAATTGGACTCAGTTTGTGTGTTACATTCCGAACCTGTAACTTGTGACTTTTTCGCAACTGGACCTCGTAATTGGACTCAGACTCTTGTATTACTATTATTTCAACACATTTGATGTGTTGGAACAAGATTCGGGACGGTCGAAACTAATTAGCTCCATCCGTTCGTCAACGTCTCAAATTAGACTCAGTTTGTGTGTTACATTCCGAAGCCTATAACTTGTGACTTTTTTGCAACCGGACCTCATAATTAGACTCATACTCTTCCATTACTATTGTTTCAACATATTTGAAGTGTTGGAACAAGATTCGGGACAGTCGAAACAAGTTAGCTCCATCCATTCGTCAACATCTCAAATTGGACTCAGTTTCTGTGTTACATTCCGAAGCCTATAACTTGTGACTTTTTCGCAACCGGACCTCATAATTAGACTCAAACTTTTCCATTACTATTGTTTTAACAGATTTGAAGTGTTGGAACAATATTTGGGACAGTCGAAACAAGTTAGCTCCATCCGTACGTCAACGTCTCAAATTAGACTCAGTTTCTGTGTTGCATTCCGAAGCCTATAACTTGTGACTTTTTCGCAACCGGACCTCGTAATTGGACTCAAACTCTTCTATTACTATTGTGTTCAACACATTTGATGTGTTGGAACAAGATTCGGGACGGTCGAAACAAGTTAGCTCCATCCGTGCGTCAACGTCTCAAATTGGACTCAGTTTGTGTGTTACATTCCTAAGCCTATAACATGTGACTTTTTCGCAACCGGACCTCGTAATTGGACTCAAACTCTTCTATTACTATTGTTTCAACAGATTTGAAGTGTTGGAATAAGATTTGGGACAGTCGAAACAAGTCAGCTCCATCCGTGCATCAACGTCTCAAATTCGACTCAATTTGTGTGTAACATTCCGAACCCTATAACTTGTGACTTTGTCGCAATCAGACCTCGTAATTTTACTCAAACTCTTCCATTATTATTATTTCAACACATTTGAAGTATTGGAACATGATTCGGGACAGGGAAAACAAGTTAGCTCCATCCGTGCGTCAACATCTCAAATTGGACATAGTTTGTGTGTTACATTCCGAAGCCAATAACTTGTGACTTTTTCGCAATCGGACCTCGTAATTGGACTCAAACTCTTGTATTACTATTATTTCAACATATTTGATGTGTTGGAACAAGATTCGGGACGGTCGAAACAAGTTAGCTCCATCCGTTCGTCAACGTCTCAAATTGGACTCAGTTTGTGTGTTACGTTCCGAACCCTATAACTTGTGACTTTTTCGCAACCGGAGCTCGTAATTAGACTCGAACTCTTCCATTACTATTGTTTCATCACATTTCAAGTGGTGGAACAAGATTCGTGACAGTCGAAACAAGTTAGCTCCATCCGTGCGTCAACGTCTCAAATTGGACTCAGTTTGTGTGTTACATTCCGAAGCCTATAACTTGTGACTTTTTCGCTACCGGAACTCGTAATTGGACTCAAACTCTTGTATTATTATTATTCCAACACATTTGATGTGTTGGAACAAGATTCGGGACGGTCGAAAATAGTTAGCTCCATCCGTTCGTCAACGTCTCAAATTGGACTCAGTTTGTGAGTTACATTCCGAAGCCTATAACTTGTGACTTTTTTGCAACCGGACCTCATAATTAGACTCATACTCTTCCATTACTATTGTTTCAACATATTTGAAGTGATGGAACAAGATTCGGGACAGTCGAAACAAGTTAGCTCCATCCGTTCGTCAACGTCTCAAATTAGACTCAGTTTCTGTGTTGCATTCCGAAGCCTATAACTTGTGACTTTTTTGCAACCGGACCTCGTAATTGGACTCAAACTCTTCTATTACTATTGTTTCAACAGATTTGAAGTGTTGGAACAAGATTCGGGACGGTCGAAACAAGTTAGCTCCATCCGTTCGTCAACGTCTCAAATTGGACTCAGTTTGTGTGTTACGTTCCGAACCCTATAACTTGTGACTTTTTCGCAACCGGACCTCGTAATTGGACTCAAACTCTTCTATTACTATTGTTTCAACAGATTTGAAGTGTTGGAACAAGATTCGGGACGGTCGAAACAAGTTAGCTCCATCCGTTCGTCAACGTCTCAAATTGGACTCAGTTTGTGTGTTACATTCCGAACCCTATAACTTGTGACTTTTTCGCAACCGGAGCTCGTAATTGGACTCGAACTCTTCCATTACTATTGTTTCATCACATTTCAAGTGGTGGAACAAGATTCGTGACAGTCAAAACAAGTTAGCTCCATCCGTGCGTCAACGTCTCAAATTGGACTCAGTTTGTGTGTTACATTCCGAACCCTATAACTTGTGACTTTTTCGCAACCGGAGCTCGTAATTGGACTCGAACTCTTCCATTACTATTGTTTCATCACATTTCAAGTGGTGGAACAAGATTCGTGACAGTCAAAACAAGTTAGCTCCATCCGTGCGTCAACGTCTCAAATTGGACTCAGTTTGTGTGTTACATTCCGAAGCCTATAACTTGTGACTTTTTCGCTATCGGAACTCGTAATTGGACTCAAACTCTTGTATTATTATTATTCCAACACATTTGATGTGTTGGAACAAGATTCGGGACGGTCGAAAATAGGTAGCTCCATCCGTTCGTCAACGTCTCAAATTGGACTCAGTTTGTGAGTTACATTCCGAAGCCTATAACTTGTGACTTTTTTGCAACCGGACCTCATAATTAGACTCATACTCTTCCATTACTATTGTTTCAACATATTTGAAGTGTTGGAACAAGATTCGGGACAGTCGAAACAAGTTAGCTCCATCCGTTCGTCAACGTCTCAAATTGGACTCAGTTTCTGTGTTACATTCCGAAGCCTATAACTTGTGACTTTTTCGCAACCGGACCTCATAATTAGACTCAAACTCTTCCATTACTATTGTTTCAATAGATTTGAAGTGTTGGAACAATATTTGGGACAGTCGAAACAAGTTAGCTCCATCCGTACGTCAACGTCTCAAATTAGACTCAGTTTCTGTGTTGCATTCCGAAGCCTATAACTTGTGACTTTTTCGCAACCGGACCTCGTAATTGGACTCAAACTCTTCTATTACTATTGTTTCAACACATTTGATGTGTTGGAACAAGATTCGGGACGGTCGAAACAGGTTAGCTCCATCCGTTCGTCAACGTCTCAAATTGGACTCAGTTTGTGTGTTACATTCCGAACCCTATAACTTGTGACTTTTTCGCAACCGGACCTCACAATTAGGCCCAAACTCTTCCATTACTATTGTTTCAATAGATTTGAAGTGTTGGAACAATATTTGGGACAGTCAAAACAAGTTAGCTCCATCCGTGCGTCAACGTCTCAAATTAGACTCAGTTTGTGTGTTACATTCCGAAGCCTATAACTTGTGACTTTTTCGCAACCGGACCTCGTAATTGGACTCAAACTCTTCTATTACTATTGTTTCAACAGATTTGAAGTGTTGGAACAAGATTCGGGACGGTCGAAACAAGTTAGCTCCATCCGTTCGTCAACGTCTCAAATTTGACTCAGTTTGTGTGTTACATTCCGAACCCTATAACTTGTGACTTCTTCGCAACCGGACCTCGTTATTGGACTGAAACTCTTCCATTACTATTGTTTTATCACATTTGGAGTGGTGGAACAAGATTCGTGACAGTCGAAACAAGTTAGCTCCATCCGTGCGTCAACGTCTCAAATTGGACTCAGTTTGTGTGTTACGTTCCGAACCCTATAACTTGTGACTTTTTCGCAACCGGACCTCGTAATTGGACTCAAACTCTTCTATTACTATTGTTTCAACAGATTTGAAGTGTTGGAACAAGATTCGGGACGGTCGAAACAAGTTAGCTCCATCCGTTCGTCAACGTCTCAAATTGGACTCAGTTTGTGTGTTACATTCCGAACCCTATAACTTGTGACTTTTTCGCAACCGGACCTCGTAATTGGACTCAAACTCTTCCATTACTATTGTTTCATCACATTTGAAGTGGTGGAACAAGATTCGTGACAGTCGAAACAAGTTAGCTCCATCCGTGCGTCAACGTCTCAAATTGGACTCAGTTTGTGTGTTACATTCCGAACCTGTAACTTGTGACTTTTTCGCAACTGGACCTCGTAATTGGACTCAGACTCTTGTATTACTATTATTTCAACACATTTGATGTGTTGGAACAAGATTCGGGACGGTCGAAACTAGTTAGCTCCATCCGTTCGTCAACGTCTCAAATTAGACTCAGTTTGTGTGTTACATTCCGAAGCCTATAACTTGTGACTTTTTTGCAACCGGACCTCATAATTAGACTCATACTCTTCCATTACTATTGTTTCAACATATTTGAAGTGTTGGAACAAGATTCGGGACAGTCGAAACAAGTTAGCTCCATCCGTTCGTCAACGTCTCAAATTGGACTCAGTTTCTGTGTTACATTCCGAAGCCTATAACTTGTGACTTTTTCGCAACCGGACCTCATAATTAGACTCAAACTCTTCCATTACTATTGTTTCAATAGATTTGAAGTGTTGGAACAATATTTGGGACAGTCGAAACAAGTTAGCTCCATCCGTACGTCAACGTCTCAAATTAGACTCAGTTTCTGTGTTGCATTCCGAAGCCTATAACTTGTGACTTTTTCGCAACCGGACCTCGTAATTGGACTCAAACTCTTCTATTACTATTGTTTCAACACATTTGATGTGTTGGAACAAGATTCGGGACGGTCGAAACAGGTTAGCTCCATCCGTTCGTCAACGTCTCAAATTGGACTCAGTTTGTGTGTTACATTCCGAAGCCTATAACTTGTGACTTTTTCGCAACCGGACCTCACAATTAGGCCCAAACTCTTCCATTACTATTGTTTCAATAGATTTGAAGTTTTGGAACAATATTTGGGACAGTCAAAACAAGTTAGCTCCATCCGTTCGTCAACGTCTCAAATTTGACTCAGTTTGTGTGTTACATTCCGAACCCTATAACTTGTGACTTTTTCGCAACCGGACCTCGTTATTGGACTCAAACTCTTCCATTACTATTGTTTTATCACATTTGGAGTGGTGGAACAAGATTCGTGAAAGTCGAAACAAGTTAGCTCCATCCGTGCGTCAACGTCTCAAATTGGACTCAGTTTGTGTGTTACATTCCGAACCTGTAACTTGTGACTTTTTCGCAACTGGACCTCGTAATTGGACTCAGACTCTTGTATTACTATTATTTCAACACATTTGATGTGTTGGAACAAGATTCGGGACGGTCGAAACTAATTAGCTCCATCCGTTCGTCAACGTCTCAAATTAGACTCAGTTTGTGTGTTACATTCCGAAGCCTATAACTTGTGACTTTTTTGCAACCGGACCTCATAATTAGACTCATACTCTTCCATTACTATTGTTTCAACATATTTGAAGTGTTGGAACAAGATTCGGGACAGTCGAAACAAGTTAGCTCCATCCATTCGTCAACATCTCAAATTGGACTCAGTTTCTGTGTTACATTCCGAAGCCTATAACTTGTGACTTTTTCGCAACCGGACCTCATAATTAGACTCAAACTTTTCCATTACTATTGTTTTAACAGATTTGAAGTGTTGGAACAATATTTGGGACAGTCGAAACAAGTTAGCTCCATCCGTACGTCAACGTCTCAAATTAGACTCAGTTTCTGTGTTGCATTCCGAAGCCTATAACTTGTGACTTTTTCGCAACCGGACCTCGTAATTGGACTCAAACTCTTCTATTACTATTGTGTTCAACACATTTGATGTGTTGGAACAAGATTCGGGACGGTCGAAACAAGTTAGCTCCATTCGTGCGTCAACGTCTCAAATTGGACTCAGTTTGTGTGTTACATTCCTAAGCCTATAACATGTGACTTTTTCGCAACCGGACCTCGTAATTGGACTCAAACTCTTCTATTACTATTGTTTCAACAGATTTGAAGTGTTGGAATAAGATTTGGGACAGTCGAAACAAGTCAGCTCCATCCGTGCATCAACGTCTCAAATTCGACTCAATTTGTGTGTAACATTCCGAACCCTATAACTTGTGACTTTGTCGCAATCAGACCTCGTAATTTTACTCAAACTCTTCCATTATTATTATTTCAACACATTTGAAGTATTGGAACATGATTCGGGACAGGGAAAACAAGTTAGCTCCATCCGTGCGTCAACATCTCAAATTGGACATAGTTTGTGTGTTACATTCCGAAGCCAATAACTTGTGACTTTTTCGCAATCGGACCTCGTAATTGGACTCAAACTCTTGTATTACTATTATTTCAACACATTTGATGTGTTGGAACAAGATTCGGGACGGTCGAAACAAGTTAGCTCCATCCGTTCGTCAACGTCTCAAATTGGACTCAGTTTGTGTGTTACGTTCCGAACCCTATAACTTGTGACTTTTTCGCAACCGGAGCTCGTAATTGGACTCGAACTCTTCCATTACTATTGTTTCATCACATTTCAAGTGGTGGAACAAGATTCGTGACAGTCGAAACAAGTTAGCTCCATCCGTGCGTCAACGTCTCAAATTGGACTCAGTTTGTGTGTTACATTCCGAAGCCTATAACTTGTGACTTTTTCGCTATCGGAACTCGTAATTGGACTCAAACTCTTGTATTATTATTATTCCAACACATTTGATGTGTTGGAACAAGATTCGGGACGGTCGAAAATAGTTAGCTCCATCCGTTCGTCAACGTCTCAAATTGGACTCAGTTTGTGAGTTACATTCCGAAGCCTATAACTTGTGACTTTTTTGCAACCGGACCTCATAATTAGACTCATACTCTTCCATTACTATTGTTTCAACATATTTGAAGTGTTGGAACAAGATTCGGGACAGTCGAAACAAGTTAGCTCCATCCGTTCGTCAACGTCTCAAATTGGACTCAGTTTCTGTGTTACATTCCGAAGCCTATAACTTGTGACTTTTTCGCAACCGGACCTCATAATTAGACTCAAACTCTTCCATTACTATTGTTTCAATAGATTTGAAGTGTTGGAACAATATTTGGGACAGTCGAAACAAGTTAGCTCCATCCGTACGTCAACGTCTCAAATTAGACTCAGTTTCTGTGTTGCATTCCGAAGCCTATAACTTGTGACTTTTTCGCAACCGGACCTCGTAATTGGACTCAAACTCTTCTATTACTATTGTTTCAACACATTTGATGTGTTGGAACAAGATTCGGGACGGTCGAAACAGGTTAGCTCCATCCGTTCGTCAACGTCTCAAATTGGACTCAGTTTGTGTGTTACATTCCGAAGCCTATAACTTGTGACTTTTTCGCAACCGGACCTCACAATTAGGCCCAAACTCTTCCATTACTATTGTTTCAATAGATTTGAAGTGTTGGAACAATATTTGGGACAGTCAAAACAAGTTAGCTCCATCCGTTCGTCAACGTCTCAAATTTGACTCAGTTTGTGTGTTACATTCCGAACCCTATAACTTGTGACTTTTTCGCAACCGGACCTCGTTATTGGACTCAAACTCTTCCATTACTATTGTTTTATCACATTTGGAGTGGTGGAACAAGATTCGTGAAAGTCGAAACAAGTTAGCTCCATCCGTGCGTCAACGTCTCAAATTGGACTCAGTTTGTGTGTTACATTCCGAACCTGTAACTTGTGACTTTTTCGCAACTGGACCTCGTAATTGGACTCAGACTCTTGTATTACTATTATTTCAACACATTTGATGTGTTGGAACAAGATTCGGGACGGTCGAAACTAATTAGCTCCATCCGTTCGTCAACGTCTCAAATTAGACTCAGTTTGTGTGTTACATTCCGAAGCCTATAACTTGTGACTTTTTTGCAACCGGACCTCATAATTAGACTCATACTCTTCCATTACTATTGTTTCAACATATTTGAAGTGTTGGAACAAGATTCGGGACAGTCGAAACAAGTTAGCTCCATCCATTCGTCAACATCTCAAATTGGACTCAGTTTCTGTGTTACATTCCGAAGCCTATAACTTGTGACTTTTTCGCAACCGGACCTCATAATTAGACTCAAACTTTTCCATTACTATTGTTTTAACAGATTTGAAGTGTTGGAACAATATTTGGGACAGTCGAAACAAGTTAGCTCCATCCGTACGTCAACGTCTCAAATTAGACTCAGTTTCTGTGTTGCATTCCGAAGCCTATAACTTGTGACTTTTTCGCAACCGGACCTCGTAATTGGACTCAAACTCTTCTATTACTATTGTGTTCAACACATTTGATGTGTTGGAACAAGATTCGGGACGGTCGAAACAAGTTAGCTCCATCCGTGCGTCAACGTCTCAAATTGGACTCAGTTTGTGTGTTACATTCCTAAGCCTATAACATGTGACTTTTTCGCAACCGGACCTCGTAATTGGACTCAAACTCTTCTATTACTATTGTTTCAACAGATTTGAAGTGTTGGAATAAGATTTGGGACAGTCGAAACAAGTCAGCTCCATCCGTGCATCAACGTCTCAAATTCGACTCAATTTGTGTGTAACATTCCGAACCCTATAACTTGTGACTTTGTCGCAATCAGACCTCGTAATTTTACTCAAACTCTTCCATTATTATTATTTCAACACATTTGAAGTATTGGAACATGATTCGGGACAGGGAAAACAAGTTAGCTCCATCCGTGCGTCAACATCTCAAATTGGACATAGTTTGTGTGTTACATTCCGAAGCCAATAACTTGTGACTTTTTCGCAATCGGACCTCGTAATTGGACTCAAACTCTTGTATTACTATTATTTCAACACATTTGATGTGTTGGAACAAGATTCGGGACGGTCGAAACAAGTTAGCTCCATCCGTTCGTCAACGTCTCAAATTGGACTCAGTTTGTGTGTTACGTTCCGAACCCTATAACTTGTGACTTTTTCGCAACCGGAGCTCGTAATTAGACTCGAACTCTTCCATTACTATTGTTTCATCACATTTCAAGTGGTGGAACAAGATTCGTGACAGTCGAAACAAGTTAGCTCCATCCGTGCGTCAACGTCTCAAATTGGACTCAGTTTGTGTGTTACATTCCGAAGCCTATAACTTGTGACTTTTTCGCAACCGGACCTCGTAATTGGACTCAAACTCTTCTATTACTATTGTTTCAACAGATTTGAAGTGTTGGAACAAGATTCGGGACGGTCGAAACAAGTTAGCTCCATCCGTTCGTCAACGTCTCAAATTAGACTCAGTTTCTGTGTTGCATTCCGAAGCCTATAACTTGTGACTTTTTTGCAACTGGACCTCGTAATTGGACTCAAACTCTTCTATTACTATTGTTTCAACAGATTTGAAGTGTTGGAACAAGATTCGGGACGGTCGAAACAAGTTAGCTCCATCCGTTCGTCAACGTCTCAAATTGGACCCAGTTTGTGTGTTACGTTCCGAACCCTATAACTTGTGACTTTTTCGCAACCGGACCTCGTAATTGGACTCAAACTCTTCTATTACTATTGTTTCAACAGATTTGAAGTGTTGGAACAAGATTCGGGACGGTCGAAACAAGTTAGCTCCATCCGTTCGTCAACGTCTCAAATTGGACTCAGTTTGTGTGTTACATTCCGAACCCTATAACTTGTGACTTTTTCGCAACCGGAGCTCGTAATTGGACTCGAACTCTTCCATTACTATTGTTTCATCACATTTCAAGTGGTGGAACAAGATTCGTGACAGTCAAAACAAGTTAGCTCCATCCGTGCGTCAACGTCTCAAATTGGACTCAGTTTGTGTGTTACATTCCGAAGCCTATAACTTGTGACTTTTTCGCTATCGGAACTCGTAATTGGACTCAAACTCTTGTATTATTATTATTCCAACACATTTGATGTGTTGGAACAAGATTCGGGACGGTCGAAAATAGGTAGCTCCATCCGTTCGTCAACGTCTCAAATTGGACTCAGTTTGTGAGTTACATTCCGAAGCCTATAACTTGTGACTTTTTTGCAACCGGACCTCATAATTAGACTCATACTCTTCCATTACTATTGTTTCAACATATTTGAAGTGTTGGAACAAGATTCGGGACAGTCGAAACAAGTTAGCTCCATCCGTTCGTCAACGTCTCAAATTGGACTCAGTTTCTGTGTTACATTCCGAAGCCTATAACTTGTGACTTTTTCGCAACCGGACCTCATAATTAGACTCAAACTCTTCCATTACTATTGTTTCAATAGATTTGAAGTGTTGGAACAATATTTGGGACAGTCGAAACAAGTTAGCTCCATCCGTACGTCAACGTCTCAAATTAGACTCAGTTTCTGTGTTGCATTCCGAAGCCTATAACTTGTGACTTTTTCGCAACCGGACCTCGTAATTGGACTCAAACTCTTCTATTACTATTGTTTCAACACATTTGATGTGTTGGAACAAGATTCGGGACGGTCGAAACAGGTTAGCTCCATCCGTTCGTCAACGTCTCAAATTGGACTCAGTTTGTGTGTTACATTCCGAACCCTATAACTTGTGACTTTTTCGCAACCGGACCTCACAATTAGGCTCAAACTCTTCCATTACTATTGTTTCAATAGATTTGAAGTGTTGGAACAATATTTGGGACAGTCAAAACAAGTTAGCTCCATCCGTGCGTCAACGTCTCAAATTAGACTCAGTTTGTGTGTTACATTCCGAAGCCTATAACTTGTGACTTTTTCGCAACCGGACCTCGTAATTGGACTCAAACTCTTCTATTACTATTGTTTCAACAGATTTGAAGTGTTGGAACAAGATTCGGGACGGTCGAAACAAGTTAGCTCCATCCGTTCGTCAACGTCTCAAATTTGACTCAGTTTGTGTGTTACATTCCGAACCCTATAACTTGTGACTTTTTCGCAACCGGACCTCGTTATTGGACTCAAACTCTTCCATTACTATTGTTTTATCACATTTGGAGTGGTGGAACAAGATTCGTGACAGTCGAAACAAGTTAGCTCCATCCGTGCGTCAACGTCTCAAATTGGACTCAGTTTGTGTGTTACGTTCCGAACCCTATAACTTGTGACTTTTTCGCAACCGGACCTCGTAATTGGACTCAAACTCTTCTATTACTATTGTTTCAACAGATTTGAAGTGTTGGAACAAGATTCGGGACGGTCGAAACAAGTTAGCTCCATCCGTTCGTCAACGTCTCAAATTGGACTCAGTTTGTGTGTTACATTCCGAACCCTATAACTTGTGACTTTTTCGCAACCGGACCTCGTAATTGGACTCAAACTCTTCCATTACTATTGTTTCATCACATTTGAAGTGGTGGAACAAGATTCGTGACAGTCGAAACAAGTTAGCTCCATCCGTGCGTCAACGTCTCAAATTGGACTCAGTTTGTGTGTTACATTCCGAACCTGTAACTTGTGACTTTTTCGCAACTGGACCTCGTAATTGGACTCAGACTCTTGTATTACTATTATTTCAACACATTTGATGTGTTGGAACAAGATTCGGGACGGTCGAAACTAGTTAGCTCCATCCGTTCGTCAACGTCTCAAATTAGACTCAGTTTGTGTGTTACATTCCGAAGCCTATAACTTGTGACTTTTTTGCAACCGGACCTCATAATTAGACTCATACTCTTCCATTACTATTGTTTCAACATATTTGAAGTGTTGGAACAAGATTCGGGACAGTCGAAACAAGTTAGCTCCATCCATTCGTCAACATCACAAAATGGACTCAGTTTCTGTGTTACATTCCGAAGCCTATAACTTGTGACTTTTTTGCAACCGGACCTCATAATTAGACTCAAACTTTTCCATTACTATTGTTTTAACAGATTTGAACTGTTGGAACAATATTTGGGACAGTCGAAACAAGTTAGCTCCATCCGTACGTCAACGTCTCAAATTAGACTCAGTTTCTGTGTTGCATTCCGAAGCCTATAACTTGTGACTTTTTCGCAACCGGACCTCGTAATTGGACTCAAACTCTTCTATTACTATTGTGTTCAACACATTTGATGTGTTGGAACAAGATTCGGGACGGTCGAAACAAGTTAGCTCCATTCGTGCGTCAACGTCTCAAATTGGACTCAGTTTGTGTGTTACATTCCTAAGCCTATAACATGTGACTTTTTCGCAACCGGACCTCGTAATTGGACTCAAACTCTTCTATTACTATTGTTTCAACAGATTTGAAGTGTTGGAATAAGATTTGGGACAGTCGAAACAAGTCAGCTCCATCCGTGCATCAACGTCTCAAATTCGACTCAATTTGTGTGTAACATTCCGAACCCTATAACTTGTGACTTTGTCGCAATCAGACCTCGTAATTTTACTCAAACTCTTCCATTATTATTATTTCAACACATTTGAAGTATTGGAACATGATTCGGGACAGGGAAAACAAGTTAGCTCCATCCGTGCGTCAACATCTCAAATTGGACATAGTTTGTGTGTTACATTCCGAAGCCAATAACTTGTGACTTTTTCGCAATCGGACCTCGTAATTGGACTCAAACTCTTGTATTACTATTATTTCAACATATTTGATGTGTTGGAACAAGATTCGGGACGGTCGAAACAAGTTAGCTCCATCCGTTCGTCAACGTCTCAAATTGGACTCAGTTTGTGTGTTACGTTCCGAACCCTATAACTTGTGACTTTTTCGCAACCGGAGCTCGTAATTAGACTCGAACTCTTCCATTACTATTGTTTCATCACATTTCAAGTGGTGGAACAAGATTCGTGACAGTCGAAACAAGTTAGCTCCATCCGTGCGTCAACGTCTCAAATTGGACTCAGTTTGTGTGTTACATTCCGAAGCCTATAACTTGTGACTTTTTCGCTACCGGAACTCGTAATTGGACTCAAACTCTTGTATTATTATTATTCCAACACATTTGATGTGTTGGAACAAGATTCGGGACGGTCGAAAATAGTTAGCTCCATCCGTTCGTCAACGTCTCAAATTGGACTCAGTTTGTGAGTTACATTCCGAAGCCTATAACTTGTGACTTTTTTGCAACCGGACCTCATAATTAGACTCATACTCTTCCATTACTATTGTTTCAACATATTTGAAGTGATGGAACAAGATTCGGGACAGTCGAAACAAGTTAGCTCCATCCGTTCGTCAACGTCTCAAATTAGACTCAGTTTCTGTGTTGCATTCCGAAGCCTATAACTTGTGACTTTTTTGCAACCGGACCTCGTAATTGGACTCAAACTCTTCTATTACTATTGTTTCAACAGATTTGAAGTGTTGGAACAAGATTCGGGACGGTCGAAACAAGTTAGCTCCATCCGTTCGTCAACGTCTCAAATTGGACTCAGTTTGTGTGTTACGTTCCGAACCCTATAACTTGTGACTTTTTCGCAACCGGACCTCGTAATTGGACTCAAACTCTTCTATTACTATTGTTTCAACAGATTTGAAGTGTTGGAACAAGATTCGGGACGGTCGAAACAAGTTAGCTCCATCCGTTCGTCAACGTCTCAAATTGGACTCAGTTTGTGTGTTACATTCCGAACCCTATAACTTGTGACTTTTTCGCAACCGGACCTCGTAATTGGACTCAAACTCTTCCATTACTATTGTTTCATCACATTTGAAGTGGTGGAACAAGATTCGTGACAGTCGAAACAAGTTAGCTCCATCCGTGCGTCAACGTCTCAAATTGGACTCAGTTTGTGTGTTACATTCCGAAGCCAATAACTTGTGACTTTTTCGCAACCGGACCTCGTAATTGTACTCAAACTCTTCTATTACTATTGTTTCAACAGATTTGAAGTGTTGGAACAAGATTCGTGACAGTCGAAACAAGTTAGCTCCATCCGTGCGTCAACGTCTCAAATTGGACTCAGTTTGTGTGTTACATTCCGAACCTGTAACTTGTGACTTTTTCGCAACTGGACCTCGTAATTGGACTCAGACTCTTGTATTACTATTATTTCAACACATTTGATGTGTTGGAACAAGATTCGGGACGGTCGAAACTAGTTAGCTCCATCCGTTCGTCAACGTCTCAAATTGGACTCAGTTTCTGTGTTACATTCCGAAGCCTATAACTTGTGACTTTTTCGCAACCGGACCTCATAATTAGACTCAAACTCTTCCATTACTATTGTTTCAATAGATTTGAAGTGTTGGAACAATATTTGGGACAGTCGAAACAAGTTAGCTCCATCCGTACGTCAACGTCTCAAATTAGACTCAGTTTCTGTGTTGCATTCCGAAGCCTATAACTTGTGACTTTTTTGCAACCGGACCTCGTAATTGGACTCAAACTCTTCTATTACTATTGTGTTCAACACATTTGATGTGTTGGAACAAGATTCGGGACGGTCGAAATAAGTTAGCTCCGTCCGTGCGTCAACGTCTCAAATTGGACTCAGTTTGTGTGTTACATTCCTAAGCCTATAACATGTGACTTTTTCGCAACCGGACCTCGTAATTGGACTCAAACTCTTTTATTACTATTGTTTCAACAGATTTGAAGTGTTGGAATAAGATTTGGGACAGTCGAAACAAGTCAGCTCCATCCGTGCATCAACGTCTCAAATTCGACTCAATTTGTGTTTAACATTCCGAACCCTATAACTTGTGACTTTGTCGCAATCAGACCTCGTAATTTTACTCAAACTCTTCCATTATTATTATTTCAACACATTTGAAGTATTGGAACATGATTCGGGACAGGGAAAACAAGTTAGCTCCATCCGTGCGTCAACATCTCAAATTGGACATAGTTTGTGTGTTACATTCCGAAGCCAATAACTTGTGACTTTTTCGCAATCGGACCTCGTAATTGGACTCAAACTCTTGTATTACTATTATTTCAACACATTTGATGTGTTGGAACAAGATTCGGGACGGTCGAAACAAGTTAGCTCCATCCGTTCGTCAACGTCTCAAATTGGACTCAGTTTGTGTGTTACGTTCCGAACCCTATAACTTGTGACTTTTTCGCAACCGGAGCTCGTAATTGGACTCGAACTCTTCCATTACTATTGTTTCATCACATTTCAAGTGGTGGAACAAGATTCGTGACAGTCGAAACAAGTTAGCTCCATCCGTGCGTCAACGTCTCAAATTGGACTCAGTTTGTGTGTTACATTCCGAAGCCTATAACTTGTGACTTTTTCGCTATCGGAACTCGTAATTGGACTCAAACTCTTGTATTATTATTATTCCAACACATTTGATGTGTTGGAACAAGATTCGGGACGGTCGAAAATAGTTAGCTCCATCCGTTCGTCAACGTCTCAAATTGGACTCAGTTTGTGAGTTACATTCCGAAGCCTATAACTTGTGACTTTTTTGCAACCGGACCTCATAATTAGACTCATACTCTTCCATTACTATTGTTTCAACATATTTGAAGTGTTGGAACAAGATTCGGGACAGTCGAAACAAGTTAGCTCCATCCGTTCGTCAACGTCTCAAATTGGACTCAGTTTCTGTGTTACATTCCGAAGCCTATAACTTGTGACTTTTTCGCAACCGGACCTCATAATTAGACTCAAACTCTTCCATTACTATTGTTTCAATAGATTTGAAGTGTTGGAACAATATTTGGGACAGTCGAAACAAGTTAGCTCCATCCGTACGTCAACGTCTCAAATTAGACTCAGTTTCTGTGTTGCATTCCGAAGCCTATAACTTGTGACTTTTTCGCAACCGGACCTCGTAATTGGACTCAAACTCTTCTATTACTATTGTTTCAACACATTTGATGTGTTGGAACAAGATTCGGGACGGTCGAAACAGGTTAGCTCCATCCGTTCGTCAACGTCTCAAATTGGACTCAGTTTGTGTGTTACATTCCGAACCCTATAACTTGTGACTTTTTCGCAACCGGACCTCACAATTAGGCCCAAACTCTTCCATTACTATTGTTTCAATAGATTTGAAGTGTTGGAACAATATTTGGGACAGTCAAAACAAGTTAGCTCCATCCGTGCGTCAACGTCTCAAATTGGACTCAGTTTGTGTGTTACATTCCGAAGCCTATAACTTGTGACTTTTTCGCAACCGGACCTCGTAATTGGACTCAAACTCTTCTATTACTATTGTTTCAACAGATTTGAAGTGTTGGAACAAGATTCGGGACGGTCGAAACAAGTTAGCTCCATCCGTTCGTCAACGTCTCAAATTTGACTCAGTTTGTGTGTTACATTCCGAACCCTATAACTTGTGACTTTTTCGCAACCGGACCTCGTTATTGGACTCAAACTCTTCCATTACTATTGTTTTATCACATTTGGAGTGGTGGAACAAGATTCGTGACAGTCGAAACATGTTAGCTCCATCCGTGCGTCAACGTCTCAAATTGGACTCAGTTTGTGTGTTACATTCCGAACCTGTAACTTATGACTTTTTCGCAACTGGACCTCGTAATTGGACTCAGACTCTTGTATTACTATTATTTCAACACATTTGATGTGTTGGAACAAGATTCGGGACGGTCGAAACTAATTAGCTCCATCCGTTCGTCAACGTCTCAAATTGGACTCAGTTTGTGTGTTACATTCCGAAGCCTATAACTTGTGACTTTTTTGCAACCGGACCGCATAATTAGACTCATACTCTTCCATTACTATTGTTTCAACATATTTGAAGTGTTGGAACAAGATTCGGGATAGTTGAAACAAGTTAGCTCCATCCGTTCGTCAACGTCTCAAATTGGACTCAGTTTCTGTGTTACATTCCGAAGCCTATAACTTGTGACTTTTTCGCAACCGGACCTCATAATTAGACTCAAACTCTTCCATAACTATTGTTTTAACAGATTTGAAGTGTTGGAACAATATTTGGGACAGTCGAAACAAGTTAGCTCCATCCGTACGTCAACGTCTCAAATTAGACTCAGATTCTGTGTTGCATTCCGAAGCCTATAACTTGTGACTTTTTCGCAACCGGACCACGTAATTGGACTCAAACTCTTCTATTACTATTGTGTTCAACACATTTGATGTGTTGGAACAAGATTCGGGACGGTCGAAATAAGTTAGCTCCATCCGTGCGTCAACGTCTCAAATTGGACTCAGTTTGTGTGTTACATTCCTAAGCCTATAACATGTGACTTTTTCGCAACCGGACCTCGTAATTGGACTCAAACTCTTTTATTACTATTGTTTCAACAGATTTGAAGTGTTGGAATAAGATTTGGGACAGTCGAAACAAGTCAGCTCCATCCGTGCATCAACGTCTCAAATTCGACTCAATTTGTGTGTAACATTCCGAACCCTATAACTTGTGACTTTGTCGCAATCAGACCTCGTAATTTTACTCAAACTCTTCCATTATTATTATTTCAACACATTTGAAGTATTGGAACATGATTCGGGACAGGGAAAACAAGTTAGCTCCATCCGTGCGTCAACATCTCAAATTGGACATAGTTTGTGTGTTACATTCCGAAGCCAATAACTTGTGACTTTTTCGCAATCGGACCTCGTAATTGGACTCAAACTGTTGTATTACTATTATTTCAACACATTTGATGTGTTGGAACAAGATTCGGGACGGTCGAAACAAGTTAGCTCCATCCGTTCGTCAACGTCTCAAATTGGACTCAGTTTGTGTGTTACGTTCCGAACCCTATAACTTGTGACTTTTTCGCAACCGGAGCTCGTAATTGGACTCGAACTCTTCCATTACTATTGTTTCATCACATTTCAAGTGGTGGAACAAGATTCGTGACAGTCGAAACAAGTTAGCTCCATCCGTGCGTCAACGTCTCAAATTGGACTCAGTTTGTGTGTTACATTCCGAAGCCTATAACTTGTGACTTTTTCGCTACCGGAACTCGTAATTGGACTCAAACTCTTGTATTATTATTATTCCAACACATTTGATGTGTTGGAACAAGATTCGGGACGGTCGAAAATAGTTAGCTCCATCCGTTCGTCAACGTCTCAAATTGGACTCAGTTTGTGAGTTACATTCGGAAGCCTATAACTTGTGACTTTTTTGCAACCGGACCTCATAATTAGACTCATACTCTTCCATTACTATTGTTTCAACATATTTGAAGTGTTGGAACAAGATTCGGGACAGTCGAAACAAGTTAGCTCCATCCGTTCGTCAACGTCTCAAATTGGACTCAGTTTCTGTGTTTCATTCCGAAGCCTATAACTTGTGACTTTTTCGCAACCGGACCTCATAATTAGACTCAAACTCTTCCATTACTATTGTTTCAATAGATTTGAAGTGTTGGAACAATATTTGGGACAGTCGAAACAAGTTAGCTCCATCCGTACGTCAACGTCTCAAATTAGACTCAGTTTCTGTGTTGCATTCCGAAGCCTATAACTTGTGACTTTTTCGCAACCGGACCTCGTAATTGGACTCAAACTCTTCTATTACTATTGTTTCAACACATTTGATGTGTTGGAACAAGATTCGGGATGGTCGAAACAAGTTAGCTCCATCCGTTCGTCAACGTCTCAAATTGGACTCAGTTTGTGTGTTACATTCCGAACCCTATAACTTGTGACTTTTTCGCAACCGGACCTCGTAATTGGACTCAAACTCTTCCATTACTATTGTTTCATCACATTTGAAGTGGTGGAACAAGATTCGTGACAGTCGAAACAAGTTAGCTCCATCCGTGCGTCAACGTCTCAAATTGGACTCAGTTTGTGTGTTACATTCCGAACCTGTAACTTGTGACTTTTTCGCAACTGGACCTCGTAATTGGACTCGGACTCTTGTATTACTATTATTTCAACACATTTGATGTGTTGGAACAAGATTCGGGACGGTCGAAACTAATTAGCTCCATCCGTTCGTCAACGTCTCAAATTGGACTCAGTTTGTGTGTTACATTCCGAAGCCTATAACTTGTGACTTTTTTGCAACCGGACCGCATAATTAGACTCATACTCTTCCATTACTATTGTTTCAACATATTTGAAGTGTTGGAACAAGATTCGGGATAGTCGAAACAAGTTAGCTCCATCCGTTCGTCAACGTCTCAAATTGGACTCAGTTTCTGTGTTACATTCCGAAGCCTATAACTTGTGACTTTTTCGCAACCGGACCTCATAATTAGACTCAAACTCTTCCATTACTATTGTTTTAACAGATTTGAAGTGTTGGAACAATATTTGGGACAGTCGAAACAAGTTAGCTCCATCCGTACGTCAACGTCTCAAATTAGACTCAGATTCTGTGTTGCATTCCGAAGCCTATAACTTGTGACTTTTTCGCAACCGGACCACGTAATTGGACTCAAACTCTTCTATTACTATTGTGTTCAACACATTTGATGTGTTGGAACAAGATTCGGGACGGTCGAAATAAGTTAGCTCCCTCCGTGCGTCAATGTCTCAAATTGGACTCAGTTTGTGTGTTACATTCCTAAGCCTATAACATGTGACTTTTTCGCAACCGGACCTCGTAATTGGACTCAAACTCTTTTATTACTATTGTTTCAACAGATTTGAAGTGTTGGAATAAGATTTGGGACAGTCGAAACAAGTCAGCTCCATCCGTGCATCAACGTCTCAAATTCGACTCAATTTGTGTGTAACATTCCGAACCCTATAACTTGTGACTTTGTCGCAATCAGACCTCGTAATTTTACTCAAACTCTTCCATTATTATTATTTCAACACATTTGAAGTATTGGAACATGATTCGGGACAGGGAAAACAAGTTAGCTCCATCCGTGCGTCAACATCTCAAATTGGACATAGTTTGTGTGTTACATTCCGAAGCCAATAACTTGTGACTTTTTCGCAATCGGACCTCGTAATTGGACTCAAACTCTTGTATTACTATTATTTCAACACATTTGATGTGTTGGAACAAGATTCGGGACGGTCGAAACAAGTTAGCTCCATCCGTTCGTCAACGTCTCAAATTGGACTCAGTTTGTGTGTTACGTTCCGAACCCTATAACTTGTGACTTTTTCGCAACCGGAGCTCGTAATTGGACTCGAACTCTTCCATTACTATTGTTTCATCACATTTCAAGTGGTGGAACAAGATTCGTGACAGTCGAAACAAGTTAGCTCCATCCGTGCGTCAACGTCTCAAATTGGACTCAGTTTGTGTGTTACATTCCGAAGCCTATAACTTGTGACTTTTTCGCTACCGGAACTCGTAATTGGACTCAAACTCTTGTATTATTATTATTCCAACACATTTGATGTGTTGGAACAAGATTCGGGACGGTCGAAAATAGTTAGCTCCATCCGTTCGTCAACGTCTCAAATTGGACTCAGTTTGTGAGTTACATTCGGAAGCCTATAACTTGTGACTTTTTTGCAACCGGACCTCATAATTAGACTCATACTCTTCCATTACTATTGTTTCAACATATTTGAAGTGTTGGAACAAGATTCGGGACAGTCGAAACAAGTTAGCTCCATCCGTTCGTCAACGTCTCAAATTGGACTCCGTTTCTGTGTTTCATTCCGAAGCCTATAACTTGTGACTTTTTCGCAACCGGACCTCATAATTAGACTCAAACTCTTCCATTACTATTGTTTCAATAGATTTGAAGTGTTGGAACAATATTTGGGACAGTCGAAACAAGTTAGCTCCATCCGTACGTCAACGTCTCAAATTAGACTCAGTTTCTGTGTTGCATTCCGAAGCCTATAACTTGTGACTTTTTCGCAACCGGACCTCGTAATTGGACTCAAACTCTTCTATTACTATTGTTTCAACACATTTGATGTGTTGGAACAAGATTCGGGATGGTCGAAACAAGTTAGCTCCATCCGTTCGTCAACGTCTCAAATTGGACTCAGTTTGTGTGTTACATTCCGAACCCTATAACTTGTGACTTTTTCGCAACCGGACCTCACAATTATGCCCAAACTCTTCCATTACTATTGTTTCAATAGATTTGAAGTGTTGGAACAATATTTGGGACAGTCAAAACAAGTTAGCTCCATCCGTGCGTCAACGTCTCAAATTGGACTCAGTTTGTGTGTTACATTCCGAAGCCTATAACTTGTGACTTTTTCGCAACCGGACCTCGTAATTGGACTCAAACTCTTCTATTACTATTGTTTCAACAGATTTGAAGTGTTGGAACAAGATTCGGGACGGTCGAAACAAGTTAGCTCCATCCGTTCGTCAACGTCTCAAATTGGACTCAGTATGTGTGTTACATTCCGAAGCCTATAACTTGTGACTTTTTCGCAACCGGACCTCATAATTAGACTCAAACTTTTCCATTACTATTGTTTTAACAGATTTGAAGTGTTGGAACAATATTTGGGACAGTCGAAACAAGTTAGCTCCATCCGTACGTCAACGTCTCAAATTAGACTCAGTTTCTGTGTTGCATTCCGAAGCCTATAACTTGTGACTTTTTCGCAACCGGACCTCGTAATTGGACTCAAACTCTTCTATTACTATTGTGTTCAACACATTTGATGTGTTGGAACAAGATTCGGGACGGTCGAAACAAGTTAGCTCCATCCGTGCGTCAACGTCTCAAATTGGACTCAGTTTGTGTGTTACATTCCTAAGCCTATAACATGTGACTTTTTCGCAACCGGACCTCGTAATTGGACTCAAACTCTTCTATTACTATTGTTTCAATAGATTTGAAGTGTTGGAATAAGATTTGGGACAGTCGAAACAAGTTAGCTCCATCCGTGCATCAACGTCTCAAATTCGACTCAATTTGTGTGTAACATTCCGAACCGTATAACTTGTGACTTTGTCGCAATCAGACCTCGTAATTTTACTCAAACTCTTCCATTATTATTATTTCAACACATTTGAAGTATTGGAACATGATTCGGGACAGGGAAAACAAGTTAGCTCCATCCGTGCGTCAACATCTCAAATTGGACATAGTTTGTGTGTTACATTCCGAAGCCAATAACTTGTGACTTTTTCGCAATCGGACCTCGTAATTGGACTCAAACTCTTGTATTACTATTATTTCAACACATTTGATGTGTTGGAACAAGATTCGGGACGGTCGAAACAAGTTAGCTCCATCCGTTCGTCAACGTCTCAAATTGGACTCAGTTTGTGTGTTACGTTCCGAACCCTATAACTTGTGACTTTTTCGCAACCGGAGCTCGTAATTAGACTCGAACTCTTCCATTACTATTGTTTCATCACATTTCAAGTGGTGGAACAAGATTCGTGACAGTCGAAACAAGTTAGCTCCATCCGTGCGTCAACGTCTCAAATTGGACTCAGTTTGTGTGTTACATTCCGAAGCCTATAACTTGTGACTTTTTCGCTACCGGAACTCGTAATTGGACTCAAACTCTTGTATTATTATTATTCCAACACATTTGATGTGTTGGAACAAGATTCGGGACGGTCGAAAATAGTTAGCTCCATCCGTTCGTCAACGTCTCAAATTGGACTCAGTTTGTGAGTTACATTCCGAAGCCTATAACTTGTGACTTTTTTGCAACCGGACCTCATGATTAGACTCATACTCTTCCATTACTATTGTTTCAACATATTTGAAGTGTTGGAACAAGATTCGGGACAGTCGAAACAAGTTAGCTCCATCCGTTCGTCAACGTCTCAAATTGGACTCAGTTTCTGTGTTACATTCCGAAGCCTATAACTTGTGACTTTTTCGCAACCGGACCTCATAATTAGACTCAAACTCTTCCATTACTATTGTTTCAATAGATTTGAAGTGTTGGAACAATATTTGGGACAGTCGAAACAAGTTAGCTCCATCCGTACGTCAACGTCTCAAATTAGACTCAGTTTCTGTGTTGCATTCCAAAGCCTATAACTTGTGACTTTTTCGCAACCGGACCTCGTAATTGGACTCAAACTCTTCTATTACTATTGTTTCAACACATTTGATGTGTTGGAACAAGATTCGGGACGGTCGAAACAAGTTAGCTCCATCCGTTCGTCAACGTCTCAAATTGGACTCAGTATGTGTGTTACATTCCGAACCCTATAACTTGTGACTTTTTCGCAACCGGACCTCACAATTAGGCCCAAACTCTTCCATTACTATTGTTTCATTAGATTTGAAGTGTTGGAACAATATTTGGGACAGTCAAAACAAGTTAGCTCCATCCGTGCGTCAACGTCTCAAATAGGACTCAGTTTGTGTGTTACATTCCGAAGCCTATAACTTGTGACTTTTTCGCAACCGGACCTCGTAATTGGACTCAAACTCTTCTATTACTATTGTTTCAACAGATTTGAAGTGTTGGAACAAGATTCGGGACGGTCGAAACAAGTTAGCTCCATCCGTTCGTCAACGTCTCAAATTGGACTCAGTTTGTGTGTTACATTCCGAACCCTATAACTTGTGACTTTTTCGCAACCGGACCTCGTAATTGGACTCAAACTCTTCCATTACTATTGTTTCATCACATTTGAAGTGGTGGAACAAGATTCGTGACAGTCGAAACAAGTTAGCTCCATCCGTGCGTCAACGTCTCAAATTGGACTCAGTTTGTGTGTTACATTCCGAACCTGTAACTTGTGACTTTTTCGCAACTGGACCTCGTAATTGGACTCAGACTCTTGTATTACTATTATTTCAACACATTTGATGTGTTGGAACAAGATTCGGGACGGTCGAAACTAGTTAGCTCCATCCGTTCGTCAACGTCTCAAATTAGACTCAGTTTGTGTGTTACATTCCGAAGCCTATAACTTGTGACTTTTTTGCAACCGGACCTCATAATTAGACTCATACTCTTCCATTACTATTGTTTCAACATATTTGAAGTGTTGGAACAAGATTCGGGACAGTCGAAACAAGTTAGCTCCATCCGTTCGTCAACGTCTCAAATTGGACTCAGTTTCTGTGTTACATTCCGAACCCTATAACTTGTGACTTTTTCGCAACCGGACCTCATAATTAGACTCAAACTCTTCCATTACTATTGTTTTAACAGATTTGAAGTGTTGGAACAATATTTGGGACAGTCGAAACAAGTTAGCTCCATCCGTACGTCAACGTCTCAAATTAGACTCAGTTTCTGGGTTGCATTCCGAAGCCTATAACTTGTGACTTTTTCGCAATCGGACCTCGTAATTGGACTCAAACTCTTCTATTACTATTGTGTTCAACACATTTGATGTGTTGGAACAAGATTCGGGACGGTCGAAACAAGTTAGCTCCATCCGTGCGTCAAAGTCTCAAATTGGACTCAGTTTGTGTGTTACATTCCTAAGCCTATAACATGTGACTTTTTCGCAACCGGACCTCGTAATTGGACTCAAACTCTTCTATTACTATTGTTTCAACAGATTTGAAGTGTTGGAATAAGATTTGGGACAGTCGAAACAAGTCAGCTCCATCCGTGCATCAACGTCTCAAATTCGACTCAATTTGTGTGTAACATTCCGAACCCTATAACTTGTGACTTTGTCGCAATCAGACCTCATAATTTTACTCAAACTCTTCCATTATTATTATTTCAACACATTTGAAGTATTGGAACATGATTCGGGATAGGGAAAACAAGTTAGCTCCATCCGTGCGTCAACATCTCAAATTGGACATAGTTTGTGTGTTACATTCCGAAGCCAATAACTTGTGACTTTTTCGCAATCGGACCTCGTAATTGGACTCAAACTCTTGTATTACTATTATTTCAACACATTTGATGTGTTGGAACAAGATTCGGGACGGTCGAAACAAGTTAGCTCCATCCGTTCGTCAACGTCTCAAATTGGACTCAGTTTGTGTGTTACGTTCCGAACCCTATAACTTGTGACTTTTTCGCAACCGGAGCTCGTAATTAGACTCGAACTCTTCCATTACTATTGTTTCATCACATTTCAAGTGGTGGAACAAGATTCGTGACAGTCGAAACAAGTTAGCTCCATCCGTGCGTCAACGTCTCAAATTGGACTCAGTTTGTGTGTTACATTCCGAAGCCTATAACTTGTGACTTTTTCGCTACCGGAACTCGTAATTGGACTCAAACTCTTGTATTATTATTATTCCAACACATTTGATGTGTTGGAACAAGATTCGGGACGGTCAAAAATAGTTAGCTCCATCCGTTCGTCAACGTCTCAAATTGGACTCAGTTTGTGAGTTACATTCCGAAGCCTATAACTTGTGACTTTTTTGCAACCGGACCTCATAATTAGACTCATACTCTTCCATTACTATTGTTTCAACATATTTGAAGTGTTGGAGCAAGATTCGGGACAGTAGAAACAAGTTAGCTCCATCCGTTCGTCAACGTCTCAAATTGGACTCAGTTTCTATGTTACATTCCGAAGCCTATAACTTGTGACTTTTTCGCAACCGGACCTCATAATTAGACTCAAACTCTTCCATTACTATTGTTTCAATAGATTTGAAGTGTTTGAACAATATTTGGGACAGTCGAAACAAGTTAGCTCCATCCGTACGTCAACGTCTCAAATTAGACTCAGTTTCTGTGTTGCATTCTGAAGCCTATAACTTGTGACTTTTTCGTAACCGGACCTCGTAATTGGACTCAAACTCTTCTATTACTATTGTTTCAACACATTTGATGTGTTGGAACAAGATTCGGGACGGTCGAAACAAGTTAGCTCCATCCGTTCGTCAACGTCTCAAATTGGACTCAGTATGTGTGTTACATTCCGAACCCTATAACTTGTGACTTTTTCGCAACCGGACCTCACAATTAGGCCCAAACTCTTCCATTACTATTGTTTCATTAGATTTGAAGTGTTGGAACAATATTTGGGACAGTCAAAACAAGTTAGCTCCATCCGTGCGTCAACGTCTCAAATTGGACTCAGTTTGTGTGTTACATTCCGAAGCCTATAACTTGTGACTTTTTCGCAACCGGACCTCGTAATTGGACTCAAACTCTTCTATTACTATTGTTTCAACAGATTTGAAGTGTTGGAACAAGATTCGGGACGGTCGAAACAAGTTAGCTCCATCCGTTCGTCAACGTCTCAAATTGGACTCAGTTTGTGTGTTACATTCCGAACCCTATAACTTGTGACTTTTTCGCAACCGGACCTCGTAATTGGACTCAAACTCTTCCATTACTATTGTTTCATCACATTTGAAGTGGTGGAACAAGATTCGTGACAGTCGAAACAAGTTAGCTCCATCCGTGCGTCAACGTCTCAAATTGGACTCAGTTTGTGTGTTACATTCCGAACCTGTAACTTGTGACTTTTTCGCAACTGGACCTCGTAATTGGACTCAGACTCTTGTATTACTATTATTTCAACACATTTGATGTGTTGGAACAAGATTCGGGACGGTCGAAACTAGTTAGCTCCATCCGTTCGTCAACGTCTCAAATTAGACTCAGTTTGTGTGTTACATTCCGAAGCCTATAACTTGTGACTTTTTTGCAACCGGACCTCATAATTATACTCATACTCTTCCATTACTATTGTTTCAACATATTTGAAGTGTTGGAACAAGATTCGGGACAGTCGAAACAAGTTAGCTCCATCCGTTCGTCAACGTCTCAAATTGGACTCAGTTTCTGTGTTACATTCCGAAGCCTATAACTTGTGACTTTTTCGCAACCGGACCTCATAATTAGACTCAAACTCTTCCATTACTATTGTTTTAACAGATTTGAAGTGTTGGAACAATATTTGGGACAGTCGAAACAAGTTAGCTCCATCCGTACGTCAACGTCTCAAATTAGACTCAGTTTCTGTGTTGCATTCCGAAGCCTATAACTTGTGACTTTTTCGCAACCGGACCTCGTAATTGGACTCAAACTCTTCTATTACTATTGTGTTCAACACATTTGATGTGTTGGAACAAGATTCGGGACGGTCGAAACAAGTTAGCTCCATCCGTGCGTCAACGTCTCAAATTGGACTCAGTTTGTGTTTTACATTCCTAAGCCTATAACATGTGACTTTTTCGCAACCGGACCTCGTAATTTGACTCAAACTCTTCTATTACTATTGTTTCAACAGATTTGAAGTGTTGGAATAAGATTTGGGACAGTCGAAACAAGTCAGCTCCATCCGTGCATCAACGTCTCAAATTCGACTCAATTTGTGTGTAACATTCCGAACCCTATAACTTGTGACTTTGTCGCAATCAGACCTCGTAATTTTACTCAAACTCTTCCATTATTATTATTTCAACACATTTGAAGTATTGGAACATGATTCGGGATAGGGAAAACAAGTTAGCTCCATCCGTGCGTCAACATCTCAAATTGGACATAGTTTGTGTGTTACATTCCGAAGCCAATAACTTGTGACTTTTTCGCAATCGGACCTCGTAATTGGACTCAAACTCTTGTATTACCATTATTTCAACACATTTGATGTGTTGGAACAAGATTCGGGACGGTCGAAACAAGTTAGCTCCATCCGTTCGTCAACGTCTCAAATTGGACTCAGTTTGTGTGTTACGTTCCGAACCCTATAACTTGTGACTTTTTCGCAACCGGAGCTCGTAATTAGACTCGAACTCTTCCATTACTATTGTTTCATCACATTTGAAGTGGTGGAACAAGATTCGTGACAGTCGCAACAAGTTAGCTCCATCCGTGCGTCAACGTCTCAAATTGGACTCAGTTTGTGTGTTACATTCCGAACCTGTAACTTGTGACTTTTTCGCAACTGGACCTCGTAATTGGACTCAGACTCTTGTATTACTATTATTTCAACACATTTGATGTGTTGGAACAAGATTCGGGACGGTCGAAACTAGTTAGCTCCATCCGTTCGTCAACGTCTCAAATTAGACTCAGTTTGTGTGTTACATTCCGAAGCCTATAACTTGTGACTTTTTTGCAACCGGACCTCATAATTAGACTCATACTCTTCCATTACTATTGTTTCAACATATTTGAAGTGTTGGAACAAGATTCGGGACAGTCGAAACAAGTTAGCTCCATCCGTTCGTCAACGTCTCAAATTGGACTCAGTTTGTGTTACATTCCGAAGCCTATAACTTGTGACTTTTTCGCAACCGGACCTCATAATTAGACTCAAACTCTTCCATTACTATTGTTTTAACAGATTTGAAGTGTTGGAACAATATTTGGGACAGTCGAAACAAGTTAGCTCCATCCGTACGTCAACGTCTCAAATTAGACTCAGTTTCTGTGTTGCATTCCGAAGCCTATAACTTGTGACTTTTTCGCAACCGGACCTCGTAATTGGACTCAAACTCTTCTATTACTATTGTGTTCAACACATTTGATGTGTTGGAACAAGATTCGGGACGGTCGAAACAAGTTAGCTCCATCCGTGCGTCAACGTCTCAAATTGGACTCAGTTTGTGTGTTACATTCCTAAGCCTATAACATGTGACTTTTTCGCAACCGGACCTCGTAATTGGACTCAAACTCTTCTATTACTATTGTTTCAACAGATTTGAAGTGTTGGAATAAGATTTGGGACAGTCGAAACAAGTCAGCTCCATCCGTGCATCAACGTCTCAAATTCGACTCAATTTGTGTGTAACATTCCGAACCCTATAACTTGTGACTTTGTCGCAATCAGACCTCGTAATTTTACTCAAACTCTTCCATTATTATTATTTCAACACATTTGAAGTATTGGAACATGATTCGGGATAGGGAAAACAAGTTAGCTCCATCCGTGCGTCAACATCTCAAATTGGACATAGTTTGTGTGTTACATTCCGAAGCCAATAACTTGTGACTTTTTCGCAATCGGACCTCGTAATTGGACTCAAACTCTTGTATTACCATTATTTCAACACATTTGATGTGTTGGAACAAGATTCGGGACGGTCGAAACAAGTTAGCTCCATCCGTTCGTCAACGTCTCAAATTGGACTCAGTTTGTGTGTTACGTTCCGAACCCTATAACTTGTGACTTTTTCGCAACCGGAGCTCGTAATTGGACTCGAACTCTTCCATTACTATTGTTTCATCACATTTCAAGTGGTGGAACAAGATTCGTGACAGTCGAAACAAGTTAGCTCCATCCGTGCGTCAACGTCTCAAATTGGACTCAGTTTGTGTGTTACATTCCGAAGCCTATAACTTGTGACTTTTTCGCTACCGGAACTCGTAATTGGACTCAAACTCTTGTATTGTTATTATTCCAACACATTTGATGTGTTGGAACAAGATTCGGGACGGTCGAAAATAGTTAGCTCCATCCGTTCGTCAACGTCTCAAATTGGACTCAGTTTGTGAGTTACATTCCGAAGCCTATAACTTGTGACTTTTTTGCAACCGGACCTCATAATTAGACTCATACTCTTCCATTACTATTGTTTCAACATATTTGAAGTGTTGGAACAAGATTCGGGACAGTCGAAACAAGTTAGCTCCATCCGTTCGTCAACGTCTCAAATTGGACTCAGTTTCTGTGTTACATTCCGAAGCCTATAACTTGTGACTTTTTCGCAACCGGACCTCATAATTAGACTCAAACTCTTCCATTACTATTGTTTCAATAGATTTGAAGTGTTCGAACAATATTTGGGACAGTCGAAACAAGTTAGCTCCATCCGTACGTCAACGTCTCAAATTAGACTCAGTTTCTGTGTTGCATTCCGAAGCCTATAACTTTTGACTTTTTCGCATCCGGACCTCGTAATTGGACTCAAACTCTTCTATTACTATTGTTTCAACACATTTGATGTGTTGGAACAAGATTCGGGACGGTCGAAACAAGTTAGCTCCATCCGTTCGTCAACGTCTCAAATTGGACTCAGTTTGTGTGTTACATTCCGAACCATATAACTTGTGACTTTTTCGCAACCGGACCTCACAATTAGGCCCAAACTCTTCCCTTACTATTGTTTCATTAGATTTGAAGTGTTGGAACAATATTTGGGACAGTCAAAACAAGTTAGCTCCATCCGTGCGTCAACGTCTCAAATTGGACTCAGTTTGTGTGTTACATTCCGAAGCCTATAACTTGTGACTTTTTCGCAACCGGACCTCGTAATTGGACTCAAACTCTTCTATTACTATTGTTTCAACAGATTTGAAGTGTTGGAACAAGATTCGGGACGGTCGAAACAAGTTAGCTCCATCCGTTCGTCAACGTCTCAAATTGGACTCAGTTTGTGTGTTACATTCCGAACCCTATAACTTGTGACTTTTTCGCAACCGGACCTCGTAATTGGACTCAAACTCTTCCATTACTATTGTTTCATCACATTTGAAGTGGTGGAACAAGATTCGTGACAGTCGAAACAAGTTAGCTCCATCCGTGCGTCAACGTCTCAAATTGGACTCAGTTTGTGTGTTACATTCCGAACCTGTAACTTTTGACTTTTTCGCAACTGGACCTCGTAATTGGACTCAGACTCTTGTATTACTATTATTTCAACACATTTGATGTGTTGGAACAAGATTCGGGACGGTCGAAACTAGTTAGCTCCATCCGTTCGTCAACGTCTCAAATTACACTCAGTTTGTGTGTTACATTCCGAAGCCTATAACTTGTGACTTTTTTGCAACCGGACCTCATAATTAGACTCATACTCTTCCATTACTATTGTTTCAACATATTTGAAGTGTTGGAACAAGATTCGGGACAGTCGAAACAAGTTAGCTCCATCCGTTCGTCAACGTCTCAAATTGGACTCAGTTTCTGTGTTACATTCCGAAGCCTATAACTTGTGACTTTTTCGCAACCGGACCTCATAATTAGACTCAAACTCTTCCATTACTATTGTTTCAATAGATTTGAAGTGTTCGAACAATATTTGGGATAGTCGAAACAAGTTAGCTCCATCCGTACGTCAACGTCTCAAATTAGACTCAGTTTCTGTGTTGCATTCCGAAGCCTATAACTTGTGACTTTTTCGCATCCGGACCTCGTAATTGGACTCAAACTCTTCTATTACTATTGTTTCAACACATTTGATGTGTTGGAACAAGATTCGGGACGGTCGAAACAAGTTAGCTCCATCCGTTCGTCAACGTCTCAAATTGGACTCAGTTTGTGTGTTACATTCCGAACCATATAACTTGTGACTTTTTCGCAACCGGACCTCACAATTAGGCCCAAACTCTTCCCTTACTATTGTTTCATTAGATTTGAAGTGTTGGAACAATATTTGGGACAGTCAAAACAAGTTAGCTCCATCCGTGCGTCAACGTCTCAAATTGGACTCAGTTTGTGTGTTACATTCCGAAGCCTATAACTTGTGACTTTTTCGCAACCGGACCTCGTAATTGGACTCAAACTCTTCTATTACTATTGTTTCAACAGATTTGAAGTGTTGGAACAAGATTCGGGACGGTCGAAACAAGTTAGCTCCATCCGTTCGTCAACGTCTCAAATTGGACTCAGTTTGTGTGTTACATTCCGAACCCTATAACTTGTGACTTTTTCGCAACCAGACCTCGTAATTGGACTCAAACTCTTCCATTACTATTGTTTCATCACATTTGAAGTGGTGGAACAAGATTCGTGACAGTCGAAACAAGTTAGCTCCATCCGTGCGTCAACGTCTCAAATTGGACTCAGTTTGTGTGTTACATTCCGAACCTGTAACTTGTGACTTTTTCGCAACTGGACCTCGTAATTGGACTCAGACTCTTGTATTACTATTATTTCAACACATTTGATGTGTTGGAACAAGATTCGGGACGGTCGAAACTAGTTAGCTCCATCCGTTCGTCAACGTCTCAAATTACACTCAGTTTGTGTGTTACATTCCGAAGCCTATAACTTGTGACTTTTTTGCAACCGGACCTCATAATTAGACTCATACTCTTCCATTACTATTGTTTCAACATATTTGAAGTGTTGGAACAAGATTCGGGACAGTCGAAACAAGTTAGCTCCATCCGTTCGTCAACGTCTCAAATTGGACTCAGTTTCTGTGTTACATTCCGAAGCCTATAACTTGTGACTTTTTCGCAACCGGACCTCATAATTAGACTCAAACTCTTCCATTACTATTGTTTTAACAGATTTGAAGTGTTGGAACAATATTTGGGACAGTCGAAACAAGTTAGCTCCATCCGTACGTCAACGTCTCAAATTAGACTCAGTTTCTGTGTTGCATTCCGAAGCCTATAACTTGTGACTTTTTCGCAACCGGACCACGTAATTGGACTCAAACTCTTCTATTACTATTGTGTTCAACACATTTGATGTGTTGGAACAAGATTCGGGACGGTCGAAACAAGTTAGCTCCATCCGTGCGTCAACGTCTCAAATTGGACTCAGTTTGTGTGTTACATTCCTAAGCCTATAACATGTGACTTTTTCCCAACTGGACCTCGTAATTTGACTCAAACTCTTCTATTACTATTGTTTCAACAGATTTGAAGTGTTGGAATAAGATTTGGGACAGTCGAAACAAGTTAGCTCCATCCGTGCATCAACGTCTCAAATTCGACTCAATTTGTGTGTAACATTCCGAAGCCAATAACTTGTGACTTTTTCGCAATCGGACCTCGTAATTGGACTCAAACTCTTGTATTACTATTATGTCAACACATTTGATGTGTTGGAACAAGATTCGGGACGGTCGAAACAAGTTAGCTCCATCCGTTCGTCAACGTCTCAAATTGGACTCAGTTTGTGTGTTACATTCCGAAGCCTATAACTTGTGACTTTTTTGCAACCGGACCTCATAATTAGACTCATACTCTTCCATTACTATTGTTTCAACATATTTGAAGTGTTGGAACAAGATTCGGGACAGTCGAAACAAGTGAGCTCCATCCGTTCGTCAACGTCTCAAATTGGACTCAGTTTCTGTGTTACATTCTGAAGCCTATAACTTGTGACTTTTTCGCAACCGGACCTCATAATTAGACTCAAACTCTTCCATTACTATTGTTTCAATAGATTTGAAGTGTTGGAACAATATTTGGGACAGTCGAAACAAGTTAGCTCCATCCGTACGTCAACGTCTCAAATTAGACTCAGTTTCTGTGTTGCATTCCGAAGCCTATAACTTGTGACTTTTTCGCAACCGGACCTCGTAATTGGACTCAAACTCTTCTATTACTATTGTTTCAACACATTTGATGTGTTGCAACAAGATTTGGGACGGTCGAAACAAGTTAGCTCCATCCGTTCGTCAACGTCTCAAATTGGACTCAGTTTGTGTGTTACATTCCGAACCCTATAACTTGTGACTTTTTCGCAACCGGACCTCACAATTAGGCCCAAACTCTTCCGTTACTATTGTTTCATTATATTTGAAGTGTTGGAACAATATTTGGGACAGTCAAAACAAGTTAGCTCCATCCGTGCGTCAACGTCTCAAATTGGACTCAGTTTGTGTGTTACATTCCGAAGCCTATAACTTGTGACTTTTTCGCAACCGGACCTCGTAATTGGACTCAAACTCTTCTATTACTATTGTTTCAACAGATTTGAAGTGTTGGAACAAGATTCGGGACGGTCGAAACAAGTTAGCTCCATCCGTTCGTCAACGTCTCAAATTGGACTCAGTTTGTGTGTTACGTTCCGAACCCTATAACTTGTGACTTTTTCGCAACCGGAGCTCGTAATTGGACTCGAACTCTTCCATTACTATTGTTTCATCACATTTCAAGTGGTGGAACAAGATTCGTGACAGTCGAAACAAGTTAGCTCCATCCGTGCGTCAACGTCTCAAATTGGACTCAGTTTGTGTGTTACATTCCGAAGCCTATAACTTGTGAATTTTTCGCTACCGGAACTCGTAATTGGACTCAAACTCTTGTATTACTATTATTCCAACACATTTGATGTGTTGGAACAAGATTCGGGACGGTCGAAAATAGTTAGCTCCATCCGTTCGTCAACGTCTCAAATTGGACTCAGTTTGTGAGTTACATTCCGAAGCCTATAACTTGTGACTTTTTTGCAACCGGACCTCATAATTAGACTCATACTCTTCCATTACTATTGTTTCAACATATTTGAAGTGTTGGAACAAGATTCGGGACAGTCGAAACAAGTTAGCTCCATCCGTTCGTCAACGTCTCAAATTGGACTCAGTTTCTGTGTTACATTCCGAAGCCTATAACTTGTGACTTTTTCGTAACCGGACCTCATAATTAGACTCAAACTCTTCCATTACTATTGTTTCAATAGATTTGAAGTGTTGGAACAATATTTGGGACAGTCGAAACAAGTTAGCTCCATCCGTACGTCAACGTCTCAAATTAGACTCAGTTTCTGTGTTGCATTCCGAAGCCTATAACTTGTGACTTTTTCGCAACCGGACCTCGTAATTGGACTCAAACTCTTCTATTACTATTGTTTCAACACATTTGATGTGTTGCAACAAGATTCGGGACGGTCGAAACAAGTTAGCTCCATCCGTTCGTCAACGTCTCAAATTGGACTCAGTTTGTGTGTTACATTCCGAACCCTATAACTTGTGACTTTTTCGCAACCGGACCTCACAATTAGGCCCAAACTCTTCCGTTACTATTGTTTCATTAGATTTGAAGTGTTGGAACAATATTTGGGACAGTCAAAACAGTCAAAAAAAATTAAAAATATTTTTTTATTTAAAAAAATACCCTATTTCCATTAATGGAAATAGGGAGCTTTATAAGAGGAAGGAGAAGGGTTCGTTCGAACCCTAATCCCCTTCCAATCTCTTCCTCTCTTTCCCAAACTAGTTCCCCCAAGTTTTCCCCTCCTTCTTTCTCCTCTTTTCTTCGTTTTATTTTTTTTCATCGTCTTCTTCTCCTTATTTTCGTCGCCGGAGTTGCAGAACTCCGGCGGATTGCAACCAGCTCCATCTCTCTCTCCTTCTCCTCTCTCAAGTCGCCAGCATCCTTTCAACTTGCAGGTTCTGCACCACCAGCAACCTACACGCCGCCCTTCACGATCATCTCCTCCACTGGACTTACCAGCAAACCCACCGTGATCTTCTTCTCCGGGCATCACCACCCAGCACCGTTTCTGCTGCTGGTGCTCCTCCTTGCTTGCCGTCAACCCCGATCGCTTCTACCCAGCGTTTCTGCCATCTATTGGGGCCAGCGTCTCCCCCACCTGCTCCCACAAATCTCCATTATCGGAGTTGCAGGTCTGCAACTCCGGCAACACTATAAAAAAAAAACAAAAGTAAAGAAGATAAAAGAGGAAGAAAGAAAGAAGAAGAGGAGGGCGTCCTCTCCAACTGCGTGCAAATCCTCCACCTGAATCTGCAACTCCGGCGATCTTGCCGGAACTCCCTCCATCACCGCTGGAACTCCCTCCATCATGCTGCCCATCTCTCTTAGCCCATATACTGTCTTCCTCCTCCAAAGAGCTGCACTCCACATCTGCACCTGCAAGTCTCCTCCATCAAACCAAACAGTGGTTTCAAGACCTCCATCGTCTCCTCCTACCAACGTGCAAGTGCTGCACTGTTACCATCACCGACTTCTCCTCCATTCATGGTCCCTAGTAGTGGGCGGCACTCCCATTGCCTAAAGAGATCATCCCATTCGGCCTTCATCATACCCTCCTCCATAAGTATCATGGTATGCTCTCTCTCTTTCTAGTCTCTCTCTCTAAAACTCAGTTTTCTCTCTCTACATCCTATCTGTCTCTCTCTAGATTAAATCTGTTTATGGCTTTCTAGATTTTTTTTTTATTTGTTTATGTTCATTCAAAGACTGTAGTGATTATCTTGATTATTAAATGAATGATTATTTGGCAAAGTGTATGTTAATCTTCTTATTGGTTGCTGAAATTTCTCTCTCTAAAAATCACAAACTATGTTTTAAAAATCGATTCCATCCTTCTCATCTCACCATGAAAAATCCATCATTTTATGTTCTTACGCGTGCTAACTAACCCCGAGTGCGGATCGACATCCGACACTTCCCACTGTGCAAGAAGTTCTAATTTTACAGGATAATCGGATCAAATTACAAATATTATTGAGATTAGGGTTTCCGTAACCAACGACGCGGAAAAATCCTACTTTCAACAAGATTCGGGACGGTCGAAACAAGTTAGCTCCATCCGTGCGTCAACGTCTCAAATTGGACTCAGTTTGTGTGTTACATTCCTAAGCCTATAACATGTGACTTTTTCGCAACCGGACCTCGTAATTGGACTCAAACTCTTCCATTACTATTGTTTCATCACATTTGAAGTGGTGGAACAAGATTCGTGACAGTCGAAACAAGTAAGCTCCATCCGTGCGTCAACGTCTCAAATTGGACTCAGTTTGTGTGTTACATTCCGAACCTGTAACTTGTGACTTTTTCGCAACTGGACCTCGTAATTGGACTCAGACTCTTGTATTACTATTATTTCAACACATTTGATGTGTTGGAACAAGATTCGGGACGGTCGAAACTAGTTAGCTCCATCCGTTCGTCAACGTCTCAAATTGGACTCAGTTTGTGTGTTACATTCCGAAGCCTTTAACTTGTGACTTTTTTGCAACCGGACCTCATAATTAGACTCATACTCTTCCATTACTATTGTTTCAACATATTTGAAGTGTTGGAACAAGATTCGGGACAGTCGAAACAAGTTAGCTCAATCCGTTCGTCAACGTCTCAAATTGGACTCAGTTTCTGTGTTACATTCCGAAGCCTATAACTTGTGACTTTTTCGCAACCGGACCTCATAATTAGACTCAAACTCTTCCATTACTATTGTTTTAACAGATTTGAAGTGTTGGAACAATATTTGGGACAGTCGAAACAAGTTAGCTCCATCCGTACGTCAACGTCTCAAATTAGACTCAGTTTCTGTGTTGCATTCCGAAGCCTATAACTTGTGACTTTTTCGCAACCGGACCTCGTAATTGGACTCAAACTCTTCTATTACTATTGTGTTCAACACATTTGATGTGTTGGAACAAGATTCGGGACGGTCGAAACAAGTTAGCTCCATCCGTGCGTCAACGTCTCAAATTGGACTCAGTTTGTGTGTTACATTTTTAAGCCTATAACATGTGACTTTTTCGCAACCGGACCTCGTAATTGGACTCAAACTCTTCTATTACTATTGTTTCAACAGATTTGAAGTGTTGGAATAAGATTTGGGACAGTCGAAACAAGTCAGCTCCATCCGTGCATCAACGTCTCAAATTCGACTCAATTTGTGTGTAACATTCCGAACCCTATAACTTGTGACTTTGTCGCAATCAGACCTCGTAATTTTACTCAAACTCTTCCATTATTATTATTTCAACACATTTGAAGTATTGGAACATGATTCGGGACAGGGAAAACAAGTTAGCTCCATCCGTGCGTCAACATCTCAAATTGGACATAGTTTGTGTGTTACATTCCGAAGCCAATAACTTGTGACTTTTTCGCAATCGGACCTCGTAATTGGACTCAAACTCTTGTATTACTATTATTTCAACACATTTGATGTGTTGGAACAAGATTCGGGACGGTCGAAACAAGTTAGCTCCATCCGTTCGTCAACGTCTCAAATTGGACTCAGTTTGTGTGTTACATTCCGAACCCTATAACTTGTGACTTTTTCGCAACCGGACCTCGTAATTGGACTCAAACTCTTCCATTACTATTGTTTCATCACATTTGAAGTGGTGGAACAAGATTCGTGACAGTCGAAACAAGTAAGCTCCATCCGTGCGTCAACGTCTCAAATTGGACTCAGTTTGTGTGTTACATTCCGAACCTGTAACTTGTGACTTTTTCGCAACTGGACCTCGTAATTGGACTCAGACTCTTGTATTACTATTATTTCAACACATTTGATGTGTTGGAACAAGATTCGGGACGGTCGAAACTAGTTAGCTCCATCCGTTCGTCAACGTCTCAAATTGGACTCAGTTTGTGTGTTACATTCCGAAGCCTATAACTTGTGACTTTTTTGCAACCGGACCTCATAATTAGACTCATACTCTTCCATTACTATTGTTTCAACATATTTGAAGTGTTGGAACAAGATTCGGGACAGTCGAAACAAGTTAGCTCCATCCGTTCGTCAACGTCTCAAATTGGACTCAGTTTCTGTGTTACATTCCGAAGCCTATAACTTGTGACTTTTTCGCAACCGGACCTCATAATTAGACTCAAACTCTTCCATTACTATTGTTTTAACAGATTTGAAGTGTTGGAACAATATTTGGGACAGTCGAAACAAGTTAGCTCCATCCGTACGTCAAAGTCTCAAAATAGACTCAGTTTCTGTGTTGCATTCCGAAGCCTATAACTTGTGACTTTTTCGCAACCGGACCTCGTAATTGGACTCAAACTCTTCTATTACTATTGTGTTCAACACATTTGATGTGTTGGAACAAGATTCGGGACGGTCGAAACAAGTTAGCTCCATCCGTGCGTCAACGTCTCAAATTGGACTCAGTTTGTGTGTTACATTCCTAAGCCTATAACATGTGACTTTTTCGCAACCGGACCTCGTAATTGGACTCAAACTCTTCCATTACTATTGTTTCATCACATTTGAAGTGGTGGAACAAGATTCATGACAGTCGAAACAAGTAAGCTCCATCCGTGCGTCAACGTCTCAAATTGGACTCAGTTTGTGTGTTACATTCCGAACCTGTAACTTGTGACTTTTTCGCAACTGGACCTCGTAATTGGACTCAGACTCTTGTATTACTATTATTTCAACACATTTGATGTGTTGGAACAAGATTCGGGACGGTCGAAACTAGTTAGCTCCATCCGTTCGTCAACGTCTCAAATTGGACTCAGTTTGTGTGTTACATTCCGAAGCCTTTAACTTGTGACTTTTTTGCAACCGGACCTCATAATTAGACTCATACTCTTCCATTACTATTGTTTCAACATATTTGAAGTGTTGGAACAAGATTCGGGACAGTCGAAACAAGTTAGCTCAATCCGTTCGTCAACGTCTCAAATTGGACTCAGTTTCTGTGTTACATTCCGAAGCCTATAACTTGTGACTTTTTCGCAACCGGACCTCATAATTAGACTCAAACTCTTCCATTACTATTGTTTTAACAGATTTGAAGTGTTGGAACAATATTTGGGACAGTCGAAACAAGTTAGCTCCATCCGTACGTCAACGTCTCAAATTAGACTCAGTTTCTGTGTTGCATTCCGAAGCCTATAACTTGTGACTTTTTCGCAACCGGACCTCGTAATTGGACTCAAACTCTTCTATTACTATTGTGTTCAACACATTTGATGTGTTGGAACAAGATTCGGGACGGTCGAAACAAGTTAGCTCCATCCTAGCGTCAACGTCTCAAATTGGACTCAGTTTGTGTGTTACATTTTTAAGCCTATAACATGTGACTTTTTCGCAACCGGACCTCGTAATTGGACTCAAACTCTTCTATTACTATTGTTTCAACAGATTTGAAGTGTTGGAATAAGATTTGGGACAGTCGAAACAAGTCAGCTCCATCCGTGCATCAACGTCTCAAATTCGACTCAATTTGTGTGTAACATTCCGAACCCTATAACTTGTGACTTTGTCGCAATCAGACCTCGTAATTTTACTCAAACTCTTCCATTATTATTATTTCAACACATTTGAAGTATTGGAACATGATTCGGGACAGGGAAAACAAGTTAGCTCCATCCGTGCGTCAACATCTCAAATTGGACATAGTTTGTGTGTTACATTCCGAAGCCAATAACTTGTGACTTTTTCGCAATCGGACCTCGTAATTGGACTCAAACTCTTGTATTACTATTATTTCAACACATTTGATGTGTTGGAACAAGATTCGGGACGGTCGAAACAAGTTAGCTCCATCCGTTCGTCAACGTCTCATATTGGACTCAGTTTGTGTGTTACGTTCCGAACCCTATAACTTGTGACTTTTTCGCAACCGGAGCTCGTAATTGGACTCGAACTCTTCCATTACTATTGTTTCATCACATTTGAAGTGGTGGAACAAGATTCGTGACAGTCGAAACAAGTTAGCTCCATCCGTGCGTCAACGTCTCAAATTGGACTCAGTTTGTGTGTTACATTCCGAACCTGTAAGTTGTGACTTTTTCGCAACTGGACCTCGTAATTGGACTCAGACTCTTGTATTACTATTATTTCAACACATTTGATGTGTTGGAACAAGATTCGGGACGGTCGAAACAAGTTAGCTCCATCCGTTCGTCAACGTCTCAAATTGGACTCAGTTTGTGTGTTACGTTCTGAACCCTATAACTTGTGACTTTTTCGCAACCGGAGCTCGTAATTGGACTCGAACTCTTCCATTACTATTGTTTCATCACATTTCAAGTGGTGGAACAAGATTCGTGACAGTCGAAACAAGTTAGCTCCATCCGTGCGTCAACGTCTCAAATTGGACTCAGTTTGTGTGTTACATTCCGAAGCCTATAACTTGTGACTTTTTCGCTACCGGAACTCGTAATTGGACTCAAACTCTTGTATTACTATTATTCCAACACATTTGATGTGTTGGAACAAGATTCGGGACGGTCGAAAATAGTTAGCTCCATCCGTTCGTCAACGTCTCAAATTGGACTCAGTTTGTGAGTTACATTCCGAAGCCTATAACTTGTGACTTTTTTGCAACCGGACCTCATAATTAGACTCATACTCTTCTATTACTCTTGTTTCAACAGATTTGAAGTGTTGGAATAAGATTTGGGACAGTCGAAACAAGTCAGCTCCATCCGTGCATCAACGTCTCAAATTCGACTCAATTTGTGTGTAACATTCCGAACCCTATAACTTGTGACTTTGTCGCAATCAGACCTCGTAATTTTACTCAAACTCTTCCATTATTATTATTTCAACACATTTGAAGTATTGGAACATGATTCGGGACAGGGAAAACAAGTTAGCTCCATCCGTGCGTCAACATCTCAAATTGGACATAGTTTGTGTGTTACATTCCGAAGCCAATAACTTGTGACTTTTTCGCAATCGGACCTCGTAATTGGACTCAAACTCTTGTATTACTATTATTTCAACACATTTGATGTGTTGGAACAAGATTCGGGACGGTCGAAACAAGTTACCTCCATCCGTTCGTCAACGTCTCAAATTGGACTCAGTTTGTGTGTTACATTCCGAACCCTATAACTTGTGACTTTTTCGCAACCGGACCTCGTAATTGGACTCAAACTCTTCCATTACTATTGTTTCATCACATTTGAAGTGGTGGAACAAGATTCGTGACAGTCGAAACAAGTAAGCTCCATCCGTGCGTCAACGTCTCAAATTGGACTCAGTTTGTGTGTTACATTCCGAACCTGTAACTTGTGACTTTTTCGCAACTGGACCTCGTAATTGGACTCAGACTCTTGTATTACTATTATTTCAACACATTTGATGTGTTGGAACAAGATTCGGGACGGTCGAAACTAGTTAGCTCCATCCGTTCGTCAACGTCTCAAATTGGACTCAGTTTGTGTGTTACATTCCGAAGCCTATAACTTGTGACTTTTTTGCAACCGGACCTCATAATTAGACTCATACTCTTCCATTACTATTGTTTCAACATATTTGAAGTGTTGGAACAAGATTCGGGACAGTCGAAACAAGTTAGCTCCATCCGTTCGTCAACGTCTCAAATTGGACTCAGTTTCTGTGTTACATTCCGAAGCCTATAACTTGTGACTTTTTCGCAACCGGACCTCATAATTAGACTCAAACTCTTCCATTACTATTGTTTTAACAGATTTGAAGTGTTGGAACAATATTTGGGACAGTCGAAACAAGTTAGCTCCATCCGTACGTCAACGTCTCAAAATAGACTCAGTTTCTGTGTTGCATTCCGAAGCCTATAACTTGTGACTTTTTCGCAACCGGACCTCGTAATTGGACTCAAACTCTTCTATTACTATTGTGTTCAACACATTTGATGTGTTGGAACAAGATTCGGGACGGTCGAAACAAGTTAGCTCCATCCGTGCGTCAACGTCTCAAATTGGACTCAGTTTGTGTGTTACATTCCTAAGCCTATAACATGTGACTTTTTCGCAATCGGACCTCGTAATTGGACTCAAACTCTTCCATTACTATTGTTTCATCACATTTGAAGTGGTGGAACAAGATTCGTGACAGTCGAAACAAGTAAGCTCCATCCGTGCGTCAACGTCTCAAATTGGACTCAGTTTGTGTGTTACATTCCGAACCTGTAACTTGTGACTTTTTCGCAACTGGACCTCGTAATTGGACTCAGACTCTTGTATTACTATTATTTCAACACATTTGATGTGTTGGAACAAGATTCGGGACGGTCGAAACTAGTTAGCTCCATCCGTTCGTCAACGTCTCAAATTGGACTCAGTTTGTGTGTTACATTCCGAAGCCTATAACTTGTGACTTTTTTGCAACCGGACCTCATAATTAGACTCATACTCTTCCATTACTATTGTTTCAACATATTTGAAGTGTTGGAACAAGATTCGGGACAGTCGAAACAAGTTAGCTCCATCCGTTCGTCAACGTCTCAAATTGGACTCAGTTTCTGTGTTACATTCCGAAGCCTATAACTTGTGACTTTTTCGCAACCGGACCTCATAATTAGACTCAAACTCTTCCATTACTATTGTTTTAACAGATTTGAAGTGTTGGAACAATATTTGGGACAGTCGAAACAAGTTAGCTCCATCCGTACGTCAAAGTCTCAAAATAGACTCAGTTTCTGTGTTGCATTCCGAAGCCTATAACTTGTGACTTTTTCGCAACCGGACCTCGTAATTGGACTCAAACTCTTCTATTACTATTGTGTTCAACACATTTGATGTGTTGGAACAAGATTCGGGACGGTCGAAACAAGTTAGCTCCATCCGTGCGTCAACGTCTCAAATTGGACTCAGTTTGTGTGTTACATTCCTAAGCCTATAACATGTGACTTTTTCGCAACCGGACCTCGTAATTGGACTCAAACTCTTCCATTACTATTGTTTCATCACATTTGAAGTGGTGGAACAAGATTCATGACAGTCGAAACAAGTAAGCTCCATCCGTGCGTCAACGTCTCAAATTGGACTCAGTTTGTGTGTTACATTCCGAACCTGTAACTTGTGACTTTTTCGCAACTGGACCTCGTAATTGGACTCAGACTCTTGTATTACTATTATTTCAACACATTTGATGTGTTGGAACAAGATTCGGGACGGTCGAAACTAGTTAGCTCCATCCGTTCGTCAACGTCTCAAATTGGACTCAGTTTGTGTGTTACATTCCGAAGCCTTTAACTTGTGACTTTTTTGCAACCGGACCTCATAATTAGACTCATACTCTTCCATTACTATTGTTTCAACATATTTGAAGTGTTGGAACAAGATTCGGGACAGTCGAAACAAGTTAGCTCAATCCGTTCGTCAACGTCTCAAATTGGACTCAGTTTCTGTGTTACATTCCGAAGCCTATAACTTGTGACTTTTTCGCAACCGGACCTCATAATTAGACTCAAACTCTTCCATTACTATTGTTTTAACAGATTTGAAGTGTTGGAACAATATTTGGGACAGTCGAAACAAGTTAGCTCCATCCGTACGTCAACGTCTCAAATTAGACTCAGTTTCTGTGTTGCATTCCGAAGCCTATAACTTGTGACTTTTTCGCAACCGGACCTCGTAATTGGACTCAAACTCTTCTATTACTATTGTGTTCAACACATTTGATGTGTTGGAACAAGATTCGGGACGGTCGAAACAAGTTAGCTCCATCCGTGCGTCAACGTCTCAAATTGGACTCAGTTTGTGTGTTACATTTTTAAGCCTATAACATGTGACTTTTTCGCAACCGGACCTCGTAATTGGACTCAAACTCTTCTATTACTATTGTTTCAACAGATTTGAAGTGTTGGAATAAGATTTGGGACAGTCGAAACAAGTCAGCTCCATCCGTGCATCAACGTCTCAAATTCGACTCAATTTGTGTGTAACATTCCGAACCCTATAACTTGTGACTTTGTCGCAATCAGACCTCGTAATTTTACTCAAACTCTTCCATTATTATTATTTCAACACATTTGAAGTATTGGAACATGATTCGGGACAGGGAAAACAAGTTAGCTCCATCCGTGCGTCAACATCTCAAATTGGACATAGTTTGTGTGTTACATTCCGAAGCCAATAACTTGTGACTTTTTCGCAATCGGACCTCGTAATTGGACTCAAACTCTTGTATTACTATTATTTCAACACATTTGATGTGTTGGAACAAGATTCGGGACGGTCGAAACAAGTTAGCTCCATCCGTTCGTCAACGTCTCATATTGGACTCAGTTTGTGTGTTACGTTCCGAACCCTATAACTTGTGACTTTTTCGCAACCGGAGCTCGTAATTGGACTCGAACTCTTCCATTACTATTGTTTCATCACATTTGAAGTGGTGGAACAAGATTCGTGACAGTCGAAACAAGTTAGCTCCATCCGTGCGTCAACGTCTCAAATTGGACTCAGTTTGTGTGTTACATTCCGAACCTGTAAGTTGTGACTTTTTCGCAACTGGACCTCGTAATTGGACTCAGACTCTTGTATTACTATTATTTCAACACATTTGATGTGTTGGAACAAGATTCGGGACGGTCGAAACAAGTTAGCTCCATCCGTTCGTCAACGTCTCAAATTGGACTCAGTTTGTGTGTTACGTTCTGAACCCTATAACTTGTGACTTTTTCGCAACCGGAGCTCGTAATTGGACTCGAACTCTTCCATTACTATTGTTTCATCACATTTCAAGTGGTGGAACAAGATTCGTGACAGTCGAAACAAGTTAGCTCCATCCGTGCGTCAACGTCTCAAATTGGACTCAGTTTGTGTGTTACATTCCGAAGCCTATAACTTGTGACTTTTTCGCTACCGGAACTCGTAATTGGACTCAAACTCTTGTATTACTATTATTCCAACACATTTGATGTGTTGGAACAAGATTCGGGACGGTCGAAAATAGTTAGCTCCATCCGTTCGTCAACGTCTCAAATTGGACTCAGTTTGTGAGTTACATTCCGAAGCCTATAACTTGTGACTTTTTTGCAACCGGACCTCATAATTAGACTCATACTCTTCTATTACTCTTGTTTCAACAGATTTGAAGTGTTGGAATAAGATTTGGGACAGTCGAAACAAGTCAGCTCCATCCGTGCATCAACGTCTCAAATTCGACTCAATTTGTGTGTAACATTCCGAACCCTATAACTTGTGACTTTGTCGCAATCAGACCTCGTAATTTTACTCAAACTCTTCCATTATTATTATTTCAACACATTTGAAGTATTGGAACATGATTCGGGACAGGGAAAACAAGTTAGCTCCATCCGTGCGTCAACATCTCAAATTGGACATAGTTTGTGTGTTACATTCCGAAGCCAATAACTTGTGACTTTTTCGCAATCGGACCTCGTAATTGGACTCAAACTCTTGTATTACTATTATTTCAACACATTTGATGTGTTGGAACAAGATTCGGGACGGTCGAAACAAGTTACCTCCATCCGTTCGTCAACGTCTCAAATTGGACTCAGTTTGTGTGTTACATTCCGAACCCTATAACTTGTGACTTTTTCGCAACCGGACCTCGTAATTGGACTCAAACTCTTCCATTACTATTGTTTCATCACATTTGAAGTGGTGGAACAAGATTCGTGACAGTCGAAACAAGTAAGCTCCATCCGTGCGTCAACGTCTCAAATTGGACTCAGTTTGTGTGTTACATTCCGAACCTGTAACTTGTGACTTTTTCGCAACTGGACCTCGTAATTGGACTCAGACTCTTGTATTACTATTATTTCAACACATTTGATGTGTTGGAACAAGATTCGGGACGGTCGAAACTAGTTAGCTCCATCCGTTCGTCAACGTCTCAAATTGGACTCAGTTTGTGTGTTACATTCCGAAGCCTATAACTTGTGACTTTTTTGCAACCGGACCTCATAATTAGACTCATACTCTTCCATTACTATTGTTTCAACATATTTGAAGTGTTGGAACAAGATTCGGGACAGTCGAAACAAGTTAGCTCCATCCGTTCGTCAACGTCTCAAATTGGACTCAGTTTCTGTGTTACATTCCGAAGCCTATAACTTGTGACTTTTTCGCAACCGGACCTCATAATTAGACTCAAACTCTTCCATTACTATTGTTTTAACAGATTTGAAGTGTTGGAACAATATTTGGGACAGTCGAAACAAGTTAGCTCCATCCGTACGTCAACGTCTCAAAATAGACTCAGTTTCTGTGTTGCATTCCGAAGCCTATAACTTGTGACTTTTTCGCAACCGGACCTCGTAATTGGACTCAAACTCTTCTATTACTATTGTGTTCAACACATTTGATGTGTTGGAACAAGATTCGGGACGGTCGAAACAAGTTAGCTCCATCCGTGCGTCAACGTCTCAAATTGGACTCAGTTTGTGTGTTACATTCCTAAGCCTATAACATGTGACTTTTTCGCAATCGGACCTCGTAATTGGACTCAAACTCTTCCATTACTATTGTTTCATCACATTTGAAGTGGTGGAACAAGATTCGTGACAGTCGAAACAAGTAAGCTCCATCCGTGCGTCAACGTCTCAAATTGGACTCAGTTTGTGTGTTACATTCCGAACCTGTAACTTGTGACTTTTTCGCAACTGGACCTCGTAATTGGACTCAGACTCTTGTATTACTATTATTTCAACACATTTGATGTGTTGGAACAAGATTCGGGACGGTCGAAACTAGTTAGCTCCATCCGTTCGTCAACGTCTCAAATTGGACTCAGTTTGTGTGTTACATTCCGAAGCCTTTAACTTGTGACTTTTTTGCAACCGGACCTCATAATTAAACTCATACTCTTCCATTACTATTGTTTCAACATATTTGAAGTGTTGGAACAAGATTCGGGACAGTCGAAACAAGTTAGCTCAATCCGTTCGTCAACGTCTCAAATTGGACTCAGTTTCTGTGTTACATTCCGAAGCCTATAACTTGTGACTTTTTCGCAACCGGACCTCATAATTAGACTCAAACTCTTCCATTACTATTGTTTTAACAGATTTGAAGTGTTGGAAAAATATTTGGGACAGTCGAAACAAGTTAGCTCCATCCGTACGTCAACGTCTCAAATTAGACTCAGTTTCTGTGTTGCATTCCGAAGCCTATAACTTGTGACTTTTTCGCAACCGGACCTCGTAATTGGACTCAAACTCTTCTATTACTATTGTGTTCAACACATTTGATGTGTTGGAACAAGATTCGGGACGGTCGAAACAAGTTAGCTCCATCCGTGCGTCAACGTCTCAAATTGGACTCAGTTTGTGTGTTACATTCCTAAGCCTATAACATGTGACTTTTTCGCAACCGGACCTCGTAATTGGACTCAAACTCTTCCATTACTATTGTTTCATCACATTTGAAGTGGTGGAACAAGATTCGTGACAGTCGAAACAAGTAAGCTCCATCCGTGCGTCAACGTCTCAAATTGGACTCAGTTTGTGTGTTACATTCCGAACCTGTAACTTGTGACTTTTTCGCAACTGGACCTCGTAATTGGACTCAGACTCTTGTATTACTATTATTTCAACACATTTGATGTGTTGGAACAAGATTCGGGACGGTCGAAACTAGTTAGCTCCATCCGTTCGTCAACGTCTCAAATTGGACTCAGTTTGTGTGTTACATTCCGAAGCCTTTAACTTGTGACTTTTTTGCAACCGGACCTCATAATTAGACTCATACTCTTCCATTACTATTGTTTCAACATATTTGAAGTGTTGGAACAAGATTCGGGACAGTCGAAACAAGTTAGCTCAATCCGTTCGTCAACGTCTCAAATTGGACTCAGTTTCTGTGTTACATTCCGAAGCCTATAACTTGTGACTTTTTCGCAACCGGACCTCATAATTAGACTCAAACTCTTCCATTACTATTGTTTTAACAGATTTGAAGTGTTGGAACAATATTTGGGACAGTCGAAACAAGTTAGCTCCATCCGTACGTCAACGTCTCAAATTAGACTCAGTTTCTGTGTTGCATTCCGAAGCCTATAACTTGTGACTTTTTCGCAACCGGACCTCGTAATTGGACTCAAACTCTTCTATTACTATTGTGTTCAACACATTTGATGTGTTGGAACAAGATTCGGGACGGTCGAAACAAGTTAGCTCCATCCGTGCGTCAACGTCTCAAATTGGACTCAGTTTGTGTGTTACATTCCTAAGCCTATAACATGTGACTTTTTCGCAACCGGACCTCGTAATTGGACTCAAACTCTTCTATTACTATTGTTTCAACAGATTTGAAGTGTTGGAATAAGATTTGGGACAGTCGAAACAAGTCAGCTCCATCCGTGCATCAACGTCTCAAATTCGACTCAATTTGTGTGTAACATTCCGAACCCTATAACTTGTGACTTTGTCGCAATCAGACCTCGTAATTTTACTCAAACTCTTCCATTATTATTATTTCAACACATTTGAAGTATTGGAACATGATTCGGGACAGGGAAAACAAGTTAGCTCCATCCGTGCGTCAACATCTCAAATTGGACATAGTTTGTGTGTTACATTCCGAAGCCAATAACTTGTGACTTTTTCGCAATCGGACCTCGTAATTGGACTCAAACTCTTGTATTACTATTATTTCAACACATTTGATGTGTTGGAACAAGATTCGGGACGGTCGAAACAAGTTAGCTCCATCCGTTCGTCAACGTCTCATATTGGACTCAGTTTGTGTGTTACGTTCCGAACCCTATAACTTGTGACTTTTTCGCAACCGGAGCTCGTAATTGGACTCGAACTCTTCCATTACTATTGTTTCATCACATTTGAAGTGGTGGAACAAGATTCGTGACAGTCGAAACAAGTTAGCTCCATCCGTGCGTCAACGTCTCAAATTGGACTCAGTTTGTGTGTTACATTCCGAACCTGTAAGTTGTGACTTTTTCGCAACTGGACCTCGTAATTGGACTCAGACTCTTGTATTACTATTATTTCAACACATTTGATGTGTTGGAACAAGATTCGGGACGGTCGAAACAAGTTAGCTCCATCCGTTCGTCAACGTCTCAAATTGGACTCAGTTTGTGTGTTACGTTCTGAACCCTATAACTTGTGACTTTTTCGCAACCGGAGCTCGTAATTGGACTCGAACTCTTCCATTACTATTGTTTCATCACATTTCAAGTGGTGGAACAAGATTCGTGACAGTCGAAACAAGTTAGCTCCATCCGTGCGTCAACGTCTCAAATTGGACTCAGTTTGTGTGTTACATTCCGAAGCCTATAACTTGTGACTTTTTCGCTACCGGAACTCGTAATTGGACTCAAACTCTTGTATTACTATTATTCCAACACATTTGATGTGTTGGAACAAGATTCGGGACGGTCGAAAATAGTTAGCTCCATCCGTTCGTCAACGTCTCAAATTGGACTCAGTTTGTGAGTTACATTCCGAAGCCTATAACTTGTGACTTTTTTGCAACCGGACCTCATAATTAGACTCATACTCTTCTATTACTCTTGTTTCAACAGATTTGAAGTGTTGGAATAAGATTTGGGACAGTCGAAACAAGTCAGCTCCATCCGTGCATCAACGTCTCAAATTCGACTCAATTTGTGTGTAACATTCCGAACCCTATAACTTGTGACTTTGTCGCAATCAGACCTCGTAATTTTACTCAAACTCTTCCATTATTATTATTTCAACACATTTGAAGTATTGGAACATGATTCGGGACAGGGAAAACAAGTTAGCTCCATCCGTGCGTCAACATCTCAAATTGGACATAGTTTGTGTGTTACATTCCGAAGCCAATAACTTGTGACTTTTTCGCAATCGGACCTCGTAATTGGACTCAAACTCTTGTATTACTATTATTTCAACACATTTGATGTGTTGGAACAAGATTCGGGACGGTCGAAACAAGTTACCTCCATCCGTTCGTCAACGTCTCAAATTGGACTCAGTTTGTGTGTTACATTCCGAACCCTATAACTTGTGACTTTTTCGCAACCGGACCTCGTAATTGGACTCAAACTCTTCCATTACTATTGTTTCATCACATTTGAAGTGGTGGAACAAGATTCGTGACAGTCGAAACAAGTAAGCTCCATCCGTGCGTCAACGTCTCAAATTGGACTCAGTTTGTGTGTTACATTCCGAACCTGTAACTTGTGACTTTTTCGCAACTGGACCTCGTAATTGGACTCAGACTCTTGTATTACTATTATTTCAACACATTTGATGTGTTGGAACAAGATTCGGGACGGTCGAAACTAGTTAGCTCCATCCGTTCGTCAACGTCTCAAATTGGACTCAGTTTGTGTGTTACATTCCGAAGCCTATAACTTGTGACTTTTTTGCAACCGGACCTCATAATTAGACTCATACTCTTCCATTACTATTGTTTCAACATATTTGAAGTGTTGGAACAAGATTCGGGACAGTCGAAACAAGTTAGCTCCATCCGTTCGTCAACGTCTCAAATTGGACTCAGTTTCTGTGTTACATTCCGAAGCCTATAACTTGTGACTTTTTCGCAACCGGACCTCATAATTAGACTCAAACTCTTCCATTACTATTGTTTTAACAGATTTGAAGTGTTGGAACAATATTTGGGACAGTCGAAACAAGTTAGCTCCATCCGTACGTCAACGTCTCAAAATAGACTCAGTTTCTGTGTTGCATTCCGAAGCCTATAACTTGTGACTTTTTCGCAACCGGACCTCGTAATTGGACTCAAACTCTTCTATTACTATTGTGTTCAACACATTTGATGTGTTGGAACAAGATTCGGGACGGTCGAAACAAGTTAGCTCCATCCGTGCGTCAACGTCTCAAATTGGACTCAGTTTGTGTGTTACATTCCTAAGCCTATAACATGTGACTTTTTCGCAATCGGACCTCGTAATTGGACTCAAACTCTTCCATTACTATTGTTTCATCACATTTGAAGTGGTGGAACAAGATTCGTGACAGTCGAAACAAGTAAGCTCCATCCGTGCGTCAACGTCTCAAATTGGACTCAGTTTGTGTGTTACATTCCGAACCTGTAACTTGTGACTTTTTCGCAACTGGACCTCGTAATTGGACTCAGACTCTTGTATTACTATTATTTCAACACATTTGATGTGTTGGAACAAGATTCGGGACGGTCGAAACTAGTTAGCTCCATCCGTTCGTCAACGTCTCAAATTGGACTCAGTTTGTGTGTTACATTCCGAAGCCTTTAACTTGTGACTTTTTTGCAACCGGACCTCATAATTAAACTCATACTCTTCCATTACTATTGTTTCAACATATTTGAAGTGTTGGAACAAGATTCGGGACAGTCGAAACAAGTTAGCTCAATCCGTTCGTCAACGTCTCAAATTGGACTCAGTTTCTGTGTTACATTCCGAAGCCTATAACTTGTGACTTTTTCGCAACCGGACCTCATAATTAGACTCAAACTCTTCCATTACTATTGTTTTAACAGATTTGAAGTGTTGGAAAAATATTTGGGACAGTCGAAACAAGTTAGCTCCATCCGTACGTCAACGTCTCAAATTAGACTCAGTTTCTGTGTTGCATTCCGAAGCCTATAACTTGTGACTTTTTCGCAACCGGACCTCGTAATTGGACTCAAACTCTTCTATTACTATTGTGTTCAACACATTTGATGTGTTGGAACAAGATTCGGGACGGTCGAAACAAGTTAGCTCCATCCGTGCGTCAACGTCTCAAATTGGACTCAGTTTGTGTGTTACATTCCTAAGCCTATAACATGTGACTTTTTCGCAACCGGACCTCGTAATTGGACTCAAACTCTTCCATTACTATTGTTTCATCACATTTGAAGTGGTGGAACAAGATTCGTGACAGTCGAAACAAGTAAGCTCCATCCGTGCGTCAACGTCTCAAATTGGACTCAGTTTGTGTGTTACATTCCGAACCTGTAACTTGTGACTTTTTCGCAACTGGACCTCGTAATTGGACTCAGACTCTTGTATTACTATTATTTCAACACATTTGATGTGTTGGAACAAGATTCGGGACGGTCGAAACTAGTTAGCTCCATCCGTTCGTCAACGTCTCAAATTGGACTCAGTTTGTGTGTTACATTCCGAAGCCTTTAACTTGTGACTTTTTTGCAACCGGACCTCATAATTAGACTCATACTCTTCCATTACTATTGTTTCAACATATTTGAAGTGTTGGAACAAGATTCGGGACAGTCGAAACAAGTTAGCTCAATCCGTTCGTCAACGTCTCAAATTGGACTCAGTTTCTGTGTTACATTCCGAAGCCTATAACTTGTGACTTTTTCGCAACCGGACCTCATAATTAGACTCAAACTCTTCCATTACTATTGTTTTAACAGATTTGAAGTGTTGGAACAATATTTGGGACAGTCGAAACAAGTTAGCTCCATCCGTACGTCAACGTCTCAAATTAGACTCAGTTTCTGTGTTGCATTCCGAAGCCTATAACTTGTGACTTTTTCGCAACCGGACCTCGTAATTGGACTCAAACTCTTCTATTACTATTGTGTTCAACACATTTGATGTGTTGGAACAAGATTCGGGACGGTCGAAACAAGTTAGCTCCATCCGTGCGTCAACGTCTCAAATTGGACTCAGTTTGTGTGTTACATTTTTAAGCCTATAACATGTGACTTTTTCGCAACCGGACCTCGTAATTGGACTCAAACTCTTCTATTACTATTGTTTCAACAGATTTGAAGTGTTGGAATAAGATTTGGGACAGTCGAAACAAGTCAGCTCCATCCGTGCATCAACGTCTCAAATTCGACTCAATTTGTGTGTAACATTCCGAACCCTATAACTTGTGACTTTGTCGCAATCAGACCTCGTAATTTTACTCAAACTCTTCCATTATTATTATTTCAACACATTTGAAGTATTGGAACATGATTCGGGACAGGGAAAACAAGTTAGCTCCATCCGTGCGTCAACATCTCAAATTGGACATAGTTTGTGTGTTACATTCCGAAGCCAATAACTTGTGACTTTTTCGCAATCGGACCTCGTAATTGGACTCAAACTCTTGTATTACTATTATTTCAACACATTTGATGTGTTGGAACAAGATTCGGGACGGTCGAAACAAGTTAGCTCCATCCGTTCGTCAACGTCTCATATTGGACTCAGTTTGTGTGTTACGTTCCGAACCCTATAACTTGTGACTTTTTCGCAACCGGAGCTCGTAATTGGACTCGAACTCTTCCATTACTATTGTTTCATCACATTTGAAGTGGTGGAACAAGATTCGTGACAGTCGAAACAAGTTAGCTCCATCCGTGCGTCAACGTCTCAAATTGGACTCAGTTTGTGTGTTACATTCCGAACCTGTAAGTTGTGACTTTTTCGCAACTGGACCTCGTAATTGGACTCAGACTCTTGTATTACTATTATTTCAACACATTTGATGTGTTGGAACAAGATTCGGGACGGTCGAAACAAGTTAGCTCCATCCGTTCGTCAACGTCTCAAATTGGACTCAGTTTGTGTGTTACGTTCTGAACCCTATAACTTGTGACTTTTTCGCAACCGGAGCTCGTAATTGGACTCGAACTCTTCCATTACTATTGTTTCATCACATTTCAAGTGGTGGAACAAGATTCGTGACAGTCGAAACAAGTTAGCTCCATCCGTGCGTCAACGTCTCAAATTGGACTCAGTTTGTGTGTTACATTCCGAAGCCTATAACTTGTGACTTTTTCGCTACCGGAACTCGTAATTGGACTCAAACTCTTGTATTACTATTATTCCAACACATTTGATGTGTTGGAACAAGATTCGGGACGGTCGAAAATAGTTAGCTCCATCCGTTCGTCAACGTCTCAAATTGGACTCAGTTTGTGAGTTACATTCCGAAGCCTATAACTTGTGACTTTTTTGCAACCGGACCTCATAATTAGACTCATACTCTTCCATTACTATTGTTTCAACATATTTGAAGTGTTGGAACAAGATTCGGGACAGTCGAAACAAGTTAGCTCCATCCGTTCGTCAACGTCTCAAATTGGACTCAGTTTCTGTGTTACATTCCGATGCCTATAACTTGTGACTTTTTCGCAACCGGACCTCATAATTAGACTCAAACTCTTCCATTACTATTGTTTCAATAGATTTGAAGTGTTGGAACAATATTTGGGACAGTCGAAACAAGTTAGCTCCATCCGTACGTCAACGTCTCAAATTAGACTCAGTTTCTGTGTTGCATTCCGAAGCCTATAACTTGTGACTTTTTCGCAACCGGACCTCATAATTGGACTCAAACTCTTCTATTACTATTGTTTCAACACATTTGATGTGTTGGAACAAGATTCGGGACGGTCGAAACAAGTTAGCTCCATCCGTTCGTCAACGTCTCAAATTGGACTCAGTTTGTGTGGTACATTCCGAACCCTATAACTTGTGACTTTTTCGCAACCGGACCTCACAATTAGGCCCAAACTCTTCCATTACTATTGTTTCAATAGATTTGAAGTGTTGGAACAATATTTGGGACAGTCAAAACAAGTTAGCTCCATCCGTGCGTCAACGTCTCAAATTGGACTCAGTTTGTGTGTTACATTCCGAAGCCTATAACTTGTGACTTTTTCGCAACCGGACCTCGTAATTTGACTCAAACTCTTCTATTACTATTGTGTTCAACACATTTGATGTGTTGGAACAAGATTCGGGACGGTCGAAACAAGTTAGCTCCATCCGTGCGTCAACGTCTCAAATTGGACTCAGTTTGTGTGTTACATTCCTAAGCCTATAACATGTGACTTTTTCGCAACCGGACCTCGTAATTGGACTCAAACTCTTCCATTACTATTGTTTCATCACATTTGAAGTGGTGGAACAAGATTCGTGACAGTCGAAACAAGTAAGCTCCATCCGTGCGTCAACGTCTCAAATTGGACTCAGTTTGTGTGTTACATTCCGAACCTGTAACTTGTGACTTTTTCGCAACTGGACCTCGTAATTGGACTCAGACTCTTGTATTACTATTATTTCAACACATTTGATGTGTTGGAACAAGATTCGGGACGGTCGAAACTAGTTAGCTCCATCCGTTCGTCAACGTCTCAAATTGGACTCAGTTTGTGTGTTACATTCCGAAGCCTTTAACTTGTGACTTTTTTGCAACCGGACCTCATAATTAGACTCATACTCTTCCATTACTATTGTTTCAACATATTTGAAGTGTTGGAACAAGATTCGGGACAGTCGAAACAAGTTAGCTCAATCCGTTCGTCAACGTCTCAAATTGGACTCAGTTTCTGTGTTACATTCCGAAGCCTATAACTTGTGACTTTTTCGCAACCGGACCTCATAATTAGACTCAAACTCTTCCATTACTATTGTTTTAACAGATTTGAAGTGTTGGAACAATATTTGGGACAGTCGAAACAAGTTAGCTCCATCCGTACGTCAACGTCTCAAATTAGACTCAGTTTCTGTGTTGCATTCCGAAGCCTATAACTTGTGACTTTTTCGCAACCGGACCTCGTAATTGGACTCAAACTCTTCTATTACTATTGTGTTCAACACATTTGATGTGTTGGAACAAGATTCGGGACGGTCGAAACAAGTTAGCTCCATCCGTGCGTCAACGTCTCAAATTGGACTCAGTTTGTGTGTTACATTTTTAAGCCTATAACATGTGACTTTTTCGCAACCGGACCTCGTAATTGGACTCAAACTCTTCTATTACTATTGTTTCAACAGATTTGAAGTGTTGGAATAAGATTTGGGACAGTCGAAACAAGTCAGCTCCATCCGTGCATCAACGTCTCAAATTCGACTCAATTTGTGTGTAACATTCCGAACCCTATAACTTGTGACTTTGTCGCAATCAGACCTCGTAATTTTACTCAAACTCTTCCATTATTATTATTTCAACACATTTGAAGTATTGGAACATGATTCGGGACAGGGAAAACAAGTTAGCTCCATCCGTGCGTCAACATCTCAAATTGGACATAGTTTGTGTGTTACATTCCGAAGCCAATAACTTGTGACTTTTTCGCAATCGGACCTCGTAATTGGACTCAAACTCTTGTATTACTATTATTTCAACACATTTGATGTGTTGGAACAAGATTCGGGACGGTCGAAACAAGTTAGCTCCATCCGTTCGTCAACGTCTCATATTGGACTCAGTTTGTGTGTTACGTTCCGAACCCTATAACTTGTGACTTTTTCGCAACCGGAGCTCGTAATTGGACTCGAACTCTTCCATTACTATTGTTTCATCACATTTGAAGTGGTGGAACAAGATTCGTGACAGTCGAAACAAGTTAGCTCCATCCGTGCGTCAACGTCTCAAATTGGACTCAGTTTGTGTGTTACATTCCGAACCTGTAAGTTGTGACTTTTTCGCAACTGGACCTCGTAATTGGACTCAGACTCTTGTATTACTATTATTTCAACACATTTGATGTGTTGGAACAAGATTCGGGACGGTCGAAACAAGTTAGCTCCATCCGTTCGTCAACGTCTCAAATTGGACTCAGTTTGTGTGTTACGTTCTGAACCCTATAACTTGTGACTTTTTCGCAACCGGAGCTCGTAATTGGACTCGAACTCTTCCATTACTATTGTTTCATCACATTTCAAGTGGTGGAACAAGATTCGTGACAGTCGAAACAAGTTAGCTCCATCCGTGCGTCAACGTCTCAAATTGGACTCAGTTTGTGTGTTACATTCCGAAGCCTATAACTTGTGACTTTTTCGCTACCGGAACTCGTAATTGGACTCAAACTCTTGTATTACTATTATTCCAACACATTTGATGTGTTGGAACAAGATTCGGGACGGTCGAAAATAGTTAGCTCCATCCGTTCGTCAACGTCTCAAATTGGACTCAGTTTGTGAGTTACATTCCGAAGCCTATAACTTGTGACTTTTTTGCAACCGGACCTCATAATTAGACTCATACTCTTCCATTACTATTGTTTCAACATATTTGAAGTGTTGGAACAAGATTCGGGACAGTCGAAACAAGTTAGCTCCATCCGTTCGTCAACGTCTCAAATTGGACTCAGTTTCTGTGTTACATTCCGATGCCTATAACTTGTGACTTTTTCGCAACCGGACCTCATAATTAGACTCAAACTCTTCCATTACTATTGTTTCAATAGATTTGAAGTGTTGGAACAATATTTGGGACAGTCGAAACAAGTTAGCTCCATCCATACGTCAACGTCTCAAATTAGACTCAGTTTCTGTGTTGCATTCCGAAGGCTATAACTTGTGACTTTTTCGCAACCGGACCTCATAATTGGACTCAAACTCTTCTATTACTATTGTTTCAACACATTTGATGTGTTGGAACAAGATTCGGGACGGTCGAAACAAGTTAGCTCCATCCGTTCGTCAACGTCTCAAATTGGACTCAGTTTGTGTGGTACATTCCGAACCCTATAACTTGTGACTTTTTCGCAACCGGACCTCACAATTAGGCCCAAACTCTTCCATTACTATTGTTTCAATAGATTTGAAGTGTTGGAACAATATTTGGGACAGTCAAAACAAGTTAGCTCCATCCGTGCGTCAACGTCTCAAATTGGACTCAGTTTGTGTGTTACATTCCGAAGCCTATAACTTGTGACTTTTTCGCAACCGGACCTCGTAATTTGACTCAAACTCTTCTATTACTATTGTTTCAACAGATTTGAAGTGTTGGAACAGGATTCGGGACGGTCGAAACAAGTTAGCTCCATCCGTTCGTCAACGTCTCAAATTGGACTCAGTTTGTGTGTTACATTCCGAACCCTATAACTTGTGACTTTTTCGCAACCGGACCTCGTAATTGGACTCAAACTCTTCCATTACTATTGTTTCATCACATTTGAAGTGGTGGAACAAGATTCGTGACAGTCGAAACAAGTTAGCTCCATCCGTGCGTCAACGTCTCAAATTGGACTCAGTTTGTGTGTTACATTTCGAACCTGTAACTTGTGACTTTTTCGCAACTGGACCTCGTAATTGGACTCAGACTCTTGTATTACTATTATTTCAACACATTTGATGTGTTGGAACAAGATTCGGGACGGTCGAAACTAGTTAGCTCCATCCGTTCGTCAACGTCTCAAATTGGACTCAGTTTGTGTGTTACATTCCGAAGCCTATAACTTGTGACTTTTTTGCAACCGGACCTCATAATTAGACTCATACTCTTCCATTACTATTTTTTCAACATATTTGAAGTGTTGGAACAAGATTCGGGACAGTCGAAACAAGTTAGCTCCATCCGTTCGTCAACGTCTCAAATTGGACTCAGTTTCTGTGTTACATTCCGAAGCCTATAACTTGTGACTTTTTCGCAACCGGACCTCATAATTAGACTCAAACTCTTCCATTACTATTGTTTTAACAGATTTGAAGTGTTGGAATAATATTTGGGACAGTCGAAACAAGTTAGCTCCATCCGTACGTCAACGTCTCAAATTAGACTCAGTTTCTGTGTTGCATTCCGAAGCCTATAACTTGTGACTTTTTCGCAACCGGACCTCGTAATTGGACTCAAACTCTTCTATTACTATTATGTTCAACACATTTGATGTGTTGGAACAAGATTCGGGACGGTCGAAACAAGTTAGCTCCATCCGTGCGTCAACGTCTCAAATTGGACTCAGTTTGTGTGTTACATTCCTAAGCCTATAACATGTGACTTTTTCGCAACCGGACCTCGTAATTGGACTCAAACTCTTCCATTACTATTGTTTCATCACATTTGAAGTGGTGGAACAAGATTCGTGACAGTTGATATTCGCTCAAAAGTGCTTATTTTAAGCAATTATCCGTTTAGCGTTATCGCACTCTCCTACGTAAAAGGCTCTATTTATCTACTTTTCTAAGTAAGAGTCTCATCTATTGCGTAGAACACACTTTTCTGGACGAAATGGTATATTTGCATGCATTAAACACATTTTCGGAAGTCTAGATATTAAGCCGTTCTGATAAAGTCTCATTACGCGCTTCTTCTGTCGCAGGAAACCCCGATGGGACGATTCTCGAGACTTGTGGGCCCAAATCGATCATGAGAGCCCATTATCAAAGCTTAAAGAGCCCACATGCTATGACTAGAAGAGATGGGCCAAAAGAATAACTGATGTGGGTGTACCGTGAAAAAGAAAAGTAAAGAAGAAGAATCAAAAGGAAAAGAAAGTGGTTCAAGCCAAAAACAAAATATAGAAAGAAAGTATGAAAAAGAGCTGAAAAGAAATTGAGCAGTCTCAGAAATATCAAGAAAAAGAGAAAAATACGAAAAAAAGGAAAAAGAACCAGATAATGGTGTTACGTCGCAGGAAAAATTCAAGAAAATGGCAATATCCTCTCAAGATCTTTGAAATCCTGGATCCCTTTATCTCTCTACACCTGACCTAAGCCTCATTACAACCCAGGAAAGTCCTACTTGATTCTAGGATAGTACGATCATAAAATGTGGAGATTGGAGAAAGAGAAGCTATAGAGTTTGATCTGACGTTCCTGAGTGAAGTGGTATTCCAATCATGAGATCTTCTTCTGTTAAAGATGTCCTTCCTTCAAATAAAACATATGTGAGATCTTTTGCCTCTTTATATTAAATACATCTCCTCACATATAAATTGAGAGAAAAGAAGAAAACCCTTCTTGTGTGATTCTATTCTGAGTGCTAAACATGTGAGATTTGAGGTCGAGGCAGAAAAATTTAGAGGTGATCTGGAAATCTTTACTGTCGGATGATGAGAATGTTGAGCACACACACACGCAGAGTCTGACTATTCTGGGTCATGATTATTAGTCTGTAGTCTTGCCAAAACTTTCCAACTCTTCGCTAGCATTTAACTATTTTTGCATCCATTCAATGATTTGACAAACGGTGTTTTCCCGGAGCTAATATGAAAAAGTGTGCAGCATGTGCAGAGCCCTTTTAAGCTCATTTATTTCGCACTAATTGCCAAGGATTGGCAATATGCTGGTTGGGGGTTGTGATATTCGCTCAAAAGTGCTTATTTTAAGCAATTATCCGTTTAGCGTTATCGCACTCTCCTACGTAAAAGGCTCTATTTATCTACTTTTCTACGTAAGAGTCTCTTCTATTGCGTAGAACACACTTTTCTGGACGAAATGGTATATTTGCATGCATTAAACACATTTTCGGAAGTCTAGATATTAAGCCGTTTTGATAAAGTCTCATTACGCGCTTCTTCTGTCGCAGGAAACCCCGATGGGACGATTCTCGAGACTTGTTGGCCCAAATCGATCATGAGAGCCCATTATCAAAGCTTAAAGAGCCCACATGCTATGACTAGAAGAGATGGGCCAAATATGGGCTGAATCAGAGGACCAAAAAGCCGGCCCAAATAACGAAGAGAGCAGGAGAGCCAATGACCAAGAGACGGACCAAAGCGTTTAAAGCCACATGAGTCAGCAAAGAATGATAGTCGACTCTACTGGAGAAGCGTGAGGATGGTCACAGTGAAGACCAGGGTTCCAGACCCTCCGCCAGTGCTTTTTTCCATTTTTTTGATACTTTTTCTCTCATCTCTTCTTATTCTCTCTCTCTCTTCATCTCTCGATCCTCGAATCTACTGACCTAACCCCAGAACTCCTACCCATCGGCTCTATCTCATCTCCCTTAGCTTTCTGACCGTTGGATCTTCCATCGGACCGTTGGATCTTCAATCGGACCGTTGGATCTCTCTAGATCCGTCGATCTACCAATCTGGGTCCCAATCAAGTCACCATCCATCCGATCGCCTTCAGAATGCCTGTCACATCATCTTGTGAGACGATGGACATCATCAGTCCATGTGGGCCAGTAGCCGGGCCCATCATCATCGACCCGCTGTCCGACCAGTTAGTGGACCCCGCGAATTTCAAAAATAATTTTAATTAAATGGGGGGTCCACTAATTGGAGAGATTCCCCATAGAAAAGTAGGTTTTTACTTAAAAAAAAAAAAAAAAAAAAAAAAAAAAAAATTTAAAAATTATTTTTCTTATTTTTTTTATTCAAAAAATCCCCTATTTCCATTAAAGGAAATAGGGAAGCTTTAAAAGGAGAAGGATAGGGGTTCGTTCGAACCCTAATCCCTCTCCCCTCTCCTCCTCTCCTTCCCCAAAAACCCTTCCCTACGTTTTCTTCTCCTTCCCCTTACCTTCTTCTATCTTTCTTCTTCTTCATTTCTTCTTCTTCTTCATTCTCTTTTCTCGCCGGAGTTGCGCCTGCAACTCCGGCCGTTTTTCTCCTCCATCTTCTCTTCTTGATCTTCTTCTCCTCCTCCAGCCGCTGCCCAACCCCCTGCTCACCACGCCACGAACCGTCTCTTTCTTTTTTTTTCTTTCTTCTTCCTCTTGTCCACGGCCTTCACCGGAGTTGCAGGAGCAACTCCGGCAACCTGAACCCGTCTGGTTCCGCCACTGCTACTGCTCCATATCCCCTCTCTCTCTTCCACCGCTTCGCCCTCGCCTCTCTCACAAAAACCAGAAAAATAAATAAAAAAATAAGGAGAGAAGTAAGAGAGGAGAGAACGGTGGGTTCCATCTTCCTTAGCCCGCCTGAAACACCACCTCCTTGCCACCGTCAAGACTTGCTACTGAAAACCCCCAAACCACTCCTCCTTGCCGCTCCACCTTGCTGCTGCAACACTTCCAGACCGCCTTTCTCTTCTCCCATCACCTACTGCACCGCCCCACATCTCAAACCGAGCCGGAGTTGCAGGTTGCAACTCCGGCGAACCTGCTGCAGTAGCGTTTTCATCCCCCTTATCACATGCGATTTCCCACGCCTCCATCCACACTTGCAGCTCCCACGAGTTGCAGGCCGATCAGCCAGATCTCACATCTGTATGTGAACCACACCTGCACCATCCTCTTTTCTGCATCACCGTTGAAGCCTCCTACCCACTACAACCATCCTCGTCTCCTCAAGCCCAGCCGTCCTGAAGAGAAGAGCAACCACGCTGCCACCAGCCTGCTCCACCACCGTTCTTGTCGGCCGAACCAGCAAGAATAGCGTACTCCTCTCCCCACGACTTCATCTCTACAAGCACTTCCATCCCGTGGGATCTCCTTCCTTCCTTTGACGCAAGGTACATGCTTCTTCACACCGTTAAGGCTTCAAAGGGATCACCTGATCCACTGCAACACCATCTTCCTCCACACGGGCCGAGCTCACCACCATCACCATGTAACCATCTCTCATGGTAAGTTCCTCTACTTCTCTCCCTCACCTCACCTCTTTCTCTCTCTAAGTTATCTTTTTCTCTATCTAAACTTTCTCTCTCTACCTTATTTTCTCTTCTCTTTCTATTTTTTTTCTCTCCTATTCTTAATTTCTCTCTCTAGGTTTCGATTAGTCTTTCCCTTAATTCATCTCTCTCTCCATCCATTTCTCTCTCTAAAATCTCCCTCTCTAATTAGTTTTTTTTTTATCAGCTTTACTTGAATCTCGATTATTTGCATTGTAGACAATTCTGATTTAATAAGGAATTTTGATTATGAGTTATGTTTGGATTATTGAGTTCTCATTCCTATTTTGATCAATACTGTTAATGTACACAGTTCTGTTAAAAATCCAATCAAGATTATTTTAGATCTCACTCCACCATTCTATCAATTTCCGTGTTCAATGTGTTCTTATTTGCGCTAATCCGACTAATCCCGAGTGCGGATCGACATCCGACACGAATCCCTATACAAATCTGTCAATTTTGCAGGATAATCGGATAAAAATTACAAATCTTGTTGATTCTAGGGTTTCCGTAACCAACGACGCGGAAAATTCCTATTTTCAACAGTCGAAACAAGTAAGCTCCATCCGTGCGTCAACGTCTCAAATTGGACTCAGTTTGTGTGTTACATTCCGAACCTGTAACTTGTGACTTTTTCGCAACTGGACCTCGTAATTGGACTCAGACTCTTGTATTACTATTATTTCAACACATTTGATGTGTTGGAACAAGATTCGGGACGGTCGAAACTAGTTAGCTCCATCCGTTCGTCAACGTCTCAAATTGGACTCAGTTTGTGTGTTACATTCCGAAGCCTATAACTTGTGACTTTTTTGCAACCGGACCTCATAATTAGACTCATACTCTTCCATTACTATTGTTTCAACATATTTGAAGTGTTGGAACAAGATTCGGGACAGTCGAAACAAGTTAGCTCAATCCGTTCGTCAACGTCTCAAATTGGACTCAGTTTCTGTGTTACATTCCGAAGCCTATAACTTGTGACTTTTTCGCAACCGGACCTCATAATTAGACTCAAACTCTTCCATTACTATTGTTTTAACAGATTTGAAGTGTTGGAACAATATTTGGGACAGTCGAAACAAGTTAGCTCCATCCGTACGTCAACGTCTCAAATTAGACTCAGTTTCTGTGTTGCATTCCGAAGCCTATAACTTGTGACTTTTTCGCAACCGGACCTCGTAATTGGACTCAAACTCTTCTATTACTATTGTGTTCAACACATTTGATGTGTTGGAACAAGATTCGGGACGGTCGAAACAAGTTAGCTCCATCCGTGCGTCAACGTCTCAAATTGGACTCAGTTTGTGTGTTACATTCCGAACCCTATAACTTATGACTTTTTCGCAACCGGACCTCACAATTAGGCCCAAACTCTTCCGTTACTATTGTTTCATTAGATTTGAAGTGTTGGAACAATATTTGGGACAGTCAAAACAAGTTAGCTCCATCCGTGCGTCAACGTCTCAAATTGGACTCAGTTTGTGTGTTACATTCCGAAGCCTATAACTTGTGACTTTTTCGCAACCGGACCTCGTAATTTGACTCAAACTCTTCTATTACTATTGTTTCAACAGATTTGAAGTGTTGGAACAAGATTCGGGACGGTCGAAACAAGTTAGCTCCATCCGTTCGTCAACGTCTCAAATTGGACTCAGTTTGTGTGTTACATTCCGAACACTATAACTTGTGACTTTTTCGCAACCGGACCTCGTAATTGGACTCAAACTCTTCTATTACTATTGTGTTCAACACATTTGATGTGTTGGAACAAGATTCGGGACGGTCGAAACAAGTTAGCTCCATCCGTGCGTCAACGTCTCAAATTGGACTCAGTTTGTGTGTTACATTCCTAAGCCTATAACATGTGACTTTTTCGCAACCGGACCTCGTAATTGGACTCAAACTCTTGTATTACTATTATTTCAACGCATTTGAAGTATTGGAACATGATTCGGGACAGGGAAAACAAGTTAGCTCCATCCGTGCGTCAACATCTCAAATTGGACATAGTTTGTGTGTTACATTCCGAAGCCAATAACTTGTGACTTTTTCGCAATCGGACCTCGTAATTGGACTCAAACTCTTGTATTACTATTATTTCAACACATTTGATGTGTTGGAACAAGATTCGGGACGGTCGAAACAAGTTAGCTCCATCCGTTCGTCAACGTCTCAAATTGGACTCAGTTTGTGTGTTACGTTCCGAACCCTATAACTTGTGACTTTTTCGCAACCGGAGCTCGTAATTGGACTCGAACTCTTCCATTACTATTGATTCATCACATTTCAAGTGGTGGAACAAGATTCGTGACAGTCGAAACAAGTTAGCTCCATCCGTGCGTCAACGTCTCAAATTGGACTCAGTTTGTGTGTTACATTCCGAAGCCTATAACTTGAGACTTTTTCGCTACCGGAACTCGTAATTGGACTCAAACTCTTGTATTATTATTATTCCAACACATTTGATGTGTTGGAACAAGATTCGGGACGGTCAAAAATAGTTAGCTCCATCCGTTCGTCAACGTCTCAAATTGGACTCAGTTTGTGAGTTACATTCCGAAGCCTATAACTTGTGACTTTTTTGCAACCGGACCTCATAATTAGACTCATACTCTTCCATTACTATTGTTTCAACACATTTGATGTGTTGCAACAAGATTCGGGACGGTCGAAACAAGTTAGCTCCATCCGTTCGTCAACGTCTCAAATTGGACTCAGTTTGTGTGTTACATTCCGAACCCTATAACTTGTGACTTTTTCGCAACCGGACCTCACAATTAGGCCCAAACTCTTCCATTACTATTGTTTCATTAGATTTGAAGTGTTGGAACAATATTTGGGACAGTCAAAACAAGTTAGCTCCATCCGTGCGTCAACGTCTCAAATTGGACTCAGTTTGTGAGTTACATTCCGAAGCATATAACTTGTGACTTTTTTGCAACCGGACCTCATAATTAGACTCATACTCTTCCATTACTATTATTTCAACACATTTGATGTGTTGGAACAAGATTCGGGACGGTCGAAACAAGTTAGCTCCATCCGTTCGTCAACGTCTCATATTGGACTCAGTTTGTGTGTTACGTTCCGAACCCTATAACTTATGACTTTTTCGCAACCGGAGCTCGTAATTGGACTCGAACTCTTCCATTACTATTGTTTCATCACATTTGAAGTGGTGGAACAAGATTCGTGACAGTCGAAACAAGTTAGCTCCATCCGTGCGTCAACGTCTCAAATTGGACTCAGTTTGTGTGTTACATTCCGAACCTGTAACTTGTGACTTTTTTGCAACTGGACCTCGTAATTGGACTCAGACTCTTGTATTACTATTATTTCAACACATTTGATGTGTTGGAACAAGATTCGGGACGTTCGAAACTAGTTAGCTCCATCCGTTCGTCAACGTCTCAAATTAGACTCAGTTTGTGTGTTACATTCCGAAGTCTATAACTTGTGACTTTTTTGCAACCGGACCTCATAATTAGACTCATACTCTTCCATTACTATTGTTTCATCACATTTCAAGTGGTGGAACAAGATTCGTGACAGTCGAAACAAGCTAGCTCCATCCGTGCGTCAACGTCTCAAATTGGACTCAGTTTGTGTGTTACATTCCGAAGCCTATAACTTGTGACTTTTTCGCAACCGGACCTCGTAATTGGACTCAAACTCTTCTATTACTATTGTTTCAACACATTTGATGTGTTGCAACAAGATTCGGGACGGTCGAAACAAGTTAGCTCCATCCGTTCGTCAACGTCTCAAATTGGACTCAGTTTCTGTGTTACATTCCGAAGCCTATAACTTGTGACTTTTTCGCAACCGGACCTCATAATTAGACTCAAACTCTTCCATTACTATTGTTTTAACAGATTTGAAGTGTTGGAACAATATTTGGGACAGTCGAAACAAGTTAGCTCCATCCGTACGTCAACGTCTCAAATTAGACTCAGTTTCTGTGTTGCATTCCGAAGCCTATAACTTGTGACTTTTTCGCAACCGGACCTCGTAATTGGACTCAAACTCTTCTATTACTATTGTGTTCAACACATTTGATGTGTTGGAACAAGATTCGGGACGGTCGAAACAAGTTAGCTCCATCCGTGCGTCAACGTCTCAAATTGGACTCAGTTTGTGTGTTACATTCCTAAGCCTATAACATGTGACTTTTTCGCAACCGGACCTCGTAATTGGACTCAAACTCTTCTATTACTATTGTTTCAACAGATTTGAAGTGTTGGAATAAGATTTGGGACAGTCGAAACAAGTCAGCTCCATCCGTGCATCAACGTCTCAAATTCGACTCAATTTGTGTGTAACATTCCGAACCCTATAACTTGTGACTTTGTCGCAATCAGACCTCGTAATTTTACTCAAACTCTTCCATTATTATTATTTCAACACATTTGAAGCATTGGAACATGATTCGGGACAGGGAAAACAAGTTAGCTCCATCCGTGCGTCAACATCTCAAATTGGACATAGTTTGTGTGTTACATTCCGAAGCCAATAACTTGTGACTTTTTCGCAATCGGACCTCGTAATTGGACTCAAACTCTTGTATTACTATTATTTCAACACATTTAATGTGTTGGAACAAGATTCGGGACGGTCGAAACAAGTTAGCTCCATCCGTCCGTCAACGTCTCAAATTGGACCCAGTTTGTGTGTTACGTTCCGAACCCTATAACTTGTGACTTTTTCGCAACCGGAGCTCGTAATTGGACTCGAACTCTTCCATTACTATTGTTTCATCACATTTCAAGTGGTGGAACAAGATTCGTGACAGTCGAAACAAGTTATCTCCATCCGTGCGTCAACGTCTCAAATTGGACTCAGTTTGTGTGTTACATTCCGAACCTGTAACTTGTGACTTTTTCGCAACTGGACCTCGTAATTGGACTCAGACTCTTGTATTACTATTATTTCAACACATTTGATGTGTTGGAACAAGATTCGGGACGGTCGAAACTAGTTAGCTCCATCCGTTCGTCAACGTCTCAAATTAGACTCAGTTTGTGTGTTACATTCCGAAGCCTATAACTTGTGACTTTTTTGCAACCGGACCTCATAATTAGACTCATACTCTTCCATTACTATTGTTTCATCACATTTCAAGTGGTGGAACAAGATTCGTGACAGTCGAAACAAGCTAGCTCCATCCGTGCGTCAACGTCTCAAATTGGACTCAGTTTGTGTGTTACATTCCGAAGCCTATAACATGTGACTTTTTCGCAACCGGACCTCGTAATTGGACTCAAACTCTTCTATTACTATTGTTTCAACACATTTGATGTGTTGCAACAAGATTCGGGACGGTCGAAACAAGTTAGCTCCATCCGTTCGTCAACGTCTCAAATTGGACTCAGTCTGTAAGTTACATTCCGAACCCTATAACTTGTGAATTTTTCGCAACCGGACCTCACAATTAGGCCCAAACTCTTCCGTTACTATTGTTTCATTAGATTTGAAGTGTTGGAACAATATTTGGGACAGTCAAAACAAGTTAGCTCCATCCGTGCGTCAACGTCTCATATTGGACTCAGTTTGTGTGTTACATTCCGAAGCCTATAACTTGTGACTTTTTCGCAACCGGACCTCGTAATTGGACTCAAACTCTTCCATTACTATTGTTTCATCACATTTGAAGTGGTGGAAAAAGATTCGTGACAGTCGAAACAAGTTAGCTCCATCCGTGCGTCAACGTCTCAAATTGGACTCAGTTTGTGTGTTACATTCCGAACCTGTAACTTGTGACTTTTTCGCAACTGGACCTCGTAATTGGACTCAGACTCTTGTATTACTATTATTTCAACACATTTGATGTGTTGGAACAAGATTCGGGATGGTCGAAACTAGTTAGCTCCATCCGTTCGTCAACGTCTCAAATTAGACTCAGTTTGTGTGTTACATTCCGAAGCCTATAACTTGTGACTTTTTTGCAACCGGACCTCATAATTAGACTCATACTCTTCCATTACTATTGTTTCAACATATTTGAAGTGTTGGACAAGATTCGGGACAGTCGAAACAAGTTAGCTCCATCCGTTCGTCAACGTCTCAAATTGGACTCAGTTTCTGTGTTACATTCCGAAGCCTATAACTTGTGACTTTTTCGCAACCGGACCTCATAATTAGACTCAAACTCTTCCATTACTATTGTTTTAACAGATTTGAAGTGTTGGAACAATATTTGGGACAGTCGAAACAAGTTAGCTCCATCCGTACGTCAACGTCTCAAATTAGACTCAGTTTCTGTGTTGCATTCCGAAGCCAATAACTTGTGACTTTTTCGCAACCGGACCTCGTAATTGGACTCAAACTCTTCTATTACTATTGTGTTCAACACATTTCATGTGTTGGAACAAGATTCGGGACGGTCGAAACAAGTTAGCTCCATCCGTGCGTCAACGTCTCAAATTGGACTCAGTTTGTGTGTTACATTCCTAAGCCTATAACATGTGACTTTTTCGCAACCGGACCTCGTAATTGGACTCAAACTCTTCTATTACTATTGTTTCAACAGATTTGAAGTGTTGGAATAAGATTTGGGACAGTCGAAACAAGTCAGCTCCATCCGTGCATCAACGTCTCAAATTCGACTCAATTTGTGTGTAACATTCCGAACCCTATAACTTGTGACTTTTTCGCAATCAGACCTCGTAATTTTACTCAAACTCTTCCATTATTATTATTTCAACACATTTGAAGTATTGGAACATGATTCGGGACAGGGAAAACAAGTTAGCTCCATCCGTGCGTCAACATCTCAAATTGGACATAGTTTGTGTGTTACATTCCGAAGCCAATAACTTGTGACTTTTTTGCAATCGGACCTCGTAATTGGACTCAAACTCTTGTATTACTATTATTTCAACACATTTGATGTGTTGGAACAAGATTCGGGACGGTCGAAACAAGTTAGCTCCATCCGTTCGTCAACGTCTCATATTGGACTCAGTTTGTGTGTTACGTTCCGAACCCTATAACTTGTGACTTTTTCGCAACCGGAGCTCGTAATTGGACTCGAACTCTTCCATTACTATTGTTTCATCACATTTCAAGTGGTGGAACAAGATTCGTGACAGTCGAAACAAGTTAGCTCCATCCGTGCGTCAACGTCTCAAATTGGACTCAGTTTGTGTGTTACATTCCGAAGCCTATAACTTGTGACTTTTTCGCTACTGGAACTCGTAATTGGACTCAAACACTTGTATTATTATTATTCCAACACATTTGATGTGTTGGAACAAGATTCGGGACGGTCGAAAATAGTTAGCTCCATCCGTTCATCACCGTCTCAAATTGGACTCAGTTTGTGAGTTACATTCCGAAGCCTATAACTTGTGACTTTTTTGCAACCGGACCTCATAATTAGACTCAAACTCTTCCATTACTATTGTTTCAATAGATTTGAAGTGTTCGAACAATATTTGGGACAGTCGAAACAAGTTAGCTCCATCCGTACGTCAACGTCTCAAATTAGACTCAGTTTCTGTGTTGCATTCCGAAGCCTATAACTTGTGACTTTTTCGCAACTGGACCTTGTAATTGGACTCAAACTCTTCTATTACTATTGTTTCAACACATTTGATGTGTTGGAACAAGATTCGGGACGGTCGAAACAAGTTAGCTCCATCCGTTCGTCAACGTCTCAAATTGGACTCAGTTTGTGTGTTACATTCCGAACCCTATAACTTGTGACTTTTTCGCAACCGGACCTCACAATTAGGCCCAAACTCTTCCATTACTATTGTTTCAATAGATTTGAAGTGTTGGAACAATATTTGGGACAGTCAAAACAAGTTAGCTCCATCCGTGCGTCAACGTCTCAAATTGGACTCAGTTTCTGTGTTACATTCCGAAGCCTATAACTTGTGACTTTTTCGCAACCGGACCTCGTAATTGGACTCAAACTCTTCTATTACTATTGTTTCAACAGATTTGAAGTGTTGGAACAAGATTCGGGATGGTCGAAACAAGTTAGCTCCATCCGTTCGTCAACGTCTCAAATTGGACTCAGTTTGTGTGTTTCATTCCGAAGCCTATAACTTGTGACTTTTTCGCAACCGGACCTCGTAATTGGACTCAAACTCTTCTATTACTATTGTTTCAACAGATTTGAAGTGTTGGAACAAGATTCGGGATGGTCGAAACAAGTTAGCTCCATCCGTTCGTCAACGTCTCAAATTGGACTCAGTTTGTGTGTTACATTCCGAACCCCATAACTTGTGACTTTTTCGCAACCGGACCTCGTAATTGGACTCAAACTCTTCCATTACTATTGTTTCATCACATTTGAAGTGGTGGAACAAGATTCGTGACAGTCGAAACAAGTAAGCTCCATCCGTGCGTCAACGTCTCAAATTGGACTCAGTTTGTGTGTTACATTCCGAACCTGTAACTTGTGACTTTTTCGCAACTGGACCTCGTAATTGGACTCAGACTCTTGTATTACTATTATTTCAACACATTTGATGTTTTGGAACAAGATTCGGGACGGTCGAAACTAGTTAGCTCCATCCGTTCGTCAACGTCTCAAATTGGACTCAGTTTGTGTGTTACATTCCAAAGCCTATAACTTGTGACTTTTTTGCAACCGGACCTCATAATTAGACTCATACTCTTCCATTACTATTGTTTCAACATATTTGAAGTGTTGGAACAAGATTCGGGACAGTCGAAACAAGTTAGCTCCATCCGTTCGTCAACGTCTCAAATTGGACTCAGTTTCTGTGTTACATTCCGAAGCCTATAACTTGTGACTTTTTCGCAACCGGACCTCATAATTAGACTCAAACTCTTCCATTACTATTGTTTTAACAGATTTGAAGTGTTGGAACAATATTTGGGACAGTCGAAACAAGTTAGCTCCATCCGTACGTCAACGTCTCAAATTAGACTCAGTTTCTGTGTTGCATTCCGAAGCCTATAACTTGTGACTTTTTCGCAACCGGACCTCGTAATTGGACTCAAACTCTTCTATTACTATTGTGTTCAACACATTTGATGTGTTGGAACAAGATTCGGGACGGTCGAAACAAGTTAGCTCCATCCGTGCGTCAACGTCTCAAATTGGACTCAGTTTGTGTGTTACATTCCTAAGCCTATAACATGTGACTTTTTCGCAACCGGACCTCGTAATTGGACTCAAACTCTTCTATTACTATTGTTTCAACAGATTTGAAGTGTTGGAATAAGATTTGGGACAGTCGAAACAAGTCAGCTCCATCCGTGCATCAACGTCTCAAATTCCACTCAATTTGTGTGTAACATTCCGAACCCTATAACTTGTGACTTTGTTGCAAACAGACCTCGTAATTTTACTCAAACTCTTCCATTATTATTATTTCAACACATTTTAAGTATTGGAACATGATTCGGGACAGGGAAAACAAGTTAGCTCCATCCGTGCGTCAACATCTCAAATTGGACATAGTTTGTGTGTTACATTCCGAAGCCAATAACTTGTGACTTTTTCGCAATCGGACCTCGTAATTGGACTCAAACTCTTGTATTACTATTATTTCAACACATTTGATGTGTTGGAACAAGATTCAGGACGGTCGAAACAAGTTAGCTCCATCCGTTCGTCAACGTCTCAAATTGGACTCAGTTTGTGTGTTACGTTCCGAACCCTATAACATGTGACTTTTTCGCAACCGGACCTCGTAATTGGACTCAAACTCTTCTATTACTATTGTTTCAACAGATTTGAAGTGTTGGAATAAGATTTGGGACAGTCGAAACAAGTCAGCTCCATCCGTGCATCAACGTCTCAAATTCGACTCAATTTGTGTGTAACATTCCGAACCCTATAACTTGTGACTTTGTCGCAATCAGACCTCGTAATTTTACTCAAACTCTTCCATTATTATTATTTCAACACATTTGAAGTATTGGAACATGATTCGGGACAGGGAAAACAAGTTAGCTCCATCCGTGCGTCAACATCTCAAATTGGACATAGTTTGTGTGTTACATTCCGAAGCCTATAACTTGTGACTTTTTCGCTACCGGAACTCGTAATTGGACTCAAACTCTTGTATTACTATTATTCCAACACATTTGATGTGTTGGAACAAGATTCGGGACGGTCGAAAAGAGTTAGCTCCATCCGTTCGTCAACGTCTCAAATTGGACTCAGTTTGTGAGTTACATTCCGAGGCCTATAACTTGTGACTTTTTTGCAACCGGACCTCATAATTAGACTCATACTCTTCCATTACTATTGTTTCAACATATTTGAAGTGTTGGAACAAGATTCGGGACAGTCGAAACAAGTTAGCTCCATCCGTTCGTCAACGTCTCAAATTGGACTCAGTTTCTGTGTTACATTCCGAAGTCTATAACTTGTGACTTTTTCGCAACCGGACCTCATAATTAGACTCAAACTCTTCCATTACTATTGTTTCAATAGATTTGAAGTGTTGGAACAATATTTGGGACAGTCGAAACAAGTTAGCTCCATCCGTACGTCAACGTCTCAAATTAGCCTCAGTTTCTGTGTTGCATTCCGAAACCTATAACTTGTGACTTTTTCGCAATCGGACCTCGTAATTGGACTCAAACTCTTCTATTACTATTGTTTCAACACATTTGATGTGTTGGAACAAGATTCGGGACGGTCGAAACAAGTTAGCTCCATCCGTTCGTCAACGTCTCAAATTGGACTCAGTTTGTGTGTTACATTCCGAACCCTATAACTTGTGACTTTTTCGCAACCGGACCTCACAATTAGGCCCAAACTCTTCCATTACTATTGTTTCAATAGATTTGAAGTGTTGGAACAATATTTGGGACAGTCAAAACAAGTTAGCTCCATCCGTGCATAAACGTCTCAAATTGGACTCAGTTTGTGTGTTACATTCCGAAGCCTATAACTTGTGACTTTTTCGCAACCGGACCTCGTAATTTGACTCAAACTCTTCTATTACTATTGTTTCAACAGATTTGAAGTGTTGGAACAAGATTCGGGACGGTCGAAACAAGTTAGCTCCATCCGTTCGTCAACGTCTCAAATTGGACTCAGTTTGTGTGTTACATTCCGAACCCTATAACTTGTGACTTTTTCGCAACCGGACCTCGTAATTGGACTCAAACTCTTCCATTACTATTGTTTCATCACATTTGAAGTGGTGGAACAAGATTCGTGACAGTCGAAACAAGTTAGCTCCATCCGTGCGTCAACGTCTCAAATTGGACTCAATTTGTGTGTTACATTCCGAACCTGTAACTTGTGACTGTTTCGCAACTGGACCTCGTAATTGGACTCAGACTCTTGTATTACTATTATTTCAACACATTTGATGTGTTGGAACAAGATTCGGGACGGTCGAAACTAGTTAGCTCCATCCGTTCGTCAACGTCTCAAATTGGACTCAGTTTCTGTGTTACATTCCGAAGCCTATAACTTGTGACTTTTTCGCAACCGGACCTCATAATTAGATTCAAACTCTTCCATTACTATTGTTTTAACAGATTTGAAGTGTTGGAACAATATTTGGGACAGTCGAAACAAGTTAGCTCCATCCGTACGTCAACGTCTCAAATTAGACTCAGTTTCTGTGTTGCATTCCGAAGCCTATAACTTGTGACTTTTTCGCAACCGGACCTCGTAATTGGACTCAAACTCTTCTATTACTATTGTGTTCAACACATTTGATGTGTTGGAACAAGATTCGGGACGGTCGAAACAAGTTAGCTCCATTCGTGCGTCAACGTCTCAAATTGGACTCAGTTTGTGTGTTACATTCCTAAGCCTATAACATGTGACTTTTTCGCAACCGGACCTCGTAATTGGACTCAAACTCTTCTATTACTATTGTTTCAACAGATTTGAAGTGTTGGAATAAGATTTGGGACAGTCGAAACAAGTCAGCTCCATCCGTGCATCAACGTCTCAAATTCGACTCAATTTGTGTGTAACATTCCGAACCCTATAACTTGTGACTTTGTCGCAATCAGACCTCGTAATTTTACTCAAACTCTTCCATTATTATTATTTCAACACATTTGAAGTATTGGAACATGATTCGGGACAGGGAAAACAAGTTAGCTCCATCCGTGCGTCAACATCTCAAATTGGACATAGTTTGTGTGTTACATTCCGAAGCCAATAACTTGTGACTTTTTCGCAACTGGACCTCGTAATTGGACTCAGACTCTTGTATTACTATTATTTCAACACATTTGATGTGTTGGAACAAGATTCGGGACGGTCGAAACTAGTTAGCTCCATCCGTTCGTCAACGTCTCAAATTGGACTCAGTTTGTGTGTTACATTCCAAAGCCTATAACTTGTGACTTTTTTGCAACCGGACCTCATAATTAGACTCATACTCTTCCATTACTATTGTTTCAACATATTTGAAGTGTTGGAACAAGATTCGGGACAGTCGAAACAAGTTAGCTCCATCCGTTCGTCAACGTCTCAAATTGGACTCAGTTTCTGTGTTACATTCCGAAGCCTATAACTTGTGACTTTTTCTCAACCGGACCTCATAATTAGACTCAAACTCTTCCATTACTATTGTTTTAACAGATTTGAAGTGTTGGAACAATATTTGGGACAGTCGAAACAAGTTAGCTCCATCCGTACGTCAACGTCTCAAATTAGACTCAGTTTCTGTGTTGCATTCCGAAGCCTATAACTTGTGACTTTTTCGCAACCGGACCTCGTAATTGGACTCAAACTCTTCTATTACTATTGTGTTCAACACATTTGATGTGTTGGAACATGATTCGGGACGGTCGAAACAAGTTAGCTCCATCCGTGCGTCAACGTCTCAAATTGGACTCAGTTTGTGTGTTACATTCCTAAGCCTATAACATGTGACTTTTTCGCAACCGGACCTCGTAATTGGACTCAAACTCTTCTATTACTATTGTTTCAACAGATTTGAAGTGTTGGAATAAGATTTGGGACAGTCGAAACAAGTCAGCTCCATCCGTGCATCAACGTCTCAAATTCCACTCAATTTGTGTGTAACATTCCGAACCCTATAACTTGTGACTTTGTCGCAAACAGACCTCGTAATTTTACTCAAACTCTTCCATTATTATTATTTCAACACATTTTAAGTATTGGAACATGATTCGGGACAGGGAAAACTAGTTAGCTCCATCCGTGCGTCAACATCTCAAATTGGACATAGTTTGTGTGTTACATTCCGAAGCCAATAACTTGTGACTTTTTCGCAATCGGACCTCGTAATTGGACTCAAACTCTTGTATTACTATTATTTCAACACATTTGATGTGTTGGAACAAGATTCAGGACGGTCGAAACAAGTTAGCTCCATCCGTTCGTCAACGTCTCAAATTGGACTCAGTTTGTGTGTTACGTTCCGAACCCTATAACTTGTGACTTTTTCGCAACCGGAGCTCGTAATTGGACTCGAACTCTTCCATTACTATTGTTTCATCACATTTCAAGTGGTGGAACAAGATTCGTGACAGTCGAAACAAGTTAGCTCCATCCGTGCGTCAACGTCTCAAATTGGACTCAGTTTGTGTGTTACATTCCGAAGCCTATAACTTGTGACTTTTTCGCTACCGGAACTCGTAATTGGACTCAAACTCTTGTATTACTATTATTCCAACACATTTGATGTGTTGGAACAAGATTCGGGACGGTCGAAAAGAGTTAGCTCCATCCGTTCGTCAACGTCTCAAATTGGACTCAGTTTGTGAGTTACATTCCGAGGCCTATAACTTGTGACTTTTTTGCAACCGGACCTCATAATTAGACTCATACTCTTCCATTACTATTGTTTCAACATATTTGAAGTGTTGGAACAAGATTCGGGACAGTCGAAACAAGTTAGCTCCATCCGTTCGTCAACGTCTCAAATTGGACTCAGTTTCTGTGTTACATTCCGAAGCCTATAACTTGTGACTTTTTCGCAACCGGACCTCATAATTAGACTCAAACTCTTCCATTACTATTGTTTCAATAGATTTGAAGTGTTGGAACAATATTTGGGACAGTCGAAACAAGTTAGCTCCATCCGTACGTCAACGTCTCAAATTAGCCTGAGTTTCTGTGTTGCATTCCGAAACCTATAACTTGTGACTTTTTCGCAACCGGACCTCGTAATTGGACTCAAACTCTTCTATTACTATTGTTTCAACACATTTGATGTGTTGGAACAAGATTCGGGACGGTCGAAACAAGTTAGCTCCATCCGTTCGTCAACGTCTCAAATTGGACTCAGTCTGTGTGTTACATTCCGAACCCTATAACTTGTGACTTTTTCGCAACCGGACCTCACAATTAGGCCCAAACTCTTCCATTACTATTGTTTCAATAGATTTGAAGTGTTGGAACAATATTTGGGACAGTCAAAACAAGTTAGCTCCATCCGTGCATCAACGTCTCAAATTGGACTCAGTTTGTGTGTTACATTCCGAAGCCTATAACTTGTGACTTTTTCGCAACCGGACCTCGTAATTTGACTCAAACTCTTCTATTACTATTGTTTCAATAGATTTGAAGTGTTGGAACAAGATTCGGGACGGTCGAAACAAGTTAGCTCCATCCGTTCGTCAACGTCTCAAATTGGACTCAGTTTGTGTGTTACATTCCGAACCCTATAACTTGTGACTTTTTCGCAACCGGACCTCGTAATTGGACTCAAACTCTTCCATTACTATTGTTTCATCACATTTGAAGTGGTGGAACAAGATTCGTGACAGTCGAAACAAGTTAGCTCCATCCGTGCGTCAACGTCTCAAATTGGACTCAGTTTGTGTGTTACATTCCGAACCTGTAACTTGTGACTGTTTCGCAACTGGACCACGTAATTGGACTCAGACTCTTGTATTACTATTATTTCAACACATTTGATGTGTTGGAACAAGATTCGGGACGGTCGAAACTAGTTAGCTCCATCCGTTCGTCAACGTCTCAAATTGGACTCAGTTTCTGTGTTACATTCCGAAGCCTATAACTTGTGACGTTTTCGCAACCGGACCTCATAATTAGACTCAAACTCTTCCATTACTATTGTTTTAACAGATTTGAAGTGTTGGAACAATATTTGGGACAGTCGAAACAAGTTAGCTCCATCCGTTCGTCAACGTCTCAAATTGGACTCAGTTTGTGTGTTACATTCCAAAGCCTATAACTTGTGACTTTTTTGCAACCGGACCTCATAATTAGACTCATACTCTTCCATTACTATTGTTTCAACATATTTGAAGTGTTGGAACAAGATTCGGGACAGTCGAAACAAGTTAGCTCCATCCGTTCGTCAACGTCTCAAATTGGACTCAGTTTCTGTGTTACATTCCGAAGCCTATAACTTGTGACTTTTTCTCAACCGGACCTCATAATTAGACTCAAACTCTTCCATTACTATTGTTTTAACAGATTTGAAGTGTTGGAACAATATTTGGGACAGTCGAAACAAGTTAGCTCCATCCGTACGTCAACGTCTCAAATTAGACTCAGTTTCTGTGTTGCATTCCGAAGCCTATAACTTGTGACTTTTTCGCAACCGGACCTCGTAATTGGACTCAAACTCTTCTATTACTATTGTGTTCAACACATTTGATGTGTTGGAACAAGATTCGGGACGGTCGAAACAAGTTAGCTCCATCCGTGCGTCAACGTCTCAAATTGGACTCAGTTTGTGTGTTACATTCCTAAGCCTATAACATGTGACTTTTTCGCAACCGGACCTCGTAATTGGACTCAAACTCTTCTATTACTATTGTTTCAACAGATTTGAAGTGTTGGAATAAGATTTGGGACAGTCGAAACAAGTCAGCTCCATCCGTGCATCAACGTCTCAAATTCCACTCAATTTGTGTGTAACATTCCGAACCCTATAACTTGTGACTTTGTCGCAAACAGACCTCGTAATTTTACTCAAACTCTTCCATTATTATTATTTCAACACATTTTAAGTATTGGAACATGATTCGGGACAGGGAAAACAAGTTAGCTCCATCCGTGCGTCAACATCTCAAATTGGACATAGTTTGTGTGTTACATTCCGAAGCCAATAACTTGTGACTTTTTCGCAATCGGACCTCGTAATTGGACTCAAACTCTTGTATTACTATTATTTCAACACATTTGATGTGTTGGAACAAGATTCAGGACGGTCGAAACAAGTTAGCTCCATCCGTTCGTCAACGTCTCAAATTGGACTCAGTTTGTGTGTTACGTTCCGAACCCTATAACTTGTGACTTTTTCGCAACCGGAGCTCGTAATTGGACTCGAACTCTTCCATTACTATTGTTTCATCACATTTCAAGTGGTGGAACAAGATTCGTGACAGTCGAAACAAGTTAGCTCCATCCGTGCGTCAACGTCTCAAATTGGACTCAGTTTGTGTGTTACATTCCGAAGCCTATAACTTGTGACTTTTTCGCTACCGGAACTCGTAATTGGACTCAAACTCTTGTATTACTATTATTCCAACACATTTGATGTGTTGGAACAAGATTCGGGACGGTCGAAAAGAGTTAGCTCCATCCGTTCGTCAACGTCTCAAATTGGACTCAGTTTGTGAGTTACATTCCGAGGCCTATAACTTGTGACTTTTTTGCAACCGGACCTCATAATTAGACTCATACTCTTCCATTACTATTGTTTCAACATATTTGAAGTGTTGGAACAAGATTCGGGACAGTCGAAACAAGTTAGCACCATCCGTTCGTCAACGTCTCAAATTGGACTCAGTTTCTGTGTTACATTCCGAAGCCTATAACTTGTGACTTTTTCGCAACCGGACCTCATAATTAGACTCAAACTCTTCCATTACTATTGTTTCAATAGATTTGAAGTGTTGGAACAATATTTGGGACAGTCGAAACAAGTTAGCTCCATCCGTACGTCAACGTCTCAAATTAGCCTCAGTTTCTGTGTTGCATTCCGAAACCTATAACTTGTGACTTTTTCGCAATCGGACCTCGTAATTGGACTCAAACTCTTCTATTACTATTGTTTCAACACATTTGATGTGTTGGAACAAGATTCGGGACGGTCGAAACAAGTTAGCTCCATCCGTTCGTCAACGTCTCAAATTGGACTCAGTTTGTGTGTTACATTCCGAACCCTATAACTTGTGACTTTTTCGCAACCGGACCTCACAATTAGGCCCAAACTCTTCCATTACTATTGTTTCAATAGATTTGAAGTGTTGGAACAATATTTGGGACAGTCAAAACAAGTTAGCTCCATCCGTGCATCAACGTCTCAAATTGGACTCAGTTTGTGTGTTACATTCCGAAGCCTATAACTTGTGACTTTTTCGCAACCGGACCTCGTAATTTGACTCAAACTCTTCTATTACTATTGTTTCAACAGATTTGAAGTGTTGGAACAAGATTCGGGACGGTCGAAACAAGTTAGCTCCATCCGTTCGTCAACGTCTCAAATTGGACTCAGTTTGTGTGTTACATTCCGAACCCTATAACTTGTGACTTTTTCGCAACCGGACCTCGTAATTGGACTCAAACTCTTCCATTACTATTGTTTCATCACATTTGAAGTGGTGGAACAAGATTCGTGACAGTCGAAACAAGTTAGCTCCATCCGTGCGTCAACGTCTCAAATTGGACTCAATTTGTGTGTTACATTCCGAACCTGTAACTTGTGACTGTTTCGCAACTGGACCTCGTAATTGGACTCAGACTCTTGTATTACTATTATTTCAACACATTTGATGTGTTGGAACAAGATTCGGGACGGTCGAAACTAGTTAGCTCCATCCGTTCGTCAACGTCTCAAATTGGACTCAGTTTCTGTGTTACATTCCGAAGCCTATAACTTGTGACTTTTTCGCAACCGGACCTCATAATTAGATTCAAACTCTTCCATTACTATTGTTTTAACAGATTTGAAGTGTTGGAACAATATTTGGGACAGTCGAAACAAGTTAGCTCCATCCGTACGTCAACGTCTCAAATTAGACTCAGTTTCTGTGTTGCATTCCGAAGCCTATAACTTGTGACTTTTTCGCAACCGGACCTCGTAATTGGACTCAAACTCTTCTATTACTATTGTGTTCAACACATTTGATGTGTTGGAACAAGATTCGGGACGGTCGAAACAAGTTAGCTCCATCCGTGCGTCAACGTCTCAAATTGGACTCAGTTTGTGTGTTACATTCCTAAGCCTATAACATGTGACTTTTTCGCAACCGGACCTCGTAATTGGACTCAAACTCTTCTATTACTATTGTTTCAACAGATTTGAAGTGTTGGAATAAGATTTGGGACAGTCGAAACAAGTCAGCTCCATCCGTGCATCAACGTCTCAAATTCGACTCAATTTGTGTGTAACATTCCGAACCCTATAACTTGTGACTTTGTCGCAATCAGACCTCGTAATTTTACTCAAACTCTTCCATTATTATTATTTCAACACATTTGAAGTATTGGAACATGATTCGGGACAGGGAAAACAAGTTAGCTCCATCCGTGCGTCAACATCTCAAATTGGACATAGTTTGTGTGTTACATTCCGAAGCCAATAACTTGTGACTTTTTCGCAACTGGACCTCGTAATTGGACTCAGACTCTTGTATTACTATTATTTCAACACATTTGATGTGTTGGAACAAGATTCGGGACGGTCGAAACTAGTTAGCTCCATCCGTTCGTCAACGTCTCAAATTGGACTCAGTTTGTGTGTTACATTCCAAAGCCTATAACTTGTGACTTTTTTGCAACCGGACCTCATAATTAGACTCATACTCTTCCATTACTATTGTTTCAACATATTTGAAGTGTTGGAACAAGATTCGGGACAGTCGAAACAAGTTAGCTCCATCCGTTCGTCAACGTCTCAAATTGGACTCAGTTTCTGTGTTACATTCCGAAGCCTATAACTTGTGACTTTTTCTCAACCGGACCTCATAATTAGACTCAAACTCTTCCATTACTATTGTTTTAACAGATTTGAAGTGTTGGAACAATATTTGGGACAGTCGAAACAAGTTAGCTCCATCCGTACGTCAACGTCTCAAATTAGACTCAGTTTCTGTGTTGCATTCCGAAGCCTATAACTTGTGACTTTTTCGCAACCGGACCTCGTAATTGGACTCAAACTCTTCTATTACTATTGTGTTCAACACATTTGATGTGTTGGAACATGATTCGGGACGGTCGAAACAAGTTAGCTCCATCCGTGCGTCAACGTCTCAAATTGGACTCAGTTTGTGTGTTACATTCCTAAGCCTATAACATGTGACTTTTTCGCAACCGGACCTCGTAATTGGACTCAAACTCTTCTATTACTATTGTTTCAACAGATTTGAAGTGTTGGAATAAGATTTGGGACAGTCGAAACAAGTCAGCTCCATCCGTGCATCAACGTCTCAAATTCCACTCAATTTGTGTGTAACATTCCGAACCCTATAACTTGTGACTTTGTCGCAAACAGACCTCGTAATTTTACTCAAACTCTTCCATTATTATTATTTCAACACATTTTAAGTATTGGAACATGATTCGGGACAGGGAAAACTAGTTAGCTCCATCCGTGCGTCAACATCTCAAATTGGACATAGTTTGTGTGTTACATTCCGAAGCCAATAACTTGTGACTTTTTCGCAATCGGACCTCGTAATTGGACTCAAACTCTTGTATTACTATTATTTCAACACATTTGATGTGTTGGAACAAGATTCAGGACGGTCGAAACAAGTTAGCTCCATCCGTTCGTCAACGTCTCAAATTGGACTCAGTTTGTGTGTTACGTTCCGAACCCTATAACTTGTGACTTTTTCGCTACCGGAACTCGTAATTGGACTCAAACTCTTGTATTACTATTATTCCAACACATTTGATGTGTTGGAACAAGATTCGGGACGGTCGAAAAGAGTTAGCTCCATCCGTTCGTCAACGTCTCAAATTGGACTCAGTTTGTGAGTTACATTCCGAGGCCTATAACTTGTGACTTTTTTGCAACCGGACCTCATAATTAGACTCATACTCTTCCATTACTATTGTTTCAACATATTTGAAGTGTTGGAACAAGATTCGGGACAGTCGAAACAAGTTAGCTCCATCCGTTCGTCAACGTCTCAAATTGGACTCAGTTTCTGTGTTACATTCCGAAGCCTATAACTTGTGACTTTTTCGCAACCGGACCTCATAATTAGACTCAAACTCTTCCATTACTATTGTTTCAATAGATTTGAAGTGTTGGAACAATATTTGGGACAGTCGAAACAAGTTAGCTCCATCCGTACGTCAACGTCTCAAATTAGCCTCAGTTTCTGTGTTGCATTCCGAAACCTATAACTTGTGACTTTTTCGCAACCGGACCTCGTAATTGGACTCAAACTCTTCTATTACTATTGTTTCAACACATTTGATGTGTTGGAACAAGATTCGGGACGGTCGAAACAAGTTAGCTCCATCCGTTCGTCAACGTCTCAAATTGGACTCAGTCTGTGTGTTACATTCCGAACCCTATAACTTGTGACTTTTTCGCAACCGGACCTCACAATTAGGCCCAAACTCTTCCATTACTATTGTTTCAATAGATTTGAAGTGTTGGAACAATATTTGGGACAGTCAAAACAAGTTAGCTCCATCCGTGCATCAACGTCTCAAATTGGACTCAGTTTGTGTGTTACATTCCGAAGCCTATAACTTGTGACTTTTTCGCAACCGGACCTCGTAATTTGACTCAAACTCTTCTATTACTATTGTTTCAACAGATTTGAAGTGTTGGAACAAGATTCGGGACGGTCGAAACAAGTTAGCTCCATCCGTTCGTCAACGTCTCAAATTGGACTCAGTTTGTGTGTTACATTCCGAACCCTATAACTTGTGACTTTTTCGCAACCGGACCTCGTAATTTGACTCAAACTCTTCTATTACTATTGTTTCAACAGATTTGAAGTGTTGGAACAAGATTCGGGACGGTCGAAACAAGTTAGCTCCATCCGTGCGTCAACGTCTCAAATTGGACTCAGTTTGTGTGTTACATTCCTAAGCCTATAACATGTGACTTTTTCGCAACCGGACCTCGTAATTGGACTCAAACTCTTCCATTACTATTGTTTCATCACATTTGAAGTGGTGGAACAAGATTCGTGACAGTCGAAACAAGTTAGCTCCATCCGTGCGTCAACGTCTCAAATTGGACTCAGTTTGTGTGTTACATTCCAAACCTGTAACTTGTGACTGTTTCGCAACTGGACCACGTAATTGGACTCAGACTCTTGTATTACTATTATTTCAACACATTTGATGTGTTGGAACAAGATTCGGGACGGTCGAAACTAGTTAGCTCCATCCGTTCGTCAACGTCTCAAATTGGACTCAGTTTCTGTGTTACATTCCGAAGCCTATAACTTGTGACTTTTTCGCAACCGGACCTCATAATTAGACTCAAACTCTTCCATTACTATTGTTTTAACAGATTTGAAGTGTTGGAACAATATTTGGGACAGTCGAAACAAGTTAGCTCCATCCGTTCGTCAACGTCTCAAATTGGACTCAGTTTGTGTGTTACATTCCAAAGCCTATAACTTGTGACTTTTTTGCAACCGGACCTCATAATTAGACTCATACTCTTCCATTACTATTGTTTCAACATATTTGAAGTGTTGGAACAAGATTCGGGACAGTCGAAACAAGTTAGCTCCATCCGTTCGTCAACGTCTCAAATTGGACTCAGTTTCTGTGTTACATTCCGAAGCCTATAACTTGTGACTTTTTCTCAACCGGACCTCATAATTAGACTCAAACTCTTCCATTACTATTGTTTTAACAGATTTGAAGTGTTGGAACAATATTTGGGACAGTCGAAACAAGTTAGCTCCATCCGTAAGTCAACGTCTCAAATTAGACTCAGTTTCTGTGTTGCATTCCGAAGCCTATAACTTGTGACTTTTTCGCAACCGGACCTCGGAATTGGACTCAAACTCTTCTATTACTATTGTGTTCAACACATTTGATGTGTTGGAACATGATTCGGTACGGTCGAAACAAGTTAGCTCCATCCGTGCGTCAACGTCTCAAATTGGACTCAGTTTGTGTGTTACATTCCTAAGCCTATAACATGTGACTTTTTCGCAACCGGACCTCGTAATTGGACTCAAACTCTTCTATTACTATTGTTTCAACAGATTTGAAGTGTTGGAATAAGATTTGGGACAGTCGAAACAAGTCAGCTCCATCCGTGCATCAACGTCTCAAATTCGACTCAATTTGTGTGTAACATTCCGAACCCTATAACTTGTGACTTTGTCGCAATCAGACCGCGTAATTTTACTCAAACTCTTCCATTATTATTATTTCAACACATTTGAAGTATTGGAACATGATTCGGGACAGGGAAAACAAGTTAGCTCCATCCGTGCGTCAACATCTCAAATTGGACATAGTTTGTGTGTTACATTCCGAAGCCAATAACTTGTGACTTTTTCGCAATCGGACCTCGTAATTGGACTCAAACTCTTGTATTACTATTATTTCAACACATTTGATGTGTTGGAACAAGATTCGGGACGGTCGAAACAAGTTAGCTCCATCCGTTCGTCAACGTCTCAAATTGGACTCAATTTGTGTGTTACGTTCCGAACCCTATAACTTGTGACTTTTTCGCAACCGGAGCTCGTAATTGGACTCGAACTCTTCCATTACTATTGTTTCATCACATTTCAAGTGGTGGAACAAGATTCGTGACAGTCGAAACAAGTTAGCTCCATCCGTGCATCAACGTCTCAAATTGGACTCAGTTTGTGTGTTACATTCCGAAGCCTATAACTTGTGGCTTTTTCGATACCGGAACTCGTAATTGGACTCAAACTCTTGTATTACTATTATTCCAACACATTTGATGTGTTGGAACAAGATTCGGGACGGTCGAAAATAGTTAGCTCCATCCGTTCGTCAACGTCTCAAATTGGACTCAGTTTGTGAGTTACATTCCGAAGCCTATAACTTGTGACTTTTTTGCAACCGGAGCTCGTAATTGGACTCGAACTCTTCCATTACTATTGTTTCATCACATTTCAAGTGGTGGAACAAGATTCGTGACAGTCGAAACAAGTTAGCTCCATCCGTGCGTCAACGTCTCAAATTGGACTCAGTTTGTGTGTTACATTCCGAACCTGTAACTTGTGACTTTTTCGCAACTGGACCTCGTAATTGGACTCAGACTCTTGTATTACTATTATTTCAACACATTTGATGTGTTGGAACAAGATTCGGGACGGTCGAAACTAGTTAGCTCCATCCGTTCGTCAACGTCTCAAATTGGACTCAGTTTCTGTGTTACATTCCGAAGCCTATAACTTGTGACTTTTTTGCAACCGGACCTCATAATTAGACTCATACTCTTCCATTACTATTGTTTCAACATATTTGAAGTGTTGGAACAAGATTCGGGACAGTCGAAACAAGTTAGCTCCATCCGTTCGTCAACGTCTCAAATTGGACTCAGTTTCTGTGTTACATTCCGAAGCCTATAACTTGTGACTTTTTCGCAACCGGACCTCATAATTAGACTCAAACTCTTCCATTACTATTGTTTTAACAGATTTGAAGTGTTGGAACAATATTTGGGACAGTCGAAACAAGTTAGCTCCATCCGTACGTCAACGTCTCAAATTAGACTCAGTTTCTGTGTTGCATTCCGAAGCCTATAACTTGTGACTTTTTCGCAACCGGACCTCGTAATTGGACTCAAACTCTTCTATTACTATTGTGTTCAACACATTTGATGTGTTGGAACAAGATTCGGGACGGTCGAAACAGGTTAGCTCCATCCGTGCGTCAACGTCTCAAATTGGACTCAGTTTGTGTGTTACATTCCTAAGCCTATAACATGTGACTTTTTCGCAACCGGACCTCGTAATTGGACTCAAACTCTTCTATTACTATTGTTTCAACAGATTTGAAGTGTTGGAATAAGATTTGGGACAGTCGAAACAAGTCAGCTCCATCCGTGCATCAACGTCTCAAATTCGACTCAATTTGTGTGTAACATTCCGAACCCTATAACTTGTGACTTTGTCGCAATCAGACCTCGTAATTTTACTCAAACTCTTCCATTATTATTATTTCAACACATTTGAAGTATTGGAACATGATTCGGGACAGGGAAAACAAGTTAGCTCCATCCGTGCGTCAACATCTCAAATTGGACATAGTTTGTGTGTTACATTCCGAAGCTAATAACTTGTGACTTTTTCGCAATCGGACCTCGTAATTGGACTCAAACTCTTCTATTACTATTATTTCAACACATTTGATGTGTTGGAACAAGATTCGGGACGGTCGAAACAAGTTAGCTCCATCCGTTCGGCAACGTCTCAAATTGGACTCAGTTTGTGTGTTACGTTCCGAACCCTATAACTTGTGACTTTTTCGCAACCGGAGCTCGTAATTGAACTCGAACTCTTCTATTACTATTGTTTCATCACATTTCAAGTGGTGGAACAAGATTCGTGACAGTCGAAACAAGTTAGCTCCATCCGTGCGTCAACGTCTCAAATTGGACTCAGTTTGTGTGTTACATTCCGAAGCCTATAACTTGTGACTTTTTCGCTACCGGAACTCGTAATTGGACTCAAACTCTTATATTACTATTATTCCAACACATTTGACGTGTTGGAACAAGATTCGGGACGGTCGAAAATAGTTAGCTCCATCCGTTCGTCAACGTCTCAAATTGGACTCAGTTTGTGAGTTACATTCCGAAGCCTATAACTTGGGACTTTTTTGCAACCGGACCTCATAATTAGACTCATACTCTTCCATTACTATTGTTTCAACATATTTGAAGTGTTGGAACAAGATTCGGGACAGTCGAAACAAGTTAGCTCCATCCGTTCGTCAACGTCTCAAATTGGACTCAGTTTCTGTGTTACATTCCGAAGCCTATAACTTGTGACTTTTTCGCAACCGGACCTCATAATTAGACTCAAACTCTTCCATTACTATTGTTTTAACAGATTTGAAGTGTTGGAACAATATTTGGGACAGTCGAAACAAGTTAGCTCCATCCGTACGTCAACGTCTCAAATTAGACTCAGTTTCTGTGTTGCATTCCGAAGCCTATAACTTGTGACTTTTTCGCAACCGGACCTCGTAATTGGACTCAAACTCTTCTATTACTATTGTTTCAACACATTTGATGTGTTGGAACAAGATTCGGGACTGTCGAAACAAGTTAGCTCCATCCGTTCGTCAACGTCTCAAATTGGACTCAGTTTGTGTGTTACGTTCCGAACCCTATAACTTGTGACTTTTTCGCAACCGGAGCTCGTAATTGGACTCGAACTCTTCCATTACTATTGTTTCATCACATTTCAAGTGGTGGAACAAGATTCGTGACAGTCGAAAGAAGTTAGCTCCATCCGTGCGTCAACGTCTCAAATTGGACTCAGTTTGTGTGTTACATTCCGAAGCCTATAACTTGTGACTTTTTCGCTACCGGAACTCGTAATTGGACTCAAACTCTTGTATTACTATTATTTCCACACATTTGATGTGTTGGAACAAGATTCGGGACGGTCGAAAATAGTTAGCTGCATCCGTTCGTCAACGTCTCAAATTGGACTCAGTTTGTGAGTTACATTCCGAAGCCTATAACTTGTGACTTTTTTGCAACCGGACCTCATAATTAGACTCATACTCTTCCATTACTATTGTTTCAACATATTTGAAGTGTTGGAACAAGATTCGGGACAGTCGAAACAAGTTAGCTCCATCCGTTCGTCAACGTCGCAAATTGGACTCAGTTTCTGTGTTACATTCCGAAGCCTATAACTTGTGACTTTTTCGCAACCGGACCTCATAATTAGACTCAAACTCTTCCATTACTATTGTTTCAATAGATTTGAAAACTTGGAACAATATTTGGGACAGTCGAAACAAGTTAGCTCCATCCGTACGTCAACGTCTCAAATTAGACTCAGTTTCTGTGTTGCATTCCGAAGCCTATAACTTGTGACTTTTTCGCAACCGGACCTCGTAATTGGACTCAAACTCTTCTATTACTATTGTTTCAACACATTTGATGTGTAGGAACAAGATTCGGGACGGTCGAAACAAGTTAGCTCCATCCGTTCGTCAACGTCTCAAATTGGACTCAGTTTGTGTGTTACATTCCGAACCCTATAACTTGTGACTTTTTCGCAACCGGACCTCACAATTAGGCCCAAACTCTTCCATTACTATTGTTTCAATAGATTTGAAGTGTTGGAATAATATTTGGGATAGTCAAAACAAGTTAGCTCCATCCGTGCGTCAACGTCTCAAATTGGACTCAGTTTGTGTGTTACATTCCGAAGCCTATAACTTGTGACTTTTTCGCAACCGGACCTCGTAATTTGACTCAAACTCTTCTATTACTATTGTTTCAACAGATTTGAAGTGTTGGAACAAGATTCGGGACGGTCGAAACAAGTTAGCTCCATCCGTTCGTCAACGTCTCAAATTGGACTCAGTTTGTGTGTTACATTCCGAACCCTATAACTTGTGACTTTTTCGCAACCGGACCTCGTAATTGGACTCAAACTCTTCCATTACTATTGTTTCATCACATTTGAAGTGGTGGAACGAGATTCGTGACAGTCGAAACAAGTTAGCTCCATCCGTGCGTCAACGTCTCAAATTGGACTCAGTTTGTGTGTTACATTCCGAACCTGTAACTTGTGACTTTTTCGCAACTGGACGTCGTAATTGGACTCAGACTCTTGTATTACTATTATTTCAACACATTTGATGTGTTGGAATAAGATTCGGGACGGTCGAAACTAGTTAGCTCCATCCGTTCGTCAACGTCTCAAATTGGACTCAGTTTGTGTGTTACATTCCGAAGCCTATAACTTGTGACTTTTTGGCAACCGGACCTCATAATTAGACTCATACTCTTCCATTACTATTGTTTCAACATATTTGAAGTGTTGGAACAAGATTCGGGACAGTCGAAACAAGTTAGCTCCATCCGTTCGTCAACGTCTCAAATTGGACTCAGTTTCTGTGTTACATTCCGAAGCCTATAACTTGTGACTTTTTCGCAACCGGACCTCATAATTAGACTCAAACTCTTCCATTACTATTGTTTTAACAGATTTGAAGTGTTGGAACAATATTTGGGACTGTCAAAACAAGTTAGCTCCATCCGTACGTCAACGTCTCAAATTAGACTCAGTTTCTGTGTTGCATTCCGAAGCCTATAACTTGTGACTTTTTCGCAACCGGACCTCGTAATTGGACTCAAACACTTCTATTACTATTGTTTCAACACATTTGATGTGTTGGAACAAGATTCGGGACGGTCGAAACAAGTTAGCTCCATCCGTTCGTCAACGTCTCAAATTGGACTCAGTTTGTGTGTTACATTCCGAACCCTATAACTTGTGACTTTTTCGCAACCGGACCTCAAAATTAGGCCCAAACTCTTCCATTACTATTGTTTCAATAGATTTGAAGTGTTGGAACAATATTTGGGACAGTCAAAACAAGTTAGCTCCATCCGTGCGTCAACGTCTCAAATTGGACTCAGTTTGTGTGTTACATTCCGAAGCCTATAACTTGTGACTTTTTTGCAACCGGACCTCGTAATTGGACTCAAACTCTTCTATTACTATTGTTTCAACAGAGTTGAAGTGTTGGAACAAGATTCGGGATGGTCGAAACAAGTTAGCTCCATCCGTTCGTCAACGTCTCAAATTGGACTCAGTTTGTGTGTTACATTCCGAACCCTATAACTTGTGACTTTTTCGCAACCGGACCTCACAATTAGGCCCAAACTCTTCCATTACTATTGTTTCAATAGATTTGAAGTGTTGGAATAATATTTGGGATAGTCAAAACAAGTTAGCTCCATCCGTGCGTCAACGTCTCAAATTGGACTCAGTTTGTGTGTTACATTCCGAAGCCTATAACTTGTGACTTTTTCGCAACCGGACCTCGTAATTTGACTCAAACTCTTCTATTACTATTGTTTCAACAGATTTGAAGTGTTGGAACAAGATTCGGGACGGTCGAAACAAGTTAGCTCCATCCGTTCGTCAACGTCTCAAATTGGACTCAGTTTGTGTGTTACATTCCGAACCCTATAACTTGTGACTTTTTCGCAACCGGACCTCGTAATTGGACTCAAACTCTTCCATTACTATTGTTTCATCACATTTGAAGTGGTGGAACGAGATTCGTGACAGTCGAAACAAGTTAGCTCCATCCGTGCGTCAACGTCTCAAATTGGACTCAGTTTGTGTGTTACATTCCGAACCTGTAACTTGTGACTTTTTCGCAACTGGACGTCGTAATTGGACTCAGACTCTTGTATTACTATTATTTCAACACATTTGATGTGTTGGAATAAGATTCGGGACGGTCGAAACTAGTTAGCTCCATCCGTTCGTCAACGTCTCAAATTGGACTCAGTTTGTGTGTTACATTCCGAAGCCTATAACTTGTGACTTTTTGGCAACCGGACCTCATAATTAGACTCATACTCTTCCATTACTATTGTTTCAACATATTTGAAGTGTTGGAACAAGATTCGGGACAGTCGAAACAAGTTAGCTCCATCCGTTCGTCAACGTCTCAAATTGGACTCAGTTTCTGTGTTACATTCCGAAGCCTATAACTTGTGACTTTTTCGCAACCGGACCTCATAATTAGACTCAAACTCTTCCATTACTATTGTTTTAACAGATTTGAAGTGTTGGAACAATATTTGGGACTGTCAAAACAAGTTAGCTCCATCCGTACGTCAACGTCTCAAATTAGACTCAGTTTCTGTGTTGCATTCCGAAGCCTATAACTTGTGACTTTTTCGCAACCGGACCTCGTAATTGGACTCAAACACTTCTATTACTATTGTTTCAACACATTTGATGTGTTGGAACAAGATTCGGGACGGTCGAAACAAGTTAGCTCCATCCGTTCGTCAACGTCTCAAATTGGACTCAGTTTGTGTGTTACATTCCGAACCCTATAACTTGTGACTTTTTCGCAACCGGACCTCAAAATTAGGCCCAAACTCTTCCATTACTATTGTTTCAATAGATTTGAAGTGTTGGAACAATATTTGGGACAGTCAAAACAAGTTAGCTCCATCCGTGCGTCAACGTCTCAAATTGGACTCAGTTTGTGTGTTACATTCCGAAGCCTATAACTTGTGACTTTTTTGCAACCGGACCTCGTAATTGGACTCAAACTCTTCTATTACTATTGTTTCAACAGAGTTGAAGTGTTGGAACAAGATTCGGGATGGTCGAAACAAGTTAGCTCCATCCGTTCGTCAACGTCTCAAATTGGACTCAGTTTGTGTGTTACATTCCGAACCCTATAACTTGTGACTTTTTCGCAACCGGACCTCACAATTAGGCCCAAACTCTTCCATTACTATTGTTTCAATAGATTTGAAGTGTTGGAACAATATTTGGGACAGTCAAAACAAGTTAGCTCCATCCGTGCGTCAACGTCTCAAATTGGACTCAGTTTGTGTGTTACATTCCGAAGCCTATAACTTGTGACTTTTTCGCAACCGGACCTCGTAATTTGACTCAAACTCTTCTATTACTATTGTTTCAACAGATTTGAAGTGTTGGAACAAGATTCGGGACGGTCGAAACAAGTTAGCTCCATCCGTTCGTCAACGTCTCAAATTGGACTCAGTTTGTGTGTTACATTCCGAACCCTATAACTTGTGACTTTTTCGCAACCGGACCTCGTAATTGGACTCAAACTCTTCCATTACTATTGTTTCATCACATTTGAAGTGGTGGAACAAGATTCGTGACAGTCGAAACAAGTTAGCTCCATCCGTGCGTCAACGTCTCAAATTGGACTCAGTTTGTGTGTTACATTCCGAACCTATAACTTGTGACTTTTTCGCAACTGGACCTCGTAATTGGACTCAGACTCTTGTATTACTATTATTTCAACACATTTGATGAGTTGGAACAAGATTCGGGATGGTCGAAACTAGTTAGCTCCATCCGTTCGTCAACGTCTCAAATTGGACTCAGTTTGTGTGTTACATTCCGAAGCCTATAACTTGTGACTTTTTTGCAACCGGACCTCATAATTAGACTCATACTCTTCCATTACTATTGTTTCAACATATTTGAAGTGTTGGAACAAGATTCGGGACAGTCGAAACAAGTTAGCTCCATCCGTTCGTCAACGTCTCAAATTGGACTCAGTTTGTGTGTTACATTCCGAAGCCTATAACTTGTGACTTTTTCGTAACCGGACCTCATAATTAGACTCAAACTCTTCCATTACTATTGTTTTAACAGATTTGAAGTGTTGGAACAATATTTGGGACAGTCGAAACAAGTTAGCTCCATCCGTACGTCAACGTCTCAAATTAGACTCAGTTTCTGTGTTGCATTCCGAAGCCTATAACTTGTGACTTTTTCGCAACCGGACCTCGTAATTGGACTCAAACTCTTCTATTACTATTGTGTTCAACACATTTGATGTGTTGGAACAAGATTCGGGACGGTCGAAACAAGTTAGCTCCATCCGTGCGTCAACGTCTCAAATTGGACTCAGTTTGTGTGTTACATTCCTAAGCCTATAACATGTGACTTTTTCGCAACCGGACCTCGTAATTGGACTCAAACTCTTCTATTACTATTGTTTCAACAGATTTGAAGTGTTGGAATAAGATTTGGGACAGTCGAAACAAGTCAGCTCCATCCGTGCATCAACGTCTCAAATTCGACTCAATTTGTGTGTAACATTCCGAACCCTATAACTTGTGACTTTGTCGCAATCAGACCTCGTAATTTTACTCAAACTCTTCCATTATTATTATTTCAACACATTTGAAGTATTGGAACATGATTCGGGACAGGGAAAACAAGTTAGCTCCATCCGTGCGTCAACATCTCAAATTGGACATAGTTTGTGTGTTACATTCTGAAGCTAATAACTTGTGACTTTTTCGCAATCGGACCTCGTAATTGGACTCAAACTCTTCTATTACTATTATTTCAACACATTTGATGTGTTGGAACATGATTCGGGACGGTCGAAACAAGTTAGCTCCATCCGTTCGTCAACGTCTCAAATTGGACTCAGTTTGTGTGTTACGTTCCGTACCCTATAACTTGTGACTTTTTCGCAACCGGAGCTCGTAATTGGACTCAAACTCTTCCATTACTTTTGTTTCATCACATTTCAAGTGGTGGAACAAGATTCGTGACAGTCGAAACAAGTTAGCTCCATCCGTTCGTCAACGTCTCAAATTGGACTCAGTTTCTGTGTTACATTCCGAAGCCTATAACTTGTGACTTTTTCGCAACCGGACCTCATAATTAGACTCAAACTCTTCCATTACTATTGTTTCAATAGATTTGAAGTGTTGGAACAATATTTGGGACAGTCGAAACAAGTTAGCTCCATCCGTACGTCAACGTCTCAAATTAGACTCAGTTTCTGTGTTGCATTCCGAAGCCTATAACTTGTGAGTTTTTCGCAACCGGACCTCGTAATTGGACTCAAACTCTTTTATTACTATTGTTTCAACACATTTGATGTGTTGGAACAAGATTCGGGACGGTCGAAACAAGTTAGCTCCATCCGTTCGTCAACGTCTCAAATTGGACTCAGTTTGTGTGTTACGTTCCGAACCCTATAACTTGTGACTTTTTCGCAACCGGAGCTCGTAATTGGACTCGAACTCTTCCATTACTATTGTTTCATCACATTTCAAGTGGTGGAACAATATTCGTGACAGTCGAAACAAGTTAGCTCCATCCGTGCGTCAACGTCTCAAATTGGACTCAGTTTGTGTGTTACATTCCGAAGCCTATAACTTGTGACTTTTTCGCTACCGGAACTCGTAATTGGAATCAAACTCTTGTATTACTATTATTCCAACACATTTGATGTGTTGGAACAAGATTCGGGATGGTCGAAAATAGTTAGCTCCATCCGTTCGTCAACGTCTCAAATTGGACTCAGTTTGTGAGTTACATTCCGAAGCCTATAACTTGTGACTTTTTTGCAATCGGACCTCATAATTAGACTCATACTCTTCCATTACTATTGTTTCAACATATTTGAAGTGTTGGAACAAGATTCGGGATAGTCGAAACAAGTTAGCTCCATCCGTTCGTCAACGTCTCAAATTGGACTCAGTTTCTGTGTTACATTCCGAAGCCTATAACTTGTGACTTTTTCGCAACCGGACCTCATAATTAGACTCAAACTCTTCCATTACTATTGTTTCAATAGATTTGAAGTGTTGGAACAATATTTGGGACAGTCGAAACAAGTTAGCTCCATCCGTACGTCAACGTCTCAAATTAGACTCAGTTTCTGTGTTGCATTCCGAAGCCTATAACTTTTGACTTTTTCACAACCGGACCTCGTAATTGGACTCAAACTCTTGTATTACTATTGTTTCAACACATTTGATGTGTTGGAACAAGATTCGGGACGGTCGAAACAAGTTAGCTCCATCCGTTCGTCAACGTCTCAAATTTGACTCAGTTTGTGTGTTACATTCCGAACCCTATAACTTGTGACTTTTTCGCAACCGGACCTCACAATTAGGCCCAAACTCTTCCATTACTATTGTTTCAATAGATTTGAAGTGTTGGAACAATATTTAGGACAGTCAAAACAAGTTAGCTCCATCCGTGCGTCAACGTCTCAAATTGGACTCAGTTTGTGTGTTACATTCCGAAGCCTATAACTTGTGACTTTTTCGCAACCGGACCTCGTAATTTGACTCAAACTCTTCTATTACTATTGTTTCAACAGATTTGAAATGTTGGAACAAGATTCGGGACGGTCGAAACAAGTTAGCTCCATCCGTTCGTCAACGTCTCAAATTGGACTCAGTTTGTGTGTTACATTCGAACCCTATAACTTGTGACTTTTTCGCAACCGGACCTCGTAATTGGACTCAAACTCTTCCATTACTATTGTTTCATCACATTTGAAGTGGTGGAACAAGATTCGTGACAGTCGAAACAAGTTAGCTCCATCCGTGAGTCAACGTCTCAAATTGGACTCAGTTTGTGTGTTACATTCCGAACCTGTAACTTGTGACTTTTTCGCAACTGGACCTCATAATTGGACTCAGACTCTTGTATTACTTTTATTTCAACACATTTGATGTGTTGGAACAAGATTCGGGACGGTCGAAACTAGTTAGCTCCATCCGTTCGTCAACGTCTCAAATTGGACCCAGTTTGTGTGTTACATTCCGAAGCCTATAACTTGTGACTTTTTTGCAACCGGACCTCATAATTAGACTCATACTCTTCCATTACTATTGTTTCAACATATTTGAAGTGTTGGAACAAGATTCGGGACAGTCGAAACAAGTTAGCTCCATCCGTTCGTCAACGTCTCAAATTGGACTCAGTTTCTGTGTTACATTCCGAAGCCTATAACTTGTGACTTTTTCGCAACCGGATCATAATTAGACTCAAACTCTTCCATTACTATTGTTTTAACAGATTTGAAGTGTTGGAACAATATTTGGGACAGTCGAAACAAGTTAGCTCCATCCGTACGTCAACGTCTCAAATTAGACTCAGTTTCTGTGTTGCATTCCGAAGCCTATAACTTGTGACTTTTTCGCAACCGGACCTCGTAATTGGACTCAAACTCTTCTATTACTATTGTGTTCAACAAATTTGATGTGTTGGAACAAGATTCGGGACGGTCGAAACAAGTTAGCTCCATCCGTGCGTCAATGTCTCAAATTGGACTCAGTTTGTGTGTTACATTCCTAAGCCTATAACATGTGACTTTTTCGCAACCGGACCTCGTAATTGGACTCAAACTCTTCTATTACTATTGTTTCAACAGATTTGAAGTGTTGGAATAAGATTTGGGACAGTCGAAACAAGTCAGCTCCATCCGTGCATCAACGTCTCAAATTCGACTCAATTTGTGTGTAACATTCCGAACCCTATAACTTGTGACTTTGTCGCAATCAGACCTCGTAATTTTACTCAAACTCTTCCATTATTATTATTTCAACACATTTTAAGTATTGGAACATGATTCGGGACAGGGAAAACAAGTTAGCTCCATCCGTGCGTCAACATCTCAAATTGGACATAGTTTGTGTGTTACATTCCGAAGCTAATAACTTGTGACTTTTTCGCAATCGGACATCGTAATTGGACTCAAACTCTTCTATTACTATTATTTCAACACATTTGATGTGTTGGAACATGATTCGGGACGGTCGAAACAAGTTAGCTCCATCCGTTCGTCAACGTCTCAAATTTGACTCAGTTTGTGTGTTACGTTCCGTACCCTATAACTTGTGACTTTTTCGCAACCGGAGCTCGTAATTGGACTCGAACTCTTCCATTACTTTTGTTTCATCACATTTCAAGTGGTGGAACAAGATTCGTGACAGTCGAAACAAGTTAGCTCCATCCGTTCGTCAACGTCTCAAATTGGACTCAGTGTCTGTGTTACATTCCGAAGCCTATAACTTGTGACTTTTTCGCAACCGGACCTCATAATTAGACTCAAACTCTTCCATTACTATTGTTTCAATAGATTTGAAGTGTTGGAACAATATTTGGGACAGTCGAAACAAGTTAGCTCCATCCGTACGTCAACGTCTCAAATTTGACTCAGTTTCTGTGTTGCATTCCGAAGCCTATAACTTGTGAGTTTTTCGGAACCGGACCTCGTAATTGGACTCAAACTCTTCTATTACTATTGTTTCAACACATTTGATGTGTTGGAACAAGATTCGGGACGGTCGAAACAAGTTAGCTCCATCCGTTCGTCAACGTCTCAAATTGGACTCAGTTTGTGTGTTACGTTCCGTACCCTATAACTTGTGACTTTTTCGCAACCGGAGCTCGTAATTGGACTCGAACTCTTCCATTACTTTTGTTTCATCACATTTCAAGTGGTGGAACAAGATTCGTGACAGTCGAAACAAGTTAGCTCCATCCGTTCGTCAACGTCTCAAATTGGACTCAGTTTCTGTGTTACATTCCGAAGCCTATAACTTGTGACTTTTTCGCAACCGGACCTCATAATTAGACTCAAACTCTTCCATTACTATTGTTTCAATAGATTTGAAGTGTTGGAACAATATTTGGGACAGTCGAAACAAGTTAGCTCCATCCGTACGTCAACGTCTCAAATTAGACTCAGTTTCTGTGTTGCATTCCGAAGCCTATAACTTGTGAGTTTTTCGTAACCGGACCTCGTAATTGGACTCAAACTCTTCTATTACTATTGTTTCAACACATTTGATGTGTTGGAACAAGATTCGGGACGGTCGAAACAAGTTAGCTCCATCCGTTCGTCAACGTCTCAAATTGGACTCAGTTTGTGTGTTACGTTCCGTACCCTATAACTTGTGACTTTTTCGCAACCGGAGCTCGTAATTGGACTCGAACTCTTCCATTACTTTTGTTTCATCACATTTCAAGTGGTGGAACAAGATTCGTGACAGTCGAAACAAGTTAGGTCCATCCGTTCGTCAACGTCTCAAATTGGACTCAGTTTCTGTGTTACATTCCGAAGCCTATAACTTGTGACTTTTTTGCAACCGGACCTCGTAATTGGACTCAAACTCTTCTATTACTATTGTTTCAACAGAGTTGAAGTGTTGGAACAAGATTCGGGATGGTCGAAACAAGTTAGCTCCATCCGTTCGTCAACGTCTCAAATTGGACTCAGTTTGTGTGTTACATTCCGAACCCTATAACTTGTGACTTTTTCGCAACCGGACCTCAAAATTAGGCCCAAACTCTTCCATTACTATTGTTTCAATAGATTTGAAGTGTTGGAACAATATTTGGGACAGTCAAAACAAGTTAGCTCCATCCGTGCGTCAACGTCTCAAATTGGACTCAGTTTGTGTGTTGCATTCCGAAGCCTATAACTTGTGACTTTTTCGCAACCGGACCTCGTAATTGGACTCAAACTCTTCTATTACTATTGTGTTCAACACATTTGATGTGTTGGAACAAGATTCGGGACGGTCGAAACAAGTTAGCTCCATCCGTGCGTCAACGTCTCAAATTGGACTCAGTTTGTGTGTTACATTCCTAAGCCTATAACATGTGACTTTTTCGCAACCGGACCTCGTAATTGGACTCAAACTCTTCTATTACTATTGTTTCAACAGATTTGAAGTGTTGGAATAAGATTTGGGACAGTCGAAACAAGTCAGCTCCATCCGTGCATCAACGTCTCAAATTCGACTCAATTTGTGTGTAACATTCCGACCCCTATAACTTGTGACTTTGTCGCAATCAGACCTCGTAATTTTACTCAAACTCTTCCATTATTATTATTTCAACACATTTGAAGTATTAGAACATGATTCGGGACAGGGAAAACAAGTTAGCTCCATCCGTGCGTCAACATCTCAAATTGGACATAGTTTGTGTGCTACATTCCGAAGCTAATAACTTGTGACTTTTTCGCAATCGGACCTCGTAATTGGACTCAAACTTCTTCTATTACTATTATTTCAACACATTTGATGTGTTGGAACATGATTCGGGACGGTCGAAACAAGTTAGCTCCATCCGTTCGTCAAAGTCTCAAATTGGACTCAGTTTGTGTGTTACGTTCCGTACCCTATAACTTGTGACTTTTTCGCAACCGGAGCTCGTAATTGGACTCGAACTCTTCCATTACTATTGTTTCATCACATTTCAAGTGGTGGAACAAGATTCGTGACAGTCGAAACAAGTTAGCTCCATCCGTGCGTCAACGTCTCAAATTGGACTCAGTTTGTGTGTTACATTCCGAAGCCTATAACTTGTGACTTTTTCGCTACCGGAACTCGTAATTGGACTCAAACTCTTGTATTACTATTATTCCAACACATTTGATGTGTTGGAACAAGATTCGGGACGGTCGAAACAAGTTAGCTCCATCCGTTCGTCAACGTCTCAAATTGGACTCAGTTTGTGTGTTACATTCCGAACCCTATAACTTGTGACTTTTTCGCAACCGGACCTCACAATTAGGCCCAAACTCTTCCATTACTATTGTTTCAATAGATTTGAAGTGTTGGAACAATATTTGGGACAGTCAAAACAAGTTAGCTCCATCCGTGCGTCAACGTCTCAAATTGGACTCAGTTTGTGTGTTACATTCCGAAGCCTATAACTTGTGACTTTTTCGCAACCGGACCTCGTAATTTGACTCAAACTCTTCTATTACTATTGTTTCAACAGATTTGAAGTGTTGGAACAAGATTCGGGACGGTCGAAACAAGTTAGCTCCATCCGTTCGTCAACGTCTCAAATTGGACTCAGTTTGTGTGTTACATTCCGAACCCTATAACTTGTGACTTTTTCACAACCGGACCTCGTAATTGGACTCAAACTCTTCCATTACTATTGTTTCATCACATTTGAAGTGGTGGAACAAGATTCGTGACAGTCGAAACAAGTTAGCTCCATCCGTGCGTCAACGTCTCAAATTGGACTCAGTTTGTGTGTTACATTCCGAACCTATAACTTGTGACTTTTTCGCAACTGGACCTCGTAATTGGACTCAGACTCTTGTATTACTATTATTTCAACACATTTGATGAGTTGGAACAAGATTCGGGATGGTCGAAACTAGTTAGCTCCATCCGTTCGTCAACGTCTCAAATTGGACTCAGTTTGTGTGTTACATTCCGAAGCCTATAACTTGTGACTTTTTTGCAACCGGACCTCATAATTAGACTCATACTCTTCCATTACTATTGTTTCAACATATTTGAAGTGTTGGAACAAGATTCGGGACAGTCGAAACAAGTTAGCTCCATCCGTTCGTCAACGTCTCAAATTGGACTCAGTTTGTGTGTTACATTCCGAAGCCTATAACTTGTGACTTTTTCGTAACCGGACCTCATAATTAGACTCAAACTCTTCCATTACTATTGTTTTAACAGATTTGAAGTGTTGGAACAATATTTGGGACAGTAGAAACAAGTTAGCTCCATCCGTACGTCAACGTCTCAAATTAGACTCAGTTTCTGTGTTGCATTCCGAAGCCTATAACTTGTGACTTTTTCGCAACCGGACCTCGTAATTGGACTCAAACTCTTCTATTACTATTGTGTTCAACACATTTGATGTGTTGGAACAAGATTCGGGACGGTCGAAACAAGTTAGGTCCATCCGTGCGTCAACGTCTCAAATTGGACTCAGTTTGTGTGTTACATTCCTAAGCCTATAACATGTGACTTTTTCGCAACCGGACCTCGTAATTGGACTCAAACTCTTCTATTACTATTGTTTCAACAGATTTGAAGTGTTGGAATAAGATTTGGGACAGTCGAAACAAGTCAGCTCCATCCGTGCATCAACGTCTCAAATTGGACTCAATGTCTGTGTTACATTCCGAAGCCTATAACTTGTGACTTTTTCGCAACCGGACCTCATAATTAGACTCAAACTCTTCCATTACTATTGTTTCAATAGATTTGAAGTGTTGGAACAATATTTGGGACAGTCGAAACAAGTTAGCTCCATCCGTACGTCAACGTCTCAAATTAGACTCAGTTTCTGTGTTGCATTCCGAAGCCTATAACTTGTGAGTTTTTCGGAACCGGACCTCGTAATTGGACTCAAACTCTTCTATTACTATTGTTTCAACACATTTGATGTGTTGGAACAAGATTCGGGACGGTCGAAACAAGTTAGCTCCATCCGTTCGTCAACGTCTCAAATTGGACTCAGTTTGTGTGTTACGTTCCGTACCCTATAACTTGTGACTTTTTCGTAACCGGAGCTCGTAATTGGACTCGAACTCTTCCATTACTTTTGTTTCATCACATTTCAAGTGGTGGAACAAGATTCGTGACAGTCGAAACAAGTTAGCTCCATCCGTTCGTCAACGTCTCAAATTGGACTCAGTTTCTGTGTTACATTCCGAAGCCTATAACTTGTGACTTTTTCGCAACCGGACCTCATAATTAGACTCAAACTCTTCCATTACTATTGTTTCAATAGATTTGAAGTGTTGGAACAATATTTGGGACAGTCGAAACAAGTTAGCTCCATCCGTACGTCAACGTCTCAAATTAGACTCAGTTTCTGTGTTGCATTCCGAAGCCTATAACTTGTGAGTTTTTCGCAACCGGACCTCGTAATTGGACTCAAACTCTTCTATTACTATTGTTTCAACACATTTGATGTGTTGGAACAAGATTCGGGACGGTCGAAACAAGTTAGCTCCATCCGTTCGTCAACGTCTCAAATTGGACTCAGTTTGTGTGTTACGTTCCGAACCCTATAACTTGTGACTTTTTCGCAACCGGAGCTCGTAATTGGACTCGAACTCTTCCATTACTATTGTTTCATCACATTTCAAGTGGTGGGACAATATTCGTGACAGTCGAAACAAGTTAGCTCCATCCGTGCGTCAACGTCTCAAATTGGACTCAGTTTGTGTGTTACATTCCGAAGCCTATAACTTGTGACTTTTTCGCTACCGGAACTCGTAATTGGACTCAAACTTTTGTATTACTATTATTCCAACACATTTGATGTGTTGGAACAAGATTCGGGATGGTCGAAAATAGTTAGCTCCATCCGTTCGTCAACGTCTCAAATTGGACTCAGTTTGTGAGTTACATTCCGAAGCCTATAACTTGTGACTTTTTTGCAACCGGACCTCATAATTAGACTCATACTCTTCCATTACTATTGTTTCAACATATTTGAAGTGTTGGAACAAGATTCGGGACAGTCGAAACAAGTTAGCTCCATCCGTTCGTCAACGTCTCAAATTGGACTCAGTTTCTGTGTTACATTCCGAAGCCTATAACTTGTGACTTTTTCGCAACCGGACCTCATAATTAGACTCAAACTCTTCCATTACTATTGTTTCAATAGATTTGAAGTGTTGGAACAATATTTGGGACAGTCGAAACAAGTTAGCTCCATCCGTACGTCAACGTCTCAAATTAGACTCAGTTTCTGTGTTGCATTCCGAAGCCTATAACTTTTGACTTTTTCACAACCGGACCTCGTAATTGGACTCAAACTCTTGTATTACTATTGTTTCAACACATTTGATGTGTTGGAACAAGATTCGGGACGGTCGAAACAAGTTAGCTCCATCCGTTCGTCAACGTCTCAAATTTGACTCAGTTTGTGTGTTACATTCCGAACCCTATAACTTGTGACTTTTTCGCAACCGGACCTCACAATTAGGCCCAAACTCTTCCATTACTATTGTTTCAATAGATTTGAAGTGTTGGAACAATATTTAGGACAGTCAAAACAAGTTAGCTCCATCCGTGCGTCAACGTCTCAAATTGGACTCAGTTTGTGTGTTACATTCCGAAGCCTATAACTTGTGACTTTTTCGCAACCGGACCTCGTAATTTGACTCAAACTCTTCTATTACTGTTGTTTCAACAGATTTGAAATGTTGGAACAAGATTCGGGACGGTCGAAACAAGTTAGCTCCATCCGTTCGTCAACGTGTCAAATTGGACTCAGTTTGTGTGTTACATTCCGAACCCTATAACTTGTGACTTTTTCGCAACCGGACCTCGTAATTGGACTCAAACTCTTCCATTACTATTGTTTCATCACATTTGAAGTGGTGGAACAAGATTCGTGACAGTCGAAACAAGTTAGCTCCATCCGTGCGTCAACGTCTCAAATTGGACTCAGTTTGTGTGTTACATTCCGAACCTGTAACTTGTGACTTTTTCGCAACTGGACCTCGTAATTGGACTCAGACTCTTGTATTACTTTTATTTCAACACATTTGATGTGTTGGAACAAGATTCGGGACGGTCGAAACTAGTTAGCTCCATCCGTTCGTCAACGTCTCAAATTGGACCCAGTTTGTGTGTTACATTCCGAAGCCTATAACTTGTGACTTTTTTGCAACCGGACCTCATAATTAGACTCATACTCTTCCATTACTATTGTTTCAACATATTTGAAGTGTTGGAACAAGATTCGGGACAGTCGAAACAAGTTAGCTCCATCCGTTCGTCAACGTCTCAAATTGGACTCAGTTTCTGTGTTACATTCCGAAGCCTATAACTTGTGACTTTTTCGCAACCGGATCATAATTAGACTCAAACTCTTCCATTACTATTGTTTTAACAGATTTGAAGTGTTGGAACAATATTTGGGACAGTCGAAACAAGTTAGCTCCATCCGTACGTCAACGTCTCAAATTAGACTCAGTTTCTGTGTTGCATTCCGAAGCCTATAACTTGTGACTTTTTCGCAACCGGACCTCGTAATTGGACTCAAACTCTTCTATTACTATTGTGTTCAACACATTTGATGTGTTGGAACAAGATTCGGGACGGTCGAAACAAGTTAGCTCCATCCGTGCGTCAACGTCTCAAATTGGACTCAGTTTGTGTGTTACATTCCTAAGCCTATAACATGTGACTTTTTCGCAACCGGACCTCGTAATTGGACTCAAACTCTTCTATTACTATTGTTTCAACAGATTTGAAGTGTTGGAATAAGATTTGGGACAGTCGAAACAAGTCAGCTCCATCCGTGCATCAACGTCTCAAATTCGACTCAATTTGTGTGTAACATTCCGAACCCTATAACTTGTGACTTTGTCGCAATCAGACCTCGTAATTTTACTCAAACTCTTCCATTATTATTATTTCAACACATTTGAAGTATTGGAACATGATTCGGGACAGGGAAAACAAGTTAGCTCCATCCGTGCGTCAACATCTCAAATTGGACATAGTTTGTGTGTTACATTCCGAAGCTAATAACTTGTGACTTTTTCGCAATCGGACATCGTAATTGGACTCAAACTCTTCTATTACTATTATTTCAACACATTTGATGTGTTGGAACATGATTCGGGACGGTCGAAACAAGTTAGCTCCATCCGTTCGTCAACGTCTCAAATTTGACTCAGTTTGTGTGTTACGTTCCGTACCCTATAACTTGTGACTTTTTCGCAACCGGAGCTCGTAATTGGACTCGAACTCTTCCATTACTTTTGTTTCATCACATTTCAAGTGGTGGAACAAGATTCGTGACAGTCGAAACAAGTTAGCTCCATCCGTTCGTCAACGTCTCAAATTGGACTCAGTTTCTGTGTTACATTCCGAAGCCTATAACTTGTGACTTTTTCGCAACCGGACCTCATAATTAGACTCAAACTCTTCCATTACTATTGTTTCAATAGATTTGAAGTGTTGGAACAATATTTGGGACAGTCGAAACAAGTTAGCTCCATCCGTACGTCAACGTCTCAAATTAGACTCAGTTTCTGTGTTGCATTCCGAAGCCTATAACCTGTGAGTTTTTCGCAACCGGACCTCGTAATTGGACTCAAACTCTTCTATTACTATTGTTTCAACACATTTGATGTGTTGGAACAAGATTCGGGACGGTCGAAACAAGTTAGCTCCATCCGTTCGTCAACGTCTCAAATTGGACTCAGTTTGTGTGTTACGTTCCGAACCCTATAACTTGTGACTTTTTCGCAACCGGAGCTCGTAATTGGACTCGAACTCTTCCATTACTATTGTTTCATCACATTTCAAGTGGTGGAACAATATTCGTGACAGTCGAAACAAGTTAGCTCCATCCGTGCGTCAACGTCTCAAATTGGACTCAGTTTGTGTGTTACATTCCGAAGCCTATAACTTGTGACTTTTTCGCTACCGGAACTCGTAATTGGACTCAAACTCTTGTATTACTATTATTCCAACACATTTGATGTGTTGGAACAAGATTCGGGACGGTCGAAAATAGTTAGCTCCATCCGTTCGTCAACGTCTCAAATTGGACTCAGTTTGTGAGTTACATTCCGAAGCCTATAACTTGTGACTTTTTTGCAACCGGACCTCATAATTAGACTCATACTCTTCCATTACTATTGTTTCAACATATTTGAAGTGTTGGAACAAGATTCGGGACAGTCGAAACAAGTTAGCTCCATCCGTTCGTCAACGTCTCAAATTGGACTCAGTTTCTGTGTTACATTCCGAAGCCTATAACTTGTGACTTTTTCGCAACCGGACCTCATAATTAGACTCAAACTCTTCCATTACTATTGTTTCAATAGATTTGAAGTGTTGGAACAATATTTGGGACAGTCGAAACAAGTTAGCTCCATCCGTACGTCAACGTCTCAAATTAGTCTCAGTTTCTGTGTTGCATTCCGAAGCCTATAACTTTTGACTTTTTCGCAACCGGACCTCGTAATTGGACTCAAACTCTTGTATTACTATTGTTTCAACACATTTGATGTGTTGGAACAAGATTCGGGACGGTCGAAACAAGTTAGCTCCATCCGTTCGTCAACGTCTCAAATTTGACTCAGTTTGTGTGTTACATTCCGAACCCTATAACTTGTGACTTTTTCGCAACCGGACCTCACAATTAGGCCCAAACTCTTCCATTACTATTGTTTCAATAGATTTGAAGTGTTGGAACAATATTTAGGACAGTCAAAACAAGTTAGCTCCATCCGTGCGTCAACGTCTCAAATTGGACTCAGTTTGTGTGTTACATTCCGAAGCTTATAACTTGTGACTTTTTCGCAACCGGACCTCGTAATTGGACTCAAACTCTTCCATTACTATTGTTTCATCACATTTGAAGTGGTGGAACAAGATTCGTGACAGTCGAAACAAGTTAGCTCCATCCGTGCGTCAACGTCTCAAATTGGACTCAGTTTGTGTGTTACATTCCGAACCTGTAACTTGTGACTTTTTCGCAACTGGACCTCGTAATTGGACTCAGACTCTTGTATTACTTTTATTTCAACACATTTGATGTGTTGGAACAAGATTCGGGACGGTCGAAACTAGTTAGCTCCATCCGTTCGTCAACGTCTCAAATTGGACTCAGTTTCTGTGTTACATTCCGAAGCCTATAACTTGTGACTTTTTTGCAACCGGACCTCATAATTAGACTCATACTCTTCCATTACTATTGTTTCAACATATTTGAAGTGTTGGAACAAGATTCGGGACAGTCGAAACAAGTTAGCTCCATCCGTTCGTCAACGTCTCAAATTGGACTCAGTTTCTGTGTTACATTCCGAAGCCTATAACTTGTGACTTTTTCGCAACCGGACCTCATAATTAGACTCAAACTCTTCCATTACTATTGTTTCAATAGATTTGAAGTGTTGGAACAATATTTGGGACAGTCGAAACAAGTTAGCTCCATCCGTACGTCAACGTCTCAAATTAGACTCAGTTTCTGTGTTGCATTCCGAAGCCTATAACTTGTGACTTTTTCGCAACCGGACCTCGTAATTGGACTCAAACTCTTCTATTACTATTGTTTCAACACATTTGATGTGTTGGAACAAGATTCGGGACGGTCGAAACAAGTTAGCTCCATCCGTTCGTCAACGTCTCAAATTGGACTCAGTTTGTGTGTTACATTCCGAACCCTATAACTTGTGACTTTTTCGCAACCGGACCTCACAATTAGGCCCAAACTCTTCCATTACTATTGTTTCAATAGATTTGATGTGTTGGAACAATATTTGGGACAGTCAAAACAAGTTAGCTCCATCCGTGCGTCAACGTCTCAAATTGGACTCAGTTTGTGTGTTACATTCCGAAGCCTATAACTTGTGACTTTTTCGTAACCGGACCTCGTAATTTGACTCAAACTCTTCTATTACTATTGTTTCAACAGATTTGAAGTGTTGGAACAAGATTCGGGACGGTCGAAACAAGTTAGCTCCATCCGTTCGTCAACGTCTCAAATTGGACTCAGTTTGTGTGTTACATTCCGAACCCTATAACTTGTGACTTTTTCGCAACCGGACCTCGTAATTGGACTCAAACTCTTCCATTACTATTGTTTCATCACATTTGAAGTGGTGGAACAAGATTCGTGACAGTCGAAACAAGTTAGCTCCATCCGTACGTCAACGTCTCAAATTAGACTCAGTTTCTGTGTTACATTCCGAACCTGTAACTTGTGACTTTTTCGCAACTGGACCTCGTAATTGGACTCAGACTCTTGTATTACTATTATTTCAACACATTTGATGTGTTGGAACAAGATTCGGGACGGTCGAAACTAGTTAGCTCCATCCGTTCGTCAACGTCTCAAATTGGACTCAGTTTGTGTGTTACATTCCGAAGCCTATAACTTGTGACTTTTTTGCAACCGGACCTCATAATTAGACTCATACTCTTCCATTACTATTGTTTCAACATATTTGAAGTGTTGGAACAAGATTCGGGACAGTCGAAACAAGTTAGCTCCATCCGTTCGTCAACGTCTCAAATTGGACTCAGTTTCTGTGTTACATTCCGAAGCCTATAACTAGTGACTTTTTCGCAACCGGACCTCATAATTAGACTCAAACTCTTCCATTACTATTGTTTTAACAGATTTGAAGTGTTGGAACAATATTTGGGACAGTCGAAACAAGTTAGCTCCATCCGTACGTCAACGTCTCAAATTAGACTCAGTTTCTGTGTTGCATTCCGAAGCCTATAACTTGTGACTTTTTCGCAACCGGACCTCGTAATTGGACTCAAACTCTTCTATTACTATTGTGTTCAACACATTTGATGTGTTGAACAAGATTCGGGACGGTCGAAACAAGTTAGCTCCATCCGTGCGTCAACGTCTCAAATTGGACTCAGTTTGTGTGTTACATTCCTAAGCCTATAACATGTGACTTTTTCGCAACCGGACCTCGTAATTGGACTCAAACTCTTCTATTACTATTGTTTCAACAGATTTGAAGTGTTGGAATAAGATTTGGGACAGTCGAAACAAGTCAGCTCCATCCGTGCATCAACGTCTCAAATTCGACTCAATTTGTGTGTAACATTCCGAACCCTATAACTTGTGACTTTGTCGCAATCAGACCTCGTAATTTTACTCAAACTCTTCCATTATTATTATTTCAACACATTTGAAGTATTGGAACATGATTCGGGACAGGGAAAACAAGTTAGCTCCATCCGTGCGTCAACATCTCAAATTGGACATAGTTTGTGTGTTACATTCCGAAGCTAATAACTTGTGACTTTTTCGCAATCGGACATCGTAATTGGACTCAAACTCTTCTATTACTATTATTTCAACACATTTGATGTGTTGGAACATGATTCGGGATGGTCGAAACAAGTTAGCTCCATCCGTTCGTCAACGTCTCAAATTGGACTCAGTTTGTGTGTTACGTTCCGTACCCTATAACTTGTGACTTTTTCGCAACCGGAGCTCGTAATTGGACTCGAACTCTTCCATTACTTTTGTTTCATCACATTTCAAGTGGTGGAACAAGATTCGTGACAGTCGAAACAAGTTAGCTCCATCCGTTCGTCAACGTCTCAAATTGGACTCAGTTTCTGTGTTACATTCCGAAGCCTATAACTTGTGACTTTTTCGCAACCGGACCTCATAATTAGACTCAAACTCTTCCATTACTATTGTTTCAATAGATTTGAAGTGTTGGAACAATATTTGGGACAGTCGAAACAAGTTAGCTCCATCCGTACGTCAACGTCTCAAATTAGACTCAGTTTCTGTGTTGCATTCCGAAGCCTATATAACTTGTGACTTTTTCGCAACCGGACCTCACAATTAGGCCCAAACTCTTCCGTTACTATTGTTTCATTAGATTTGAAGTGTTGGAACAATATTTGGGACAGTCAAAACAAGTTAGCTCCATCCGTGCGTCAACGTCTCAAATTGGACTCAGTTTGTGTGTTACATTCCGAAGCCTATAACTTGTGACTTTTTCGCAACCGGACCTCGTAATTGGACTCAAACTCTTCTATTACTATTGTTTCAACAGATTTGAAGTGTTGGAATAAGATTTGGGACAGTCGAAACAAGTTAGCTCCATCCGTGCATCAACGTCTCAAATTCGACTCAATTTGTGTGTAACATTCCGAACCCTATAACTTGTGACTTTGTCGCAATCAGACCTCGTAATTTTACTCAAACTCTTCCATTATTATTATTTCAACACATTTGAAGTATTGGAACATGATTCGGGACAGGGAAAACAAGTTAGCTCCATCCGTGCGTCAACATCTCAAATTGGACATAGTTTGTGTGTTACATTCCGAAGCCAATAACTTGTGACTTTTTCGCAATCGGACCTCGTAATTGGACTCAAACTCTTGTATTACTATTATTTCAACACATTTGATGTGTTGGAACAAGATTTGGGACGGTCGAAACAAGTTAGCTCCTTCCGTTCGTCAACGTCTCAAATTGGACTCAGTTTGTGTGTTACGTTCCGAACCCTATAACTTGTGACTTTTTCGCAACCAGAGCTCGTAATTGGACTCGAACTCTTCCATTACTATTGTTTCATCACATTTGAAGTGGTGGAACAAGATTCGTGACACTCGAAACAAGTTAGCTCCATCCGTGCGTCAACGTCTCAAATTGGACTCATTTTGTGTGTTACATTCCGAAGCCAATAACTTGTGACTTTTTCGCTACCGGAACTCGTAATTGGACTCAAACTCTTATATTACTATTATTTCAACACATTTGATGTGTTGGAACAAGATTCGGGACGGTTGAAAATAGTTAGCTCCATCTGTTCGTCAACGTCTCAAATTGGAATCAGTTTGTGAGTTACATTCCGAAGCCTATAACTTGTGACTTTTTTGCAACCGGACCTCATAATTAGACTCATACTCTTCCATTACTATTGTTTCAACATATTTGAAGTGTTGGAACAAGATTCGGGATAGTCGAAACAAGTTAGCTCCATCCGTTCGTCAACGTCTCAAATTGGACTCAGTTTCTGTGTTACATTCCGAAGCCTATAACTTGTGACTTTTTCGCAACCGGACCTCATAATTAGACTCAAACTCTTCCATGACTATTGTTTCAACAGATTTGAAGTGTTGGAACAATATTTGGGACAGTCGAAACAAGTTAGCTCCATCCGTACGTCAACGTCTCAAATTAGACTCAGTTTCTGTGTTGCATTCCGAAGCCTATAACTTGTGACTTTTTCGCAACCGGACCTCGTAATTGGACTCAAACTCTTCTATTACTATTGTTTCAACACATTTGATGTGTTGGAACAAGATTCGGGACGGTCGAAACAAGTTATCTCCATCCCTTCGTCAACGTCTCAAATTGGACTCAGTTTGTGTGTTACATTCCGAACCCTATAACTTGTGACTTTTTGGCAACCGGACCTCACAATTAGGCCCAAACTCTTCCATTACTATTGTTTCATCACATTTCAAGTGGTGGAACAATATTCGTGACAGTCAAAACAAGTTAGCTCCATCCGGGCGTCAACGTCTCAAATTGGACTCAGTTTGTGTGTTACATTCCGAAGCCTATAACTTGTGACTTTTTCGCTACCGGAACTCGTAATTGGACTCAAACTCTTGTATTACTATTATTCCAACACATTTGATGTGTTGGAACAAGATTCGGGACGGTCGAAAATAGTTAGCTCCATCCGTTCGTCAACGTCTCAAATTGGACTCAGTTTGTGAGTTACATTCCGAAGCCTATAACTTGTGACTTTTTTGCAACCGGACCTCATAATTAGACTCAAACTCTTCTATTACTATTGTTTCAACAGATTTGAAGTGTTGGAATAAGATTTGGGACAGTCGAAACAAGTCAGCTCCATCCGTGCATCAACGTCTCAAATTCGACTCAATTTGTGTGTAACATTCCGAACCCTATAACTTGTGACTTTGTCGCAATCAGACCTCGTAATTTTACTCAAACTCTTCCATTATTATTATTTCAACACATTTGAAGTATTGGAACATGATTCGGGACAGGGAAAACAAGTTAGCTCCATCCGTGCGTCAACATCTCAAATTGGACATAGTTTGTGTGTTACATTCCGAAGCTAATAACTTGTGACTTTTTCGCAATCGGACATCGTAATTGGACTCAAACTCTTCTATTACTATTATTTCAACACATTTGATGTGTTGGAACATGATTCGGGATGGTCGAAACAAGTTAGCTCCATCCGTTCGTCAACGTCTCAAATTGGACTCAGTTTGTGTGTTACGTTCCGTACCCTATAACTTGTGACTTTTTCGCAACCGGAGCTCGTAATTGGACTCGAACTCTTCCATTACTTTTGTTTCATCACATTTCAAGTGGTGGAACAAGATTCGTGACAGTCGAAACAAGTTAGCTCCATCTGTTCGTCAACGTCTCAAATTGGACTCAGTTTCTGTGTTACATTCCGAAGCCTATAACTTGTGACTTTTTCGCAACCGGACCTCATAATTAGACTCAAACTCTTCCATTACTATTGTTTCAATAGATTTGAAGTGTTGGAACAATATTTGGGACAGTCGAAACAAGTTAGCTCCATCCGTACGTCAACGTCTCAAATTAGACTCAGTTTCTGTGTTGCATTCCGAAGCCTATAACTTGTGACTTTTTCGCAACCTGACCTCACAATTAGGCCCAAACTCTTCCGTTACTATTGTTTCATTAGATTTGAGGTGTTGGAACAATATTTGGGACAGTCAAAACAAGTTAGCTCCATCCGTGCGTCAACGTCTCAAATTGGACTCAGTTTGTGTGTTACATTCCGAAGCCTATAACTTGTGACTTTTTCGCAACCGGACCTCGTAATTGGACTCAAACTCTTCTATTACTATTGTTTCAACAGATTTGAAGTGTTGGAATAAGATTTGGGACAGTCGAAACAAGTTAGCTCCATCCGTGCATCAACGTCTCAAATTCGACTCAATTTGTGTGTAACATTCCGAACCCTATAACTTGTGACTTTGTCGCAATCAGACCTCGTAATTTTACTCAAACTCTTCCATTATTATTATTTCAACACATTTGAAGTATTGGAACATGATTCGGGACAGGGAAAACAAGTTAGCTCCATCCGTGCGTCAACATCTCAAATTGGACATAGTTTGTGTGTTACATTCCGAAGCCAATAACTTGTGACTTTTTCGCAATCGGACCTCGTAATTGGACTCAAACTCTTGTATTACTATTATTTCAACACACTTGATGTGTTGGAACAAGATTCGGGACGGTCGAAACAAGTTAGCTCCTTCCGTTCGTCAACGTCTCAAATTGGACTCAGTTTGTGTGTTACGTTCCGAACCCTATAACTTGTGACTTTTTCGCAACCGGAGCTCGTAATTGGACTCGAACTCTTCCATTACTATTGTTTCATCACATTTGAAGTGGTGGAACAAGATTCGTGACACTCGAAACAAGTTAGCTCCATCCGTGCGTCCAAATTGGACTCATTTTGTGTGTTACATTCCGAAGCCAATAACTTGTGACTTTTTCGCTACCGGAACTCGTAATTGGACTCAAACTCTTATATTACTATTATTTCAACACATTTGATGTGTTGGAACAAGATTCGGGACGGTTGAAAATAGTTAGCTCCATCTGTTCGTCAACGTCTCAAATTGGACTCAGTTTGTGAGTTACATTCCGAAGCCTATAACTTGTGACTTTTTTGCAACCGGACCTCATAATTAGACTCATACTCTTCCATTACTATTGTTTCAACATATTTGAAGTGTTGGAACAAGATTCGGGATAGTCGAAACAAGTTAGCTCCATCCGTTCGTCAACGTCTCAAATTGGACTCAGTTTCTGTGTTACATTCCGAAGCCTATAACTTGTGACTTTTTCGCAACCGGACCTCATAATTAGACTCAAACTCTTCCATTACTATTGTTTCAACAGATTTGAAGTGTTGGAACAATATTTGGGACAGTCGAAACAAGTTAGCTCCATCCGTACGTCAACGTCTCAAATTAGACTCAGTTTCTGTGTTGCATTCCGAAGCCTATAACTTGTGACTTTTTCGCAACCGGACCTCGTAATTGGACTCAAACTCTTCTATTACTATTGTTTCAACACATTTGATGTGTTGGAACAAGATTCGGGACGGTCGAAACAAGTTATCTCCATCCGTTCGTCAACGTCTCAAATTGGACTCAGTTTGTGTGTTACATTCCGAACCCTATAACTTGTGACTTTTTCGCAACCGGACCTCACAATTAGGCCCAAACTCTTCCATTACTATTGTTTCATCACATTTCAAGTGGTGGAACAATATTCGTGACAGTCAAAACAAGTTAGCTCCATCCGTGCGTCAACGTCTCAAATTGGACTCAGTTTGTGTGTTACATTCCGAAGCCTATAACTTGTGACTTTTTCGCTACCGGAACTCGTAATTGGACTCAAACTCTTGTATTACTATTATTCCAACACATTTGATGTGTTGGAACAAGATTCGGGACGGTCGAAAATAGTTAGCTCCATCCGTTCGTCAACGTCTCAAATTGGACTCAGTTTGTGAGTTACATTCCGAAGCCTATAACTTGTGACTTTTTTGCAACCGGACCTCATAATTAGACTCATACTCTTCCATTACTATTGTTTCAACATATTTGAAGTGTTGGAACAAGATTCGGGACAGTCGAAACAAGTTAGCTCCATCCGTTCGTCAACGTCTCAAATTGGACTCAGTTTCTGTGTTACATTCCGAAGCCTATAACTTGTGACTTTTTCGCAACCGGACCTCGTAATTGGACTCAAACTCTTCTATTACTATTGTTTCAACACATTTGATGTGTTGGAACAAGATTCGGGACGGTCGAAACAAGTTAGCTCCATCCGTTCGTCAACGTCTCAAATTGGACTCAGTTTGTGTGTTACATTCCGAACCCTATAACTTGTGACTTTTTCGCAACCGGACCTCACAATTAGGCCCAAACTCTTCCATTACTATTGTTTCAATAGATTTGAAGTGTTGGAACAATATTTAGGACAGTCAAAACAAGTTAGCTCCATCCGTGCGTCAACGTCTCAAATTGGACTCAGTTTGTGTGTTACATTCCGAAGCCTATAACTTGTGACTTTTTCGCAACCGGACCTCGTAATTTGACTCAAACTCTTCTATTACTATTGTTTCAACAGATTTGAAATGTTGGAACAAGATTCGGGACGGTCGAAACAAGTTAGCTCCATCCGTTCGTCAACGTCTCAAATTGGACTCAGTTTCTGTGTTACATTCCGAAGCCTATAACTTGTGACTTTTTCGCAACCGGACCTCATAATTAGACTCAAACTCTTCCATGACTATTGTTTCAACAGATTTGAAGTGTTGGAACAATATTTGGGACAGTCGAAACAAGTTAGCTCCATCCGTACGTCAACGTCTCAAATTAGACTCAGTTTCTGTGTTGCATTCCGAAGCCTATAACTTGTGACTTTTTCGCAACCGGACCTCGTAATTGGACTCAAACTCTTCTATTACTATTGTTTCAACACATTTGATGTGTTGGAACAAGATTCGGGACGGTCGAAACAAGTTATCTCCATCCGTTCGTCAACGTCTCAAATTGGACTCAGTTTGTGTGTTACATTCCGAACCCTATAACTTGTGACTTTTTGGCAACCGGACCTCACAATTAGGCCCAACTCTTCCATTACTATTGTTTCATCACATTTCAAGTGGTGGAACAATATTCGTGACAGTCAAAACAAGTTAGCTCCATCCGGGCGTCAACGTCTCAAATTGGACTCAGTTTGTGTGTTACATTCCGAAGCCTATAACTTGTGACTTTTTCGCTACCGGAACTCGTAATTGGACTCAAACTCTTGTATTACTATTATTCCAACACATTTGATGTGTTGGAACAAGATTCGGGACGGTCGAAAATAGTTAGCTCCATCCGTTCGTCAACGTCTCAAATTGGACTCAGTTTGTGAGTTACATTCCGAAGCCTATAACTTGTGACTTTTTTGCAACCGGACCTCATAATTAGACTCAAACTCTTCTATTACTATTGTTTCAACAGATTTGAAGTGTTGGAATAAGATTTGGGACAGTCGAAACAAGTCAGCTCCATCCGTGCATCAACGTCTCAAATTCGACTCAATTTGTGTGTAACATTCCGAACCCTATAACTTGTGACTTTGTCGCAATCAGACCTCGTAATTTTACTCAAACTCTTCCATTATTATTATTTCAACACATTTGAAGTATTGGAACATGATTCGGGACAGGGAAAACAAGTTAGCTCCATCCGTGCGTCAACATCTCAAATTGGACATAGTTTGTGTGTTACATTCCGAAGCTAATAACTTGTGACTTTTTCGCAATCGGACATCGTAATTGGACTCAAACTCTTCTATTACTATTATTTCAACACATTTGATGTGTTGGAACATGATTCGGGATGGTCGAAACAAGTTAGCTCCATCCGTTCGTCAACGTCTCAAATTGGACTCAGTTTGTGTGTTACGTTCCGTACCCTATAACTTGTGACTTTTTCGCAACCGGAGCTCGTAATTGGACTCGAACTCTTCCATTACTTTTGTTTCATCACATTTCAAGTGGTGGAACAAGATTCGTGACAGTCGAAACAAGTTAGCTCCATCTGTTCGTCAACGTCTCAAATTGGACTCAGTTTCTGTGTTACATTCCGAAGCCTATAACTTGTGACTTTTTCGCAACCGGACCTCATAATTAGACTCAAACTCTTCCATTACTATTGTTTCAATAGATTTGAAGTGTTGGAACAATATTTGGGACAGTCGAAACAAGTTAGCTCCATCCGTACGTCAACGTCTCAAATTAGACTCAGTTTCTGTGTTGCATTCCGAAGCCTATAACTTGTGACTTTTTCGCAACCGGACCTCACAATTAGGCCCAAACTCTTCCGTTACTATTGTTTCATTAGATTTGAGGTGTTGGAACAATATTTGGGACAGTCAAAACAAGTTAGCTCCATCCGTGCGTCAACGTCTCAAATTGGACTCAGTTTGTGTGTTACATTCCGAAGCCTATAACTTGTGACTTTTTCGCAACCGGACCTCGTAATTGGACTCAAACTCTTCTATTACTATTGTTTCAACAGATTTGAAGTGTTGGAATAAGATTTGGGACAGTCGAAACAAGTTAGCTCCATCCGTGCATCAACGTCTCAAATTCGACTCAATTTGTGTGTAACATTCCGAGCCCTATAACTTGTGACTTTGTCGCAATCAGACCTCGTAATTTTACTCAAACTCTTCCATTATTATTATTTCAACACATTTGAAGTATTGGAACATGATTCGGGACAGGGAAAACAAGTTAGCTCCATCCGTGCGTCAACATCTCAAATTGGACATAGTTTGTGTGTTACATTCCGAAGCCAATAACTTGTGACTTTTTCGCAATTGGACCTCGTAATTGGACTCAAACTCTTGTATTACTATTATTTCAACACACTTGATGTGTTGGAACAAGATTCGGGACGGTCGAAACAAGTTAGCTCCTTCCGTTCGTCAACGTCTCAAATTGGACTCAGTTTGTGTGTTACGTTCCGAACCCTATAACTTGTGACTTTTTCGCAACCGGAGCTCGTAATTGGACTCGAACTCTTCCATTACTATTGTTTCATCACATTTGAAGTGGTGGAACAAGATTCGTGACACTCGAAACAAGTTAGCTCCATCCGTGCGTCCAAATTGGACTCATTTTGTGTGTTACATTCCGAAGCCAATAACTTGTGACTTTTTCGCTACCGGAACTCGTAATTGGACTCAAACTCTTATATTACTATTATTTCAACACATTTGATGTGTTGGAACAAGATTCGGGACGGTTGAAAATAGTTAGCTCCATCTGTTCGTCAACGTCTCAAATTGGACTCAGTTTGTGAGTTACATTCCGAAGCCTATAACTTGTGACTTTTTTGCAACCGGACCTCATAATTAGACTCATACTCTTCCATTACTATTGTTTCAACATATTTGAAGTGTTGGAACAAGATTCGGGATAGTCGAAACAAGTTAGCTCCATCCGTTCGTCAACGTCTCAAATTGGACTCAGTTTCTGTGTTACATTCCGAAGCCTATAACTTGTGACTTTTTCGCAACCGGACCTCATAATTAGACTCAAACTCTTCCATTACTATTGTTTCAACAGATTTGAAGTGTTGGAACAATATTTGGGACAGTCGAAACAAGTTAGCTCCATCCGTACGTCAACGTCTCAAATTAGACTCAGTTTCTGTGTTGCATTCCGAAGCCTATAACTTGTGACTTTTTCGCAACCGGACCTCGTAATTGGACTCAAACTCTTCTATTACTATTGTTTCAACACATTTGATGTGTTGGAACAAGATTCGGGACGGTCGAAACAAGTTATCTCCATCCGTTCGTCAACGTCTCAAATTGGACTCAGTTTGTGTGTTACATTCCGAACCCTATAACTTGTGACTTTTTCGCAACCGGACCTCACAATTAGGCCCAAACTCTTCCATTACTATTGTTTCATCACATTTCAAGTGGTGGAACAATATTCGTGACAGTCAAAACAAGTTAGCTCCATCCGTGCGTCAACGTCTCAAATTGGACTCAGTTTGTGTGTTACATTCCGAAGCCTATAACTTGTGACTTTTTCGCAACCGGACCTCGTAATTTGACTCAAACTCTTCTATTACTATTGTTTCAACAGATTTGAAATGTTGGAACAAGATTCGGGACGGTCGAAACAAGTTAGCTCCATCCGTTCGTCAACGTCTCAAATTGGACTCAGTTTCTGTGTTACATTCCGAAGCCTATAACTTGTGACTTTTTCGCAACCGGACCTCATAATTAGACTCAAACTCTTCCATGACTATTGTTTCAACAGATTTGAAGTGTTGGAACAATATTTGGGACAGTCGAAACAAGTTAGCTCCATCCGTACGTCAACGTCTCAAATTAGACTCAGTTTCTGTGTTGCATTCCGAAGCCTATAACTTGTGACTTTTTCGCAACCGGACCTCGTAATTGGACTCAAACTCTTCTATTACTATTGTTTCAACACATTTGATGTGTTGGAACAAGATTCGGGACGGTCGAAACAAGTTATCTCCATCCGTTCGTCAACGTCTCAAATTGGACTCAGTTTGTGTGTTACATTCCGAACCCTATAACTTGTGACTTTTTGGCAACCGGACCTCACAATTAGGCCCAAACTCTTCCATTACTATTGTTTCATCACATTTCAAGTGGTGGAACAATATTCGTGACAGTCAAAACAAGTTAGCTCCATCCGGGCGTCAACGTCTCAAATTGGACTCAGTTTGTGTGTTACATTCCGAAGCCTATAACTTGTGACTTTTTCGCTACCGGAACTCGTAATTGGACTCAAACTCTTGTATTACTATTATTCCAACACATTTGATGTGTTGGAACAAGATTCGGGACGGTCGAAAATAGTTAGCTCCATCCGTTCGTCAACGTCTCAAATTGGACTCAGTTTGTGAGTTACATTCCGAAGCCTATAACTTGTGACTTTTTTGCAACCGGACCTCATAATTAGACTCAAACTCTTCTATTACTATTGTTTCAACAGATTTGAAGTGTTGGAATAAGATTTGGGACAGTCGAAACAAGTCAGCTCCATCCGTGCATCAACGTCTCAAATTCGACTCAATTTGTGTGTAACATTCCGAACCCTATAACTTGTGACTTTGTCGCAATCAGACCTCGTAATTTTACTCAAACTCTTCCATTATTATTATTTCAACACATTTGAAGTATTGGAACATGATTCGGGACAGGGAAAACAAGTTAGCTCCATCCGTGCGTCAACATCTCAAATTGGACATAGTTTGTGTGTTACATTCCGAAGCTAATAACTTGTGACTTTTTCGCAATCGGACATCGTAATTGGACTCAAACTCTTCTATTACTATTATTTCAACACATTTGATGTGTTGGAACATGATTCGGGATGGTCGAAACAAGTTAGCTCCATCCGTTCGTCAACGTCTCAAATTGGACTCAGTTTGTGTGTTACGTTCCGTACCCTATAACTTGTGACTTTTTCGCAACCGGAGCTCGTAATTGGACTCGAACTCTTCCATTACTTTTGTTTCATCACATTTCAAGTGGTGGAACAAGATTCGTGACAGTCGAAACAAGTTAGCTCCATCTGTTCGTCAACGTCTCAAATTGGACTCAGTTTCTGTGTTACATTCCGAAGCCTATAACTTGTGACTTTTTCGCAACCGGACCTCATAATTAGACTCAAACTCTTCCATTACTATTGTTTCAATAGATTTGAAGTGTTGGAACAATATTTGGGACAGTCGAAACAAGTTAGCTCCATCCGTACGTCAACGTCTCAAATTAGACTCAGTTTCTGTGTTGCATTCCGAAGCCTATAACTTGTGACTTTTTCGCAACCGGACCTCACAATTAGGCCCAAACTCTTCCGTTACTATTGTTTCATTAGATTTGAGGTGTTGGAACAATATTTGGGACAGTCAAAACAAGTTAGCTCCATCCGTGCGTCAACGTCTCAAATTGGACTCAGTTTGTGTGTTACATTCCGAAGCCTATAACTTGTGACTTTTTCGCAACCGGACCTCGTAATTGGACTCAAACTCTTCTATTACTATTGTTTCAACAGATTTGAAGTGTTGGAATAAGATTTGGGACAGTCGAAACAAGTTAGCTCCATCCGTGCATCAACGTCTCAAATTCGACTCAATTTGTGTGTAACATTCCGAACCCTATAACTTGTGACTTTGTCGCAATCAGACCTCGTAATTTTACTCAAACTCTTCCATTATTATTATTTCAACACATTTGAAGTATTGGAACATGATTCGGGACAGGGAAAACAAGTTAGCTCCATCCGTGCGTCAACATCTCAAATTGGACATAGTTTGTGTGTTACATTCCGAAGCCAATAACTTGTGACTTTTTCGCAATTGGACCTCGTAATTGGACTCAAACTCTTGTATTACTATTATTTCAACACACTTGATGTGTTGGAACAAGATTCGGGACGGTCGAAACAAGTTAGCTCCTTCCGTTCGTCAACGTCTCAAATTGGACTCAGTTTGTGTGTTACGTTCCGAACCCTATAACTTGTGACTTTTTCGCAACCGGAGCTCGTAATTGGACTCGAACTCTTCCATTACTATTGTTTCATCACATTTGAAGTGGTGGAACAAGATTCGTGACACTCGAAACAAGTTAGCTCCATCCGTGCGTCCAAATTGGACTCATTTTGTGTGTTACATTCCGAAGCCAATAACTTGTGACTTTTTCGCTACCGGAACTCGTAATTGGACTCAAACTCTTATATTACTATTATTTCAACACATTTGATGTGTTGGAACAAGATTCGGGACGGTTGAAAATAGTTAGCTCCATCTGTTCGTCAACGTCTCAAATTGGACTCAGTTTGTGAGTTACATTCCGAAGCCTATAACTTGTGACTTTTTTGCAACCGGACCTCATAATTAGACTCATACTCTTCCATTACTATTGTTTCAACATATTTGAAGTGTTGGAACAAGATTCGGGATAGTCGAAACAAGTTAGCTCCATCCGTTCGTCAACGTCTCAAATTGGACTCAGTTTCTGTGTTACATTCCGAAGCCTATAACTTGTGACTTTTTCGCAACCGGACCTCATAATTAGACTCAAACTCTTCCATTACTATTGTTTCAACAGATTTGAAGTGTTGGAACAATATTTGGGACAGTCGAAACAAGTTAGCTCCATCCGTACGTCAACGTCTCAAATTAGACTCAGTTTCTGTGTTGCATTCCGAAGCCTATAACTTGTGACTTTTTCGCAACCGGACCTCGTAATTGGACTCAAACTCTTCTATTACTATTGTTTCAACACATTTGATGTGTTGGAACAAGATTCGGGACGGTCGAAACAAGTTATCTCCATCCGTTCGTCAACGTCTCAAATTGGACTCAGTTTGTGTGTTACATTCCGAACCCTATAACTTGTGACTTTTTCGCAACCGGACCTCACAATTAGGCCCAAACTCTTCCATTACTATTGTTTCATCACATTTCAAGTGGTGGAACAATATTCGTGACAGTCAAAACAAGTTAGCTCCATCCGTGCGTCAACGTCTCAAATTGGACTCAGTTTGTGTGTTACATTCCGAAGCCTATAACTTGTGACTTTTTCGCTACCGGAACTCGTAATTGGACTCAAACTCTTGTATTACTATTATTCCAACACATTTGATGTGTTGGAACAAGATTCGGGACGGTCGAAAATAGTTAGCTCCATCCGTTCGTCAACGTCTCAAATTGGACTCAGTTTGTGAGTTACATTCCGAAGCCTATAACTTGTGACTTTTTTGCAACCGGACCTCATAATTAGACTCATACTCTTCCATTACTATTGTTTCAACATATTTGAAGTGTTGGAACAAGATTCGGGACAGTCGAAACAAGTTAGCTCCATCCGTTCGTCAACGTCTCAAATTGGACTCAGTTTCTGTGTTACATTCCGAAGCCTATAACTTGTGACTTTTTCGCAACCGGACCTCGTAATTGGACTCAAACTCTTCTATTACTATTGTTTCAACACATTTGATGTGTTGGAACAAGATTCGGGACGGTCGAAACAAGTTAGCTCCATCCGTTCGTCAACGTCTCAAATTGGACTCAGTTTGTGTGTTACATTCCGAACCCTATAACTTGTGACTTTTTCGCAACCGGACCTCACAATTAGGCCCAAACTTTTCCATTACTATTGTTTCAATAGATTTGAAGTGTTGGAACAATATTTAGGACAGTCAAAACAAGTTAGCTCCATCCGTGCGTCAACGTCTCAAATTGGACTCAGTTTGTGTGTTACATTCCGAAGCCTATAACTTGTGACTTTTTCGCAACCGGACCTCGTAATTTGACTCAAACTCTTCTATTACTATTGTTTCAACAGATTTGAAATGTTGGAACAAGATTCGGGACGGTCGAAACAAGTTAGCTCCATCCGTTCGTCAACGTCTCAAATTGGACTCAGTTTCTGTGTTACATTCCGAAGCCTATAACTTGTGACTTTTTCGCAACCGGACCTCATAATTAGACTCAAACTCTTCCATTACTATTGTTTTAACAGATTTGAAGTGTTGGAACAATATTTGGGACAGTCGAAACAAGTTAGCTCCATCCGTACGTCAACGTCTCAAATTAGACTCCGTTTCTGTGTTGCATTCCGAAGCCTATAACTTGTGACTTTTTCGCAACCGGACCTCGTAATTGGACTCAAACTCTTCTATTACTATTGTGTTCAACACATTTGATGTGTTGGAACAAGATTCGGGACGGTCGAAACAAGTTAGCTCCATCCGTGCGTCAACGTCTCAAATTGGACTCAGTTTGTGTGTTACATTCCTAAGCCTATAACATGTGACTTTTTCGCAACCGGACCTCGTAATTGGACTCAAACTCTTCTATTACTATTGTTTCAACAGATTTGAAGTGTTGGAATAAGATTTGGGACAGTCGAAACAAGTCAGCTCCATCCGTGCATCAACGTCTCAAATTCGACTCAATTTGTGTGTAACATTCCGAACCCTATAACTTGTGACTTTGTCGCAATCAGACCGCGTAATTTTACTCAAACTCTTCCATTATTATTATTTCAACACATTTGAAGTATTGGAACATGATTCGGGACAGGGAAAACAAGTTAGCTCCATCCGTGCGTCAACATCTCAAATTGGACATAGTTTGTGTGTTACATTCCGAAGCCAATAACTTGTGACTTTTTCGCAATCGGACCTCGTAATTGGACTCAAACTCTTGTATTACTATTATTTCAACACATTTGATGTGTTGGAACAAGATTCGGGACGGTCGAATCAAGTTAGCTGCATCAGTTCGTCAACGTCTCAAATTGGACTCAGTTTCTGTGTTACGTTCCGAACCCTATAACTTGTGACTTTTTCGCAACCGGAGCTCGTAATTGGACTCGAACTCTTCCATTACTATTGTTTCATCACATTTCAAGTGGTGGAACAAGATTCGTGACAGTCGAAACAAGTTAGCTCCATCCGTGCGTCAACGTCTCAAATTGGACTCAGTTTGTGTGTTACATTCCGAAGCCTATAACTTGTGACTTTTTCGCTACCGGAACTCGTAATTGGACTCAAACTCTTGTATTACTATTATTTCCACACATTTGATGTGTTGGAACAAGATTCGGGACGGTCGAAAATAGTTAGCTCCATCCGTTCGTCAACGTCTCAAATTGGACTCAGTTTGTGAGTTACATTCCGAAGCCTATAACTTGTGACTTTTTTGCAACCGGACCTCATAATTAGACTCATACTCTTCCATTACTATTGTTTCAACATATTTGAAGTGTTGGAACAAGATTCGGGACAGTCGAAACAAGTTAGCTCCATCCGTTCGTCAACGTCTCAAATTGGACTCAGTTTCTGTGTTACATTCCGAGGCCTATAACTTGTGACTTTTTCGCAACCGGACCTCATAATTAGACTCAAACTCTTCCATTACTATTGTTTCAACACATTTGATGTGTTGGAACAAGATTCGGGACGGTCGAAACAAGTTAGCTCCATCCGTTCGTCAACGTCTCAAATTGGACTCAGTTTGTGTGTTACATTCCGAACCCTATAACTTGTGACTTTTTCGCAACCGGACCTCGTAATTGGACTCAAACTTTTCTATTACTATTGTTTCAACACATTTGATGTGTTGGAACAATATTTGGGACAGTCAAAACAAGTTAGCTCCATCCGTGCGTCAACGTTTGAAATTGGACTCAGCTTCTGTGTTACATTCCGAAGCCTATAACTTGTGACTTTTTCGCAACCGGACCTCGTAAGTGGACTCAAACTCTTCTATTACTATTGTTTCAACAGAGTTGAAGTGTTGGAACAAGATTCGGGATGGTCGAAACAAGTTAGCTCCATCCGTTCGTCAACGTCTCAAATTGGACTCAGTTTGTGTGTTACATTCCGAACCCTATAACTTGTGACTTTTTTGCAACCGGACCTCATAATTAGACTCAAACTCTTCCATTACTATTGTTTCAATAGATTTGAAGTGTTGGAACAATATTTGGGACAGTCGAAACAAGTTAGCTCCTTCCGTACGTCAACGTCTCAAATTAGACTCAGTTTCTGTGTTGCATTCCGAAGCCTATAACTTGTGACTTTTTCGCAACCGGACCTCGTAATTGGACTCAAACTCTTCTATTACTATTGTTTCAACACATTTGATGTGTTGGAACAAGATTCGGGACGGTCGAAACAAGTTAGCTCCATCCGTTCGTCAACGTCTCAAATTGGACTCAGTTTGTGTGTTACGTTCCGAACCCTATAACTTGTGACTTTTTCGCAACCGGAGCTCGTAATTGGACTCGAACTCTTCCATTACTATTGTTTCATCACATTTGAAGTGGTGGAACAAGATTCGTGACAGTCGAAACAAGTTAGCTCCATCCGTGCGTCAACGTCTCAAATTGTACTCAGTTTGTGTGTTACATTCCGAACCTGTAACTTGTGACTTTTTCGCAACTGGACCTCGTAATTGGGCTCAGACTCTTGTATTACTATTATTTCAACACATTTGATGTGTTGGAACAAGATTCGGGACGGTCGAAACTAGTTAGCTCCATCCGTTTGTCAACGTCTCAAATTGGACTCAGTTTGTGTGTTACATTCCGAAGCCTATAACTTGTGACTTTTTTGCAACCGGACCTCATAATTAGACTCATACTCTTCCATTACTACTGTTTCAACATATTTGAAGTGTTGGAACAAGATTCGGGACTGTCAAAACAAGTTAGCTCCATCCGTTCGTCAACGTCTCAAATTGGACTCAGTTTCTGTGTTACATTCCGAAGCCTATAACTTGTGACTTTTTCGCAACCGGACCTCATAATTAGACTCAAACTCTTCCATTACTATTGTTTTAACAGATTTGAAGTGTTGGAACAATATTTGGGACAGTCGAAACAAGTTAGCTCCATCCGTACGTCAACGTCTCAAATTAGACTCAGTTTCTGTGTTGCATTCCAAAGCCTATAACTTGTGACTTTTTCGCAGCCGGACCTCGTAATTGGACTCAAACTCTTCTATAACTATTGTCACGCCCCGAATCCGGATACCCAGATACGACCCAAAAATCCGTGGATCGACCCGTACCCGAACCCAGAGGTGATCCATGAATGTCCCCTAGTGGTCCAATTAGGTCAATTAGACTACTAAGGTTCATTCGAAAACCCACTAAGTAAAAAAAAAAGAAATATCTAGAAGTAGGAAATAAATAATTCAAATAATTCATAACTCAAACAATTCAATCAATCAACTAAATGTGGAGAGAAGGAGGTGAGAACATGCTCTCAATCAAAGGCTTACATGCCTGTGAAAATAAATAACCAATGTTTAGAACAGTCAAAATCAAGTCTTCTAAAATGTGGGATCGACTCCCAAATCCTAGCCGATCTCCTCGAATGCGTCGGAGTCTTTCGCCTCAAAATCATCTCACGTATCCGATTCCTCAAAATCTGAAAATGGTATCGGTGTAGCACCGTGAGCCGAGGCCCAGTAATACAACAGTGTGCATGTATGATATCATACTATACAAGTTTTAAATCAAGGTATGCATATCAATCATATAATAAGGATGACATGAATATGAGGGTGAATGCACGTGAGTATGGGATGCCAATGCAACTAGTACCCATAACCACATAGGGTCTCCATCTCCTTCCCGCACTGGGAGCGGTCTCATCGACCCATCTGCAGGATATAATAACGTCTGGGGCCTTTCACCCTAGGGTACCGAACCCTGATTAATTGATAAAACCAATATAAACGTATATAATATACTTCAACCCCGTTCCCTTATGCACCCCTTATATGAAATGACGTGATGATCATGGTATGACAATAAGATGTACTAGGGTTACATGACATAAGTACACATGTATTTAACCTTTAAATAAAAATATAAAATGAACCAATGATCATTAAGAGTAATAATATGGGAACGAGTTAGGGTTAACCATGAATAACATGTAACAATCACCGAAGGTCACGATCAACACGGATGAATAATATAAGTGGAAATCACAAGACAATCCAACACACCATGGCCGAACCCTATGAGGGATCTATGACACAAGGTCGAACCCTAAAGAGGGATCCAAGACACTTGGCCGAACCCTATGAGGGATCCAAGACACATGGGTGGGATCCCCATGCATACAAGTATAGGTCGAACCATCTAGGTATAATAGTCAATAAGACATGAACAAATATCACAATCAACATCGATGAATAATATAAGTAAAAATCGCAAAAGAATCCAACACGCCATTGCCGAACTCTATGAGGGATCCATGACACAAGGTCGAACCCTAAAGAGGGATCCAAGACACTTGGCCGAACCCTATGAGAGATCCAAGACACATGGGTGGGATCCCCATGCATACAGGTATAGGTCAAACCATCTAGGGTTTAGTCAAACAACAAGGTTAAAACCTTAATAGTTAATAATCATGACCGAACCACGAACAATTAATAGGTTTTTTACAAAAAATGTACTGCATTAAAAAATCATAACTTAATCAATACAAATCAAAAAAATATAAACTCAAAGGTTCTAGAAACTAGATTGATAGAGGTATCTGTGAAAAATAATTAGAAAAATATTTAGGTTAAAAATATAGATCGAAATCTCAGGTAAAGTGGACCATGTAAAATCTGAAATTCTGGGTTTTACAGAAAAGTCTAGCATGTTTGAAAAATCATAACTTAATCAATACAGATCAGAAAAATATAAACTCAAAGGTTCTAAAAACTAGATTGATAGAGGTATCTGTGAAAAATAATTAGAAAAATATTTAGGTTAAAAATATGGATCGAAATCTCAGGTAAAGTGGACCGTGTAAAATCTAGAATTCTGGGTTTTACAGCAAAGTCCAGCACGTTTGAAAAATCATAACTTAATCAATACAAATCAGAAAAATATAAACTCAAAGGTTCTAGAAACTAGATTGATAGAGGTATCTGTGAAAAATATTTAGAAAAATATTTAGGTTAAAGATATTGATCGAAATCTCAGGTAAAGTGGACCGTGTAAAATCTGAAATTTTGGGTTTTACAGAAAAGTTCAGCATGTTTGAAAAATCATAACTTAATCAATATAAATCAGAAAAATATAAACTCAAAAGTTCTAGAAACTAGATTGATAGAGGTATCCATGAAAAATAATTAGAAAAATATTTAGGTTAAAAATATAGATCAAAATCCCAAGTGAATCGGACGGTTTAAAATCTGAAATTCTGGGTTTTTTAGTAAAGTCATACAACTTAGAAAAATCATAACTTAATCAATAAAAATCAGAAAAATACAAACTAAACGGTTTTGGAAAATAGATTTAAAGAGGTATTTAGAAAAAAAATAATATAAAAATATTTAAATCATAAAAGTACAACAAAAATGATAAGAACATAGTCATCCGTTATAGGTACAAAATAGACCATGGCCAAACCCATCATGGTGGCCCAAAACAAAGATCAACCCAATAAGAATATAGTAAATATTATTAAAATTAATTTATAATGAGTATCAACCATTATCTAATGAAAGAAAAACAAATCTTGAAGAAAAACAAGTATAGGATGGATCAAGCGCACTTACCTCAATGTTTCTTGAACTTTAATGAAAATCAAAAGTTTCTTTAAATTTGAAAGTCGTCGGATCGTCCTCTCCTCGGAGTATGTTCTTCCATTCAGAGTCCCCGTCAATTCTCCCTTCTTGCTCGAGTGCGATCAGTGTCCGGATGAAGGTTTAATGGAGCTTGCTCTATTCTTCAATGGAGTTGGGTTTGTGAAAGCTTCTAAAACTTTAGGGTTTTCATAAATAGGTTTAGGGAAGGATTAGGGTTTCTATTTTTGTTGAAATTCGTAACTAGCAAAGGGATGACTTTTTCAACCCTCAAAAACTTATATTTTACACTATTAATGGGTTAAGAATGGGCCCAAGGCCCATAGACATAAATAGGCTTCATTTAAAAATATTATTAAGCCCAAAAGACCTCTAGATTGGCCATAAGGGCCCACCCAACAATCATAACACAAATAATTATTAATTAATTCAATCAAACTATATTATATAATTTAAAGTCCATACAATAAGGTATTGACACATGTCACACACATAAATCACAAAAATGTTCAAAACCCTAGAAAAGTGTCAAATGACATTGGAATGACCCGAAAGTAATTTGCGGGTCCCACGCTCCTATTAAATAAATAAAATATAATTAAATATTATTTAAAAAATATAAGAATGGTAGGAAAATTCAAAAATTACAAAAATACTATTTTTATCAAAATCTCCCGAAATCTCCCGCTAGGGTTTTTATGTCTCAAGAAAGGTTCCAAATTTCACAGGTAAGTTGGTAAAGATAAAATAGGAATATTTTTGGTGTCTCGGGCCCACAAAATAATTTTTGTATAAAAGTTCTAGAATGTTAGCTGGGGAAAGAAAAAGTCCCCTGCAAGTTATGATTCATTATTTTTAGTAGGAATTTAGTCCTAAAGAGCGAGTTTCAAAAATAGCAGATTTTTCAAAATTATCAGAATGAAATCAAATTAAATATACATACTCAACAACGATATTAAACCATAAAAACAATAATAGAAGTCTGAAAAAGGTTTAGGTTTCTATTCTTAGGTGAATTTACCGTAATACCCTAGAACGAAAGTTCAGGGTATTACAACTATTGTGTTCAACACATTTGATGTGTTGGAACAAGATTCGGGACGGTCGAAACAAGTTAGCTCCATCCGTGCGTCAACGTCTCAAATTGGACTCAGTTTGTGTGTTACATTCCTAAGCCTATAACATGTGACTTTTTCGCAACCGGACCTCGTAATTGGACTCAAACTCTTCTATTACTATGGTTTCAACAGATTTGAAGTGTTGGAATAAGATTTGGGACAGTCGAAACAAGTCAGCTCCATCCGTGCATCAACGTCTGAAATTCGACTCAATTTGTGTGTAACATTCCGAACCCTATAACTTGTGACTTTGTCTCAATCAGACCTCGTAATTTTACTCAAACTCTTCCATTATTATTATTTCAACACATTTGAAGTATTGGAACATGATTCGGGACAGGCAAAACAAGTTAGCTCCATCCGTGCGTCAACATCTCAAATTGGACATAGTTTGTGTGTTACATTCTGAAACCAATAACTTGTGACTTTTTCGCAATCGGACCTCGTAATTGGACTCAAACTCTTGTATTACTATTATTTTAACACATTTGATGTGTTGGAACAAGATTCGGGACGGTCGAAACAAGTTAGCTCCATCCGTTCGTCAACGTCTCAAATTGGACTCAGTTTGTGTGTTACGTTCCGAACCCTATAACTTGTGACTTTTTCGCAACCGGAGCTCGTAATTGGACTCAAACTCTTCCATTACTATTGTTTCATCACATTTGAAGTAGTGGAACAGGATTCGTGACAGTCGAAACAAGTTAGCTCCATCCGTGCGTCAACGTCTCAAATTGGACTCAGTTTGTGTGTTACATTCCGAAGCCTATAACTTGTGACTTTTTCGCTACCGAAACTCGTAATTGGACTCAAACTCTTGTATTACTATTATTTCAACACATTTGATGTGTTGGAACAAGATTCGGGACCGTCGAAACAAGTTAGCTCCATCCGTTCGTCAACGTCTCAAATTGGACTCAGTTTGTGTGTTATTTCCGAACCGTATAACTTGTGACTTTTTCGCAACCGGACCTCGTAATTGGACTCAAACTCTTCCATTACTATTGTTTCATCACATTTGAAGTGGTGGAACAAGATTCGTGACAGTCGAAACAAGTTAGCTCCATCCGTGCGTCAACGTCTCAAATTGGACTCAGTTTGTGTGTTACATTCCGAACCTATAACTTGTGACTTTTTCGCAACCGGACCTCGTAATTGGACTCAAACTCTTGTATTTCTATTATTTCAACACATTTGATGTGTTGGAACAAGATTCGGGACGGTCGAAACTAGTTAGCTCCATCCGTTCGTCAACGTCTCAAATTGGACTCAGTTTGTGTGTTACATTCCGAAGCCTATAACTTGTGACTTTTTTGTAACCGGACCTCATAATTAGACTCATACACTTCCATTACTATTGTTTCAACATATTTGAAGTGTTGGAACATGATTCGGGACAGTCGAAACAAGTTAGCTCCATCCGTTCGTCAACGTCTCAAATTGGACTCAGTTTGTGTGTTACATTCCGAAGCCTATAACTTGTGACTTTTTTGCAACCGGACCTCATAATTAGACTCATACTCTTCCATTACTATTGTTTCAACATATTTGAAGTGTTGGAACAAGATTCGGGACAGTCGAAACAAGTTAGCTCCATCCGTGCGTCAACGTCTCAAATTGTACTCAGTTTGTGTGTTACATTCCGAACCTGTAACTTGTGACTTTTTCGCAACTGGACCTCGTAATTGGGCTCAGACTCTTGTATTACTATTATTTCAACACATTTGATGTGTTGGAACAAGATTCGGGACGGTCGAAACTAGTTAGCTCCATCCGTTTGTCAACGTCTCAAATTGGACTCAGTTTGTGTGTTACATTCCGAAGCCTATAACTTGTGACTTTTTTGCAACCGGACCTCATAATTAGACTCATACTCTTCCATTACTATTGTTTCAACATATTTGAAGTGTTGGAACAAGATTCGGGACAGTCAAAACAAGTTAGCTCCATCCGTTCGTCAACGTCTCAAATTGGACTGAGTTTCTGTGTTACATTCCGAAGCCTATAACTTGTGACTTTTTCGCAACCGGACCTCATAATTAGACTCAAACTCTTCCATTACTATTGTTTTAACAGATTTGAAGTGTTGGAACAATATTTGGGACAGTTGAAACAAGTTAGCTCCATCCGTACGTCAACGTCTCAAATTAGACTCAGTTTCTGTGTTGCATTCCGAAGCCTATAACTTGTGACTTTTTCGCAACCGGACCTCGTAATTGGACTCAAACTCTTCTATTACTATTGTGTTCAACACATTTGATGTGTTGGAACAAGATTCGGGACGGTCGAAACAAGTTAGCTCCATCCGTGCGTCAACGTCTCAAATTGGACTCAGTTTGTGTGTTACATTCCTAAGCCTATAACATGTGACTTTTTCGCAACCGGACCTCGTAATTGGACTCAAACTCTTCTATTACTATTGTTTCAATAGATTTGAAGTGTTGGAATAAGATTTGGGACAGTCGAAACAAGTCAGCTCCATCCGTGCATCAACGTCTCAAATTCGACTCAATTTGTGTGTAACATTCCGAACCCTATAACTTGTGACTTTGTCGCAATCAGACCTCGTAATTTTACTCAAACTCTTCCATTATTATTATTTCAACACATTTGAAGTATTGGAACATGATTCGGGACAGGCAAAACAAGTTAGCTCCATCCGTGCGTCAACATCTCAAATTGGACATAGTTTGTGTGTTACATTCTGAAACCAATAACTTGTGACTTTTTCGCAATCGGACCTCGTAATTGGACTCAAACTCTTGTATTACTATTATTTTAACACATTTGATGTGTTGGAACAAGATTCGGGACGGTCGAAACAAGTTAGCTCCATCCGTTCGTCAACGTCTCAAATTGGACTCAGTTTGTGTGTTACGTTCCGAACCCTATAACTTGTGACTTTTTCGCAACCGGAGCTCGTAATTGGACTCGAACTCTTCCATTACTATTGTTTCATCACATTTGAAGTAGTGGAACAAGATTCGTGACAGTCGAAACAAGTTAGCTCCATCCGTGCGTCAACGTCTCAAATTGGACTCAGTTTGTGTGTTACATTCCGAAGCCTATAACTTGTGACTTTTTTGCAACCGGACCTCATAATTAGACTCATACTCTTCCATTACTATTGTTTCAACATATTTGAAGTGTTGGAACAAGATTCGGGACAGTCGAAACAAGTTAGCTCCATCCGTTCGTCAACGTCTCAAATTGGACTCAGTTTCTGTGTTACATTCCGAAGCCTATACTTGTGACTTTTTCGCAACCGGACCTCATAATTAGACTCAAACTCTTCCATTACTATTGTTTTAACAGATTTGATGTGTTGGAACAATATTTGGGATTGTCGAAACAAGTTAGCTCCATCCGTGCGTCAACGTCTCAAATTGGACTCAGTTTGTGTGTTACATTCCGAAGCCTATAACTTGTGACTTTTTTGCAACCGGACCTCATAATTAGACTCATACTCTTCCATTACTATTGTTTCAACATATTTGAAGTGTTGGAACAAGATTCGGGACAGTCGAAACAAGTTAGCTCCATCCGTTCGTCAACGTCTCAAATTGGACTCAGTTTCTGTGTTACATTCCGAAGCCTATACTTGTGACTTTTTCGCAACCGGACCTCATAATTAGACTCAAACTCTTCCATTACTATTGTTTTAACAGATTTGATGTGTTGGAACAATATTTGGGATAGTCGAAACAAGTTAGCTCCATCCGTGCGTCAACGTCTCAAATTGGACTCAGTTTGTGTGTTACATTCCGAAGCCTATAACTTGTGACTTTTTTGCAACCGGACCTCATAATTAGACTCATACTCTTCCATTACTATTGTTTCAACATAATTGAAGTGTTGGAACAAGATTCGGGACAGTCGAAACAAATTAGCTCCATCCGTTCGTCAACGTCTCAAATTGGACTCAGTTTCTGTGTTACATTCCGAAGCCTATAACTTGTGACTTTTTCGCTATCGGACCTCATAATTAGACTCAAACTCTTCCATTACTATTGTTTCAACAGATTTGAAGTGTGGGAACAATATTTGGAACAGTCGAAACAAGTTAGCTCCATCCGTACGTCAACGTCTCAAATTGGACTCAGTTTCTGTGTTGCATTCCGAAGCCTATAACTTGTGACTTTTTCGCAACCGGACCTCGTGATTGGACTCAAACTCTTCTATAACTATTGTTTCAACACATTTGATGTGCTGGAACAAGATTCGGGACCGTCGAAACAAGTTAGCTCCATCCGTGCGTCAACGTCTCAAATTGGACTCAGTTTGTGTGTTACATTCCTAAGTCTATAACTTGTGACCTTTTCGCAACCGGACCTCGTAATTGGACTCAAACTCTTCTATTACTATTGTTTCAACAGATTTGAAGTGTTGGAACAAGATTTGGGACAGTCGAAACAAGTTAGCTCCATCCGTGCATCAACGTCTGAAATTCGACTCAATTTGTGTGTAACATTCCGAACCCTATAACTTGTGACTTTGTCGCAATCAGACCTCGTAATTTTACTCAAACTCTTCCATTATTATTATTTCAACACATTTTAAGTATTGGAACATGATTCGGGACAGGCAAAACAAGTTAGCTCCATCCGTGCGTCAACATCTCAAATTGGACATAGTTTGTGTGTTACATTCCGAAGCCAATAACTTGTGACTTTTTCGCAATCGGACCTCGTAATTGGACTCAAACTCTTGTATTACTATTATTTCAACACATTTGATGTGTTGGAACAAGATTCAGGACATTCGAAACAAGTTAGCTCCATCCGTTCGTCAATGTCTCAAATTGGACTCAGTTTGTGTGTTACGTTCCGAACCCTATAACTTGTGACTTTTTCGCAACCGGAGCTCGTAATTGGACTCGAACTCTTCAATTACTATTGTTTCATCACATTTGAAGTAGTGGAACAAGATTCGTGACAGTCGAACAAGTTAGCTCCATCCGTGCGTCAACGTCTCAAATTGGACTCAGTTTGTGTGTTACATTCCGAAGCCTATAACTTGTGACTTTTTCGCTACCGGAACTCGTAATTGGACTCAAACTCTTGTATTACTATTATTTCAACACATTTGATGTGTTGGAACAAGATTCGGGACCGTCGAAACAAGTTAGCTCCATCCGTTCGTCAACGTCTCAAATTGGACTCAGTTTGTGTGTCATTTCCGAACCCTATAACTTGTGACTTTTTCGCAACCGGACCTCGTAATTGGACTCAAACTCTTCCATTACTATTGTTTCATCACATTTGAAGTGGTGGAACAAGATTCGTGACAGTCGAAACAAGTTAGCTCCATCCGTGCGTCAACGTCTCAAATTGGACTCAGTTTGTGTGTTATTTCCGAACCCTATAACTTGTGACTTTTTCGTAACCGGACCTCGTAATTGGACTCAAACTCTTCCATTACTATTGTTTCATCACATTTGAAGTGGTGGAACAAGATTCGTGACAGTCGAAACAAGTTAGCTCCATCCGTGCGTCAACGTCTCAAATTGGACTCAGTTTGTGTGTTACATTCCGAAGCTTATAACTTGTGACTTTTTCGCAACCGGACCTCGTAATTGGACTCAAACTCTTCCATTACTATTGTTTCATCACATTTGAAGTGGTGGAACAAGATTCGTGACAGTCGAAACAAGTTAGCTCCATCTGTGCGTCAACGTCTCAAATTGGACTCAGTTTGTGTGTTACATTCCGTAGCCTATAACTTGTGACTTTTTTGCAACCGGACCTCACAATTAGACCCAAACTATTCCATTACTATTGTTTCAATAGATTTGAAGTGTTGGAATAATATTTGGGTCAGTCAAAACAAGTTAGCTCCATCCGTGCGTCAACGTCTCAAATTGGACTCAGTTTGTGTGTTACGTTCCGAAACCTATAACTTGTGACTTTTTCGTAACCGGACCTCATAATTGGACTCAAACTCTTCCATTACTATTGTTTCATCATATTTGAAGTGGTGGAACAAGATTCGTGACAGTCGAAACAAGTTAGCTCCATCCGTGCGTCAACGTCTCAAATTGGACTCAGTTTGTGTGTTACATTCCGTACCTATAACTTGGGACTTTTTCGCAACCGGACCTCGTAATTGGACTCAAACTCTTGTATTTCTATTATTTCAACACATTTGATGTGTTGGAACAAGATTCGGGACGGTCGAAACTAGTTAGCTCCATCCGTTCGTCAACGTCTCAAATTGGACTCAGTTTGTGTGTTACATTCCGAAGCCTATAACTTGTGACTTTTTTGCAACCGGACCTCATAATTAGACTCATACTCTTCCATTACTATTGTTTCAACATATTTGAAGTGTTGGAACAAGATTCGGGACAGTCGAAACAAGTTAGCTCCATCCGTTCGTCAACGTCTCAAATTGGACTCAGTTTCTGTGTTACATTCCGAAGCCTATAACTTGTGACTTTTTCGCAACCGGACCTCATAATTAGACTCAAACTCTTCCATTCCTATTGTTTTAACAGATTTGAAGTGTTGGAACAATATTTGGGATAGTCGAAACAAGTTAGCTCCATCCGTGCGTCAACGTCTCAAATTGGACTCAGTTTGTGTGTTACATTCCGAAGCTTATAACTTGTGACTTTTTCGCAACCGGACCTCGTAATTGGACTCAAACTCTTGTATTACTATTATTTCAACACATTTGATGTGTTGGAACAAGATTCGGGACGATCGAAACTAGTTAGCTCCATCCGTTCGTCAACGTCTCAAATTGGACTCAGTTTGTGTGTTACATTCCGAAGCCTATAACTTGTGACTTTTTTGCAACCGGACCTCATAATTCGACTCATACTCTTCCATTACTATTGTTTCAACATATTTGAAGTGTTGGAACAAGATTCGGGACAGTCGAAACAAGTTAGCTCCATCCGTTCGTCAACGTCTCTAATTGGACTCAGTTTCTGTGTTACATTCCGAAGCCTATAACTTGTGACTTTTTCGCAACCGGACCTCATAATTAGACTCAAACTCTTCCATTACTATTGTTTCAACAGATTTGAAGTGTGGGAACAATATTTGGAACAGTCGAAACAAGTTAGCTCCATCCGTACGTCAACGTCTCAAATTGGACTTAGTTTCTGTGTTGCATTCCGAAGCCCATAACTTGTGACTTTTTCGCAACCGGACCTCGTGATTGGACTCAAACTCTTCTATAACTATTGTTTCAACACATTTGATGTGCTGGAACAAGATTCGGGACCGTCGAAACAATTTAGCTCCATCCGTGCGTCAACGTCTCAAATTGGACTCAGTTTGTGTGTTACATTCCTAAGTCTATAACTTGTGACTTTTTCGCAACCGGACCTCGTAATTGGACTCAAACTCTTCTATTACTATTGTTTCAACAGATTTGAAGTGTTGGAACAAGATTTGGGATAGTCGAAACAAGTTAGCTCCATCCGTCCATCAACGTCTCAAATTCGACTCAATTTGTGTGTAACATTCCGAACCCTATAACTTGTGACTTTGTCGCAATCAGACCTCGTAATTTTACTCAAACTCTTCCATTATTATTATTTCAACACATTTGAAGTATTGGAACATGATTCGGGACAGGCAAAACAAGTTAGCTCCATCCGTGCGTCAACATCTGAAATTGGACATAGTTTGTGTGTTACAATCCGAAGCCAATAACTTGTGACTTTTTCGCAATCGGACCTCGTAATTGGACTCAAACTCTTGTATTACTATTATTTCAACACATTTGATGTGTTGGAACAAGATTCGGGACGGTCGAAACAAGTTAGCTCCATCCGTTCGTCAACGTCTCAAATTGGACTCAGTTTCTGTGTTACATTCCGAAGCCTATAACTTGTGACTTTTTCGCAACCGGACCTCATAATTAGACTCAAACTCTTCCATTACTATTGTTTTAACAGATTTGAAGTGTTGGAACAATATTTTGGATAGTCGAAACAAGTTAGCTCCATCCGTGCGTCAACGTCTCAAATTGGACTCAGTTTGTGTGTTACATTCCGTAGCGTATAACTTGTGACTTTTTCGCAACCGGACCTCATAATTAGACTCAAACTCTTCCATTACTATTGTTTCATCACATTTGAAGTAGTGGAACAAGATTCGTGACAGTCGAAACAAGTTAGCTCCATCCGTGCGTCAACGTCTCAAATTGGACTCAGTTTGTATGTTACATTCCGAAGCCTATAACTTGTGACTTTTTCGCTACCGGAACTCGTAATTGGACTCAAACTCTTGTATTACTATTATTTCAACACATTTGATGTGTTGGAACAAGATTCGGGACCGTCGAAACAAGTTAGCTCCATCCGTTCGTCAACGTCTCAAATTTGACTCAGTTTCTGTGTAATTTCCGAACCCTATAACTTGTGCCTTTTTCGCAACCGGACCTCGTAATTGGACTCAAACTCTTCCATTACTATTGTTTCATCACATTTGAAGTGGTGGAACAAGATTCGTGACAGTCGAAACAAGTTAGCTCCATCCGTGCGTCAACGTCTCAAATTGGACTCAGTTTGTGTGTTACATTCCGAAGCTTATAACTTGTGACTTTTTCGCAACCGGACCTCGTAATTGGACTCAAACTCTTCCATTACTATTTTTTCATCACATTTGAGGTGGTGGAACAAGATTCGTGACAGTCGAAACAAGTTAGCTCCATCTGTGCGTCAACGTCTCAAATTGGACTCAGTTTGTGTGTTACATTCCGAACCCTATAACTTGTGACTTTTTCGCAACCGGACCTCGTAATTGGACTCAAACTCTTCCATTACTATTGTTTCATCATATTTGAAGTGGTGGAACAAGATTCGTGACAGTCGAAACAAGTTAGCTCCATCCGTGCGTCAACGTCTCAAATTGGACTCAGTTTGTGTGTTACATTCCGAAGCTTATAACTTGTGACTTTTTCGCAACCGGACCTCGTAATTGGACTCAAACTCTTCCATTACTATTGATTCATCATATTTGAAGTGGTGGAACAAGATTCGTGACAGTCGAAACAAGTTAGCTCCATCCGTGCGTCAACGTCTCAAATTGGACTCAGTTTGTGTGTTACATTCCGAACCTATAACTTGTGACTTTTTCGCAACCGGACCTCGTAATTGGACTCAAACTCTTGTATTTCTATTATTTCAACACATTTGATGTGTTGGAACAAGATTCGGGACGGTCGAAACTAGTTAGCTCCATCCGTTCGTCAACGTCTCAAATTGGACTCAGTTTGTGTGTTACATTCCGAAGCCTATAACTTGTGACTTTTTTGTAACCGGACCTCATAATTAGACTCATACACTTCCATTACTATTGTTTCAACATATTTGAAGTGTTGGAACATGATTCGGGACAGTCGAAACAAGTTAGCTCCATCCGTTCGTCAACGTCTCAAATTGGACTCAGTTTCTGTGTTACATTCCGAAGCCTATAACTTGTGACTTTTTCGCAACCGGACCTCGTAATTGGACTCAAACTCTTCTATTACTATTGTGTTCAACACATTTGATGTGTTGGAACAAGATTCGGGACGGTCGAAACAAGTTAGCTCCATCCGTGCGTCAACGTCTCAAATTGGACTCAGTTTGTGTGTTACATTCGTAAGCCTATAACATGTGACTTTTTCGCAACCGGACCTCGTAATTGGACTCAAACTCTTCTATTACTATTGTTTCAACAGATTTGAAGTGTTGGAATAAGATTTGGGATAGTCGAAACAAGTTAGCTCCATCCGTGCATCAACGTCTCAAATTCGACTCAATTTGTGTGTAACATTCCGAACCCTATAACTTGTGACTTTGTCGCAATCAGACCCCGTAATTTTACTCAAACTCTTCCATTATTATTATTTCAACACATTTGAAGTATTGGAACATGATTCGGGACAGGCAAAACAAGTTAGCTCCATCCGTGCGTCAACATCTCAAATTGGACATAGTTTGTGTGTTACATTCCGAAGCAAATAACTTGTGACTTTTTCGCAATCGGACCTCGTAATTGGACTCAAACTCATGTATTACTATTATTTCAACACATTTGATGTGTTGGAACAAGATTCGGGACGGTCGAAACAAGTTAGCTCCATCCGTTCGTCAACGTCTCAAATTGGACTCAGTTTCTGTGTTACATTCCGAAGCCTATAACTTGTGACTTTTTCGCAACCGGACCTCATAATTTGACTCAAACTCTTCCATTACTATTGTTTTAACAGATTTGAAGTGTTGGAACAATATTTGGGATAGTCGAAACAAGTTAGCTCCATCCGTGCGTCAACGTCTCAAATTGGACTCAGTTTGTGTGTTACATTCCGTAGCTTATAACTTGTGACTTTTTCGCAACCGGACCTCGTAATTGGACTCAAACTCTTGTATTACTATTATTTCAACACATTTCATGTGTTGGAACATGATTCGGGACGATCGAAACTAGTTAGCTCCATACGTTCGTCAACGTCTCAAATTGGACTCAGTTTGTGTGTTACATTCCGAAGCCTATAACTTGTGACTTTTTTGCAACCGGACCTCATAATTAGACTCATACTCTTCCATTACTATTGTTTCAACATATTTGAAGTGTTGGAACAAGATTCGGGACAGTCGAAACAAGTTAGCTCCATCCGTGCGTCAACGTCTCAAATTGGACTTAGTTTGTGTGTTACATTCCGAAGCCTATAACTTGTGACTTTTTTGCAACCGGACCTCATAATTAGACTCATACTCTTCCATTACTATTGTTTCAACATATTTGAAGTGTTGGAACAAGATTCGGGACAGTCGAAACAAGTTAGCTCCATCCGTTCGTCAACGTCTCAAATTGGACTCAGTTTCTGTGTTGCATTCCGAAGCCTATAACTTGTGACTTTTTCGCAACCGGACCTCATAATTAGACTCAAACTCTTCCATTACTATTGTTTCAACAGATTTGAAGTGTGGGAACAATATTTGGAACAGTCGAAACAAGTTAGCTCCATCCGTACGTCAACGTCTCAAATTGGACTCAGTTTCTGTGTTGCATTCCGAAGCCTATAACTTGTGACTTTTTCGCAACCGGACCTCGTGATTGGACTCAAACTCTTCTATAACTATTGTTTCAACACATTTGATGTGTTGGAACAAGATTCGGGACGGTCGAAACAAGTTAGCTCCATCCGTTCGTCAACGTCTCAAATTGGACTCAGTTTCTGTGTTACATTCCGAAGCCTATAACTTGTGACTTTTTCGCAACCGGACCTCATAATTAGACTCAAACTCTTCCATTACTATTGTTTTAACAGATTTGAAGTGTTGGAACAATATTTTGGATAGTCGAAACAAGTTAGCTCCATCCGTGCGTCAACGTCTCAAATTGGACTCAGTTTGTGTGTTACATTCCGTAGCGTATAACTTGTGACTTTTTCGCAACCGGACCTCATAATTAGACTCAAACTCTTCCATTACTATTGTTTCATCACATTTGAAGTAGTGGAACAAGATTCGTGACAGTCGAAACAAGTTAGCTCCATCCGTGCGTCAACGTCTCAAATTGGACTCAGTTTGTGTGTTACATTCCGAAGCCTATAACTTGTGACTTTTTCGCTACCGGAACTCGTAATTGGACTCAAACTCTTGTATTACTATTATTTCAACACATTTGATGTGTTGGAACAAGATTCGGGACCGTCGAAACAAGTTAGCTCCATCCGTTCGTCAACGTCTCAAATTTGACTCAGTTTCTGTGTAATTTCCGAACCCTATAACTCGTGACTTTTTCGCAACCGGACCTCGTAATTGGACTCAAACTCTTCCATTACTATTGTTTCATCACATTTGAAGTGGTGGAACAAGATTCGTGACAGTCGAAACAAGTTAGCTCCATCCGTGCGTCAACGTCTCAAATTGGACTCAGTTTGTGTGTTACATTCCGAAGCTTATAACTTGTGACTTTTTCGCAACCGGACCTCGTAATTGGACTCAAACTCTTCCATTACTATTTTTTCATCACATTTGAGGTGGTGGAACAAGATTCGTGACAGTCAAAACAAGTTAGCTCCATCTGTGCGTCAACGTCTCAAATTGGACTCAGTTTGTGTGTTACATTCCGAACCCTATAACTTGTGACTTTTTCGCAACCGGACCTCGTAATTGGACTCAAACTCTTCCATTACTATTGTTTCATCATATTTGAAGTGGTGGAACAAGATTCGTGACAGTCGAAACAAGTTAGCTCCATCCGTGCGTCAACGTCTCAAATTGGACTCAGTTTGTGTGTTACGTTCCGAACCCTATAACTTGTGACTTTTTCGCAATCGGACCTCGTAATTGGACTCAAACTCTTCCATTACTATTGATTCATCATATTTGAAGTGGTGGAACAAGATTCGTGACAGTCGAAACAAGTTAGCTCCATCCGTGCGTCAACGTCTCAAATTGGACTCAGTTTGTGTGTTACATTCCGAACCTATAACTTGGGACTTTTTCGCAACCGGACCTCGTAATTGGACTCAAACTCTTGTATTTCTATTATTTCAACACATTTGATGTGTTGGAACAAGATTCGGGACGGTCGAAACTAGTTAGCTCCATCCGTTCGTCAACGTCTCAAATTGGACTCAGTTTGTGTGTTACATTCCGAAGCCTATAACTTGTGACTTTTTTGTAACCGGACCTCATAATTAGACTCATACACTTCCATTACTATTGTTTCAACATATTTGAAGTGTTGGAACATGATTCGGGACAGTCGAAACAAGTTAGCTCCACCCGTTCGTCAACGTCTCAAATTGGACTCAGTTTCTGTGTTACATTCCGAAGCCTATAACTTGTGACTTTTTCGCAACCGGACCTCGTAATTGGACTCAAACTCTTCTATTACTATTGTGTTCAACACATTTGATGTGTTGGAACAAGATTCGGGACGGTCGAAACAAGTTAGCTCCATCCGTGCGTCAACGTCTCAAATTGGACTCAGTTTGTGTGTTACATTCCTAAGCCTATAACATGTGACTTTTTCGCAACCGGACCTCGTAATTAGACTCAAACTCTTCTATTACTATTGTTTCAACAGATTTGAAGTGTTGGAATAAGATTTGGGATAGTCGAAACAAGTTAGCTCCATCCGTGCATCAACGTCTCAAATTCGACTCAATTTGTGTGTAACATTCCGAACCCTATAACTTGTGACTTTGTCGCAATCAGACCTCGTAATTTTACTCAAACTCTTCCATTATTATTATTTCAACACATTTAAAGTATTGGAACATGATTCGGGACAGGCAAAACAAGTTAGCTCCATCCGTGCGTCAACATCTCAAATTGGACATAGTTTGTGTGTTACATTCCGAAGCAAATAACTTGTGACTTTTTCGCAATCGGACCTCGTAATTGGACTCAAACTCATGTATTACTATTATTTCAACACATTTGATGTGTTGGAACAAGATTCGGGACGGTCGAAACAAGTTAGCTCCATCCGTTCGTCAACGTCTCAAATTGGACTCAGTTTCTGTGTTACATTCCGAAGCCTATAACTTGTGACTTTTTCGCAACCGGACCTCATAATTTGACTCAAACTCTTCCATTACTATTGTTTTAACAGATTTGAAGTGTTGGAACAATATTTGGGATAGTCGAAACAAGTTAGCTCCATCCGTGCGTCAACGTCTCAAATTGGACTCAGTTTGTGTGTTACATTCCGTAGCTTATAACTTGTGACTTTTTCGCAACCGGACCTCGTAATTGGACTCAAACTCTTGTATTACTATTATTTCAACACATTTCATGTGTTGGAACATGATTCGGGACGATCGAAACTAGTTAGCTCCATACGTTCGTCAACGTCTCAAATTGGACTCAGTTTGTGTGTTACATTCCGAAGCCTATAACTTGTGACTTTTTTGCAACCGGACCTCATAATTAGACTCATACTCTTCCATTACTATTGTTTCAACATATTTGAAGTGTTGGAACAAGATTCGGGACAGTCGAAACAAGTTAGCTCCATCCGTGCGTCAACGTCTCAAATTGGACTTAGTTTGTGTGTTACATTCCGAAGCCTATAACTTGTGACTTTTTTGCAACCGGACCTCATAATTAGACTCATACTCTTCCATTACTATTGTTTCAACATATTTGAAGTGTTGGAACAAGATTCGGGACAGTCGAAACAAGTTAGCTCCATCCGTTCGTCAACGTCTCAAATTGGACTCAGTTTCTGTGTTGCATTCCGAAGCCTATAACTTGTGACTTTTTCGCAACCGGACCTCATAATTAGACTCAAACTCTTCCATTACTATTGTTTCAACAGATTTGAAGTGTGGGAACAATATTTGGAACAGTCGAAACAAGTTAGCTCCATCCGTACGTCAACGTCTCAAATTGGACTCAGTTTCTGTGTTGCATTCCGAAGCCTATAACTTGTGACTTTTTCGCAACCGGACCTCGTGATTGGACTCAAACTCTTCTATAACTATTGTTTCAACACATTTGATGTGTTGGAACAAGATTCGGGACCGTCGAAACATGTTAGCTCCATCCGTGCGTCAACGTCTCATATTGGACTCCGTTTGTGTGTTACATTCCTAAGTCTATAACTTGTGACTTTTTCGCAACCGGACCTCGTAATTGGACTCAAACTCTTCTATTACTATTGTTTCAACAGATTTGAAGTGTTGGAACAAGATTTGGGACAGTCGAAACAAGTTAGCTCCATCCGTGCATCAACGTCTCAAATTCGACTCAATTTGTGTGTAACATTCCGAACCCTATAACTTGTGACTTTGTCGCAATCAGACCTCGTAATTTTACTCAAACTCTTCCATTATTATTATTTCAACACATTTGAAGTATTGGAACATGATTCGGGACAGGCAAAACAAGTTAGCTCCATCCGTGCGTCAACATCTGAAATTGGACATAGTTTGTGTGTTACAATCCGAAGCCAATAACTTGTGACTTTTTCGCAATCGGACCTCGTAATTGGACTCAAACTCTTGTATTACTATTATTTCAACACATTTGATGTGTTGGAACAAGATTCGGGACGGTCGAAACAAGTTAGCTCCATCCGTTCGTCAACGTCTCAAATTGGACTCAGTTTCTGTGTTACATTCCGAAGCCTATAACTTGTGACTTTTTCGCAACCGGACCTCATAATTAGACTCAAACTCTTCCATTACTATTGTTTTAACAGAGTTGAAGTGTTGGAACAATATTTGGGATAGTCGAAACAAGTTAGCTCCATCCGTGCGTCAACGTCTCAAATTGGACTCAGTTTGTGTGTTACATTCCGTAGCGTATAACTTGTGACTTTTTCGCAACCGGACCTCATAATTAGACTCAAACTCTTCCATTACTATTGTTTCATCACATTTGAAGTAGTGGAACAAGATTCGTGACAGTCGAAACAAGTTAGCTCCATCCGTGCGTGAACGTCTCAAATTGGACTCAGTTACTGTGTTACATTCCGAAGCCTATAACTTGTGACTTTTTCGCTACCGGAACTCGTAATTGGACTCAAACTCTTGTATTACTATTATTTCAACACATTTGATGTGTTCGAACAAGATTCGGGACCGTCGAAACAAGTTAGCTCCATCCGTTCGTCAACGTCTCAAATTTGACTCAGTTTCTGTGTAATTTCCGAACCCTATAACTTGTGACTTTTTCGCAACCGGACCTCGTAATTGGACTCAAACTCTTCCATTACTATTGTTTCATCACATTTGAAGTGGTGGAACAAGATTCGTGACAGTCGAAACAAGTTAGCTCCATCCGTGCGTCAACGTCTCAAATTGGACTCAGTTTGTGTGTTACATTCCGAAGCTTATAACTTGTGACTTTTTCGCAACCGGACCTCGTAATTGGACTCAAACTCTTCCATTACTATTTTTTCATCACATTTGAGGTGCTGGAACAAGATTCGTGACAGTCGAAACAAGTTAGCTCCATCTGTGCGTCAACGTCTCAAATTGGACTCAGTTTGTGTGTTACATTCCGAACCCTATAACTTGTGACTTTTTCGCAACCGGACCTCGTAATTGGACTCAAACTCTTCCATTACTATTGTTTCATCATATTTGAAGTGGTGGAACAAGATTCGTGACAGTCGAAACAAGTTAGCTCCATCCGTGCGTCAACGTCTCAAATTGGACTCAGTTTGTGTGTTACGTTCCGAACCCTATAACTTGTGACTTTTTCGCAACCGGACCTCGTAATTGGACTCAAACTCTTCCATTACTATTGATTCATCATATTTGAAGTGGTGGAACAAGATTCGTGACAGTCGAAACAAGTTAGCTCCATCCGTGCGTCAACGTCTCAAATTGGACTCAGTTTGTGTGTTACATTCCGAACCTATAACTTGTGACTTTTTCGCAACCGGACCTCGTAATTGGACTCAAACTCTTGTATTTCTATTATTTCAACACATTTGATGTGTTGGAACAAGATTCGGGACGGTCGAAACTAGTTAGCTCCATCCGTTCGTCAACGTCTCAAATTGGACTCAGTTTGTGTGTTACATTCCGAAGCCTATAACTTGTGACTTTTTTGGAACCGGACCTCATAATTAGACTCATACACTTCCATTACTATTGTTTCAACATATTTGAAGTGTTGGAACATGATTCGGGACAGTCGAAACAAGTTAGCTCCATCCGTTCGTCAACGTCTCAAATTGGACTCAGTTTCTGTGTTACATTCCGAAGCCTATAACTTGTGACTTTTTCGCAACCGGACCTCGTAATTGGACTCAAACTCTTGTATTACTATTATTTCAACACATTTCATGTGTTGGAACATGATTCGGGACGATCGAAACTAGTTAGCTCCATACGTTCGTCAACGTCTCAAATTGGACTCAGTTTGTGTGTTACATTCCGAAGCCTATAACTTGTGACTTTTTTGCAACCGGACCTCATAATTAGACTCATACTCTTCCATTACTATTGTTTCAACATATTTGAAGTGTTGGAACAAGATTCGGGACAGTCGAAACAAGTTAGCTCCATCCGTGCGTCAACGTCTCAAATTGGACTTAGTTTGTGTGTTACATTCCGAAGCCTATAACTTGTGACTTTTTTGCAACCGGACCTCATAATTAGACTCATACTCTTCCATTACTATTGTTTCAACATATTTGAAGTGTTGGAACAAGATTCGGGACAGTCGAAACAAGTTAGCTCCATCCGTTCGTCAACGTCTCAAATTGGACTCAGTTTCTGTGTTGCATTCCGAAGCCTATAACTTGTGACTTTTTCGCAACCGGACCTCATAATTAGACTCAAACTCTTCCATTACTATTGTTTCAACAGATTTGAAGTGTGGGAACAATATTTGGAACAGTCGAAACAAGTTAGCTCCATCCGTACGTCAACGTCTCAAATTGGACTCAGTTTCTGTGTTGCATTCCGAAGCCTATAACTTGTGACTTTTTCGCAACCGGACCTCGTGATTGGACTCAAACTCTTCTATAACTATTGTTTCAACACATTTGATGTGTTGGAACAAGATTCGGGACGGTCGAAACAAGTTAGCTCCATCCGTTCGTCAACGTCTCAAATTGGACTCAGTTTCTGTGTTACATTCCGAAGCCTATAACTTGTGACTTTTTCGCAACCGGACCTCATAATTAGACTCAAACTCTTCCATTACTATTGTTTTAACAGATTTGAAGTGTTGGAACAATATTTTGGATAGTCGAAACAAGTTAGCTCCATCCGTGCGTCAACGTCTCAAATTGGACTCAGTTTGTGTGTTACATTCCGTAGCGTATAACTTGTGACTTTTTCGCAACCGGACCTCATAATTAGACTCAAACTCTTCCATTACTATTGTTTCATCACATTTGAAGTAGTGGAACAAGATTCGTGACAGTCAAAACAAGTTAGCTCCATCCGTGCGTCAACGTCTCAAATTGGACTCAGTTTGTGTGTTACATTCCGAAGCCTATAACTTGTGACTTTTTCGCTACCGGAACTCGTAATTGGACTCAAACTCTTGTATTACTATTATTTCAACACATTTGATGTGTTGGAACAAGATTCGGGACCGTCGAAACAAGTTAGCTCCATCCGTTCGTCAACGTCTCAAATTTGACTCAGTTTCTGTGTAATTTCCGAACCCTATAACTTGTGACTTTTTCGCAACCGGACCTCGTAATTGGACTCAAACTCTTCCATTACTATTGTTTCATCACATTTGAAGTGGTGGAACAAGATTCGTGATAGTCGAAACAAGTTAGCTCCATCCGTGCGTCAACGTCTCAAATTGGACTCAGTTTGTGTGTTACATTCCGAAGCTTATAACTTGTGACTTTTTCGCAACCGGACCTCGTAATTGGACTCAAACTCTTCCATTACTATTTTTTCATCACATTTGAGGTGGTGGAACAAGATTCGTGACAGTCAAAACAAGTTAGCTCCATCTGTGCGTCAACGTCTCAAATTGGACTCAGTTTGTGTGTTACATTCCGAACCCTATAACTTGTGACTTTTTCGCAACCGGACCTCGTAATTGGACTCAAACTCTTCCATTACTATTGTTTCATCATATTTGAAGTGGTGGAACAAGATTCGTGACAGTCGAAACAAGTTAGCTCCATCCGTGCGTCAACGTCTCAAATTGGACTCAGTTTGTGTGTTACGTTCCGAACCCTATAACTTGTGACTTTTTCGCAATCGGACCTCGTAATTGGACTCAAACTCTTCCATTACTATTGATTCATCATATTTGAAGTGGTGGAACAAGATTCGTGACAGTCGAAACAAGTTAGCTCCATCCGTGCGTCAACGTCTCAAATTGGACTCAGTTTGTGTGTTACATTCCGAACCTATAACTTGGGACTTTTTCGCAACCGGACCTCGTAATTGGACTCAAACTCTTGTATTTCTATTATTTCAACACATTTGATGTGTTGGAACAAGATTCGGGACGGTCGAAACTAGTTAGCTCCATCCGTTCGTCAACGTCTCAAATTGGACTCAGTTTGTGTGTTACATTCCGAAGCCTATAACTTGTGACTTTTTTGTAACCGGACCTCATAATTAGACTCATACACTTCCATTACTATTGTTTCAACATATTTGAAGTGTTGGAACATGATTCGGGACAGTCGAAACAAGTTAGCTCCACCCGTTCGTCAACGTCTCAAATTGGACTCAGTTTCTGTGTTACATTCCGAAGCCTATAACTTGTGACTTTTTCGCAACCGGACCTCGTAATTGGACTCAAACTCTTCTATTACTATTGTGTTCAACACATTTGATGTGTTGGAACAAGATTCGGGACGGTCGAAACAAGTTAGCTCCATCCGTGCGTCAACGTCTCAAATTGGACTCAGTTTGTGTGTTACATTCCTAAGCCTATAACATGTGACTTTTTCGCAACCGGACCTCGTAATTAGACTCAAACTCTTCTATTACTATTGTTTCAACAGATTTGAAGTGTTGGAATAAGATTTGGGATAGTCGAAACAAGTTAGCTCCATCCGTGCATCAACGTCTCAAATTCGACTCAATTTGTGTGTAACATTCCGAACCCTATAACTTGTGACTTTGTCGCAATCAGACCTCGTAATTTTACTCAAACTCTTCCATTATTATTATTTCAACACATTTGAAGTATTGGAACATGATTCGGGACAGGCAAAACAAGTTAGCTCCATCCGTGCGTCAACATCTCAAATTGGACATAGTTTGTGTGTTACATTCCGAAGCAAATAACTTGTGACTTTTTCGCAATCGGACCTCGTAATTGGACTCAAACTCATGTATTACTATTATTTCAACACATTTGATGTGTTGGAACAAGATTCGGGACGGTCGAAACAAGTTAGCTCCATCCGTTCGTCAACGTCTCAAATTGGACTCAGTTTCTGTGTTACATTCCGAAGCCTATAACTTGTGACTTTTTCGCAACCGGACCTCATAATTTGACTCAAACTCTTCCATTACTATTGTTTTAACAGATTTGAAGTGTTGGAACAATATTTGGGATAGTCGAAACAAGTTAGCTCCATCCGTGCGTCAACGTCTCAAATTGGACTCAGTTTGTGTGTTACATTCCGTAGCTTATAACTTGTGACTTTTTCGCAACCGGACCTCGTAATTGGACTCAAACTCTTGTATTACTATTATTTCAACACATTTCATGTGTTGGAACATGATTCGGGACGATCGAAACTAGTTAGCTCCATACGTTCGTCAACGTCTCAAATTGGACTCAGTTTGTGTGTTACATTCCGAAGCCTATAACTTGTGACTTTTTTGCAACCGGACCTCATAATTAGACTCATACTCTTCCATTACTATTGTTTCAACATATTTGAAGTGTTGGAACAAGATTCGGGACAGTCGAAACAAGTTAGCTCCATCCGTGCGTCAACGTCTCAAATTGGACTTAGTTTGTGTGTTACATTCCGAAGCCTATAACTTGTGACTTTTTTGCAACCGGACCTCATAATTAGACTCATACTCTTCCATTACTATTGTTTCAACATATTTGAAGTGTTGGAACAAGATTCGGGACAGTCGAAACAAGTTAGCTCCATCCGTTCGTCAACGTCTCAAATTGGACTCAGTTTCTGTGTTGCATTCCGAAGCCTATAACTTGTGACTTTTTCGCAACCGGACCTCATAATTAGACTCAAACTCTTCCATTACTATTGTTTCAACAGATTTGAAGTGTGGGAACAATATTTGGAACAGTCGAAACAAGTTAGCTCCATCCGTACGTCAACGTCTCAAATTGGACTCAGTTTCTGTGTTGCATTCCGAAGCCTATAACTTGTGACTTTTTCGCAACCGGACCTCGTGATTGGACTCAAACTCTTCTATAACTATTGTTTCAACACATTTGATGTGTTGGAACAAGATTCGGGACCGTCGAAACATGTTAGCTCCATCCGTGCGTCAACGTCTCATATTGGACTCCGTTTGTGTGTTACATTCCTAAGTCTATAACTTGTGACTTTTTCGCAACCGGACCTCGTAATTGGACTCAAACTCTTCTATTACTATTGTTTCAACAGATTTGAAGTGTTGGAACAAGATTTGGGACAGTCGAAACAAGTTAGCTCCATCCGTGCATCAACGTCTCAAATTCGACTCAATTTGTGTGTAACATTCCGAACCCTATAACTTGTGACTTTGTCGCAATCAGACCTCGTAATTTTACTCAAACTCTTCCATTATTATTATTTCAACACATTTGAAGTATTGGAACATGATTCGGGACAGGCAAAACAAGTTAGCTCCATCCGTGCGTCAACATCTGAAATTGGACATAGTTTGTGTGTTACAATCCGAAGCCAATAACTTGTGACTTTTTCGCAATCGGACCTCGTAATTGGACTCAAACTCTTGTATTACTATTATTTCAACACATTTGATGTGTTGGAACAAGATTCGGGACGGTCGAAACAAGTTAGCTCCATCCGTTCGTCAACGTCTCAAATTGGACTCAGTTTGTGTGTTACATTCCGAAGCCTATAACTTGTGACTTTTTTGTAACCGGACCTCATAATTAGACTCATACACTTCCATTACTATTGTTTCAACATATTTGAAGTGTTGGAACATGATTCGGGACAGTCGAAACAAGTTAGCTCCACCCGTTCGTCAACGTCTCAAATTGGACTCAGTTTCTGTGTTACATTCCGAAGCCTATAACTTGTGACTTTTTCGCAACCGGACCTCGTAATTGGACTCAAACTCTTCTATTACAATTGTGTTCAACACATTTGATGTGTTGGAACAAGATTCGGGACGGTCGAAACAAGTTAGCTCCATCCGTGCGTCAACGTCTCAAATTGGACTCAGTTTGTGTGTTACATTCCTAAGCCTATAACATGTGACTTTTTCGCAACCGGACCTCGTAATTAGACTCAAACTCTTCTATTACTATTGTTTCAACAGATTTGAAGTGTTGGAATAAGATTTGGGATAGTCGAAACAAGTTAGCTCCATCCGTGCATCAACGTCTCAAATTCGACTCAATTTGTGTGTAACATTCCGAACCCTATAACTTGTGACTTTGTCGCAATCAGACCTCGTAATTTTACTCAAACTCTTCCATTATTATTATTTCAACACATTTGAAGTATTGGAACATGATTCGGGACAGGCAAAACAAGTTAGCTCCATCCGTGCGTCAACATCTCAAATTGGACATAGTTTGTGTGTTACATTCCGAAGCAAATAACTTGTGACTTTTTCGCAATCGGACCTCGTAATTGGACTCAAACTCATGTATTACTATTATTTCAACACATTTGATGTGTTGGAACAAGATTCGGGACGGTCGAAACAAGTTAGCTCCATCCGTTCGTCAACGTCTCAAATTGGACTCAGTTTCTGTGTTACATTCCGAAGCCTATAACTTGTGACTTTTTCGCAACCGGACCTCATAATTTGACTCAAACTCTTCCATTACTATTGTTTTAACAGATTTGAAGTGTTGGAACAATATTTGGGATAGTCGAAACAAGTTAGCTCCATCCGTGCGTCAACGTCTCAAATTGGACTCAGTTTGTGTGTTACATTCCGTAGCTTATAACTTGTGACTTTTTCGCAACCGGACCTCGTAATTGGACTCAAACTCTTGTATTACTATTATTTCAACACATTTCATGTGTTGGAACATGATTCGGGACGATCGAAACTAGTTAGCTCCATACGTTCGTCAACGTCTCAAATTGGACTCAGTTTGTGTGTTACATTCCGAAGCCTATAACTTGTGACTTTTTTGCAACCGGACCTCATAATTAGACTCATACTCTTCCATTACTATTGTTTCAACATATTTGAAGTGTTGGAACAAGATTCGGGACAGTCGAAACAAGTTAGCTCCATCCGTGCGTCAACGTCTCAAATTGGACTTAGTTTGTGTGTTACATTCCGAAGCCTATAACTTGTGACTTTTTTGCAACCGGACCTCATAATTAGACTCATACTCTTCCATTACTATTGTTTCAACATATTTGAAGTGTTGGAACAAGATTCGGGACAGTCGAAACAAGTTAGCTCCATCCGTTCGTCAACGTCTCAAATTGGACTCAGTTTCTGTGTTGCATTCCGAAGCCTATAACTTGTGACTTTTTCGCAACCGGACCTCATAATTAGACTCAAACTCTTCCATTACTATTGTTTCAACAGATTTGAAGTGTGGGAACAATATTTGGAACAGTCGAAACAAGTTAGCTCCATCCGTACGTCAACGTCTCAAATTGGACTCAGTTTCTGTGTTGCATTCCGAAGCCTATAACTTGTGACTTTTTCGCAACCGGACCTCGTGATTGGACTCAAACTCTTCTATAACTATTGTTTCAACACATTTGATGTGTTGGAACAAGATTCGGGACCGTCGAAACATGTTAGCTCCATCCGTGCGTCAACGTCTCATATTGGACTCCGTTTGTGTGTTACATTCCTAAGTCTATAACTTGTGACTTTTTCGCAACCGGACCTCGTAATTGGACTCAAACTCTTCTATTACTATTGTTTCAACAGATTTGAAGTGTTGGAACAAGATTTGGGACAGTCGAAACAAGTTAGCTCCATCCGTGCATCAACGTCTCAAATTCGACTCAATTTGTGTGTAACATTCCGAACCCTATAACTTGTGACTTTGTCGCAATCAGACCTCGTAATTTTACTCAAACTCTTCCATTATTATTATTTCAACACATTTGAAGTATTGGAACATGATTCGGGACAGGCAAAACAAGTTAGCTCCATCCGTGCGTCAACATCTGAAATTGGACATAGTTTGTGTGTTACAATCCGAAGCCAATAACTTGTGACTTTTTCGCAATCGGACCTCGTAATTGGACTCAAACTCTTGTATTACTATTATTTCAACACATTTGATGTGTTGGAACAAGATTCGGGACGGTCGAAACAAGTTAGCTCCATCCGTTCGTCAACGTCTCAAATTGGACTCAGTTTCTGTGTTACATTCCGAAGCCTATAACTTGTGACTTTTTCGCAACCGGACCTCATAATTAGACTCAAACTCTTCCATTACTATTGTTTTAACAGAGTTGAAGTGTTGGAACAATATTTGGGATAGTCGAAACAAGTTAGCTCCATCCGTGCGTCAACGTCTCAAATTGGACTCAGTTTGTGTGTTACATTCCGTAGCGTATAACTTGTGACTTTTTCGCAACCGGACCTCATAATTAGACTCAAACTCTTCCATTACTATTGTTTCATCACATTTGAAGTAGTGGAACAAGATTCGTGACAGTCGAAACAAGTTAGCTCCATCCGTGCGTCAACGTCTCAAATTGGACTCAGTTACTGTGTTACATTCCGAAGCCTATAACTTGTGACTTTTTCGCTACCGGAACTCGTAATTGGACTCAAACTCTTGTATTACTATTATTTCAACACATTTGATGTGTTCGAACAAGATTCGGGACCGTCGAAACAAGTTAGCTCCATCCGTTCGTCAACGTCTCAAATTTGACTCAGTTTCTGTGTAATTTCCGAACCCTATAACTTGTGACTTTTTCGCAACCGGACCTCGTAATTGGACTCAAACTCTTCCATTACTATTGTTTCATCACATTTGAAGTGGTGGAACAAGATTCGTGACAGTCGAAACAAGTTAGCTCCATCCGTGCGTCAACGTCTCAAATTGGACTCAGTTTGTGTGTTACATTCCGAAGCTTATAACTTGTGACTTTTTCGCAACCGGACCTCGTAATTGGACTCAAACTCTTCCATTACTATTTTTTCATCACATTTGAGGTGCTGGAACAAGATTCGTGACAGTCGAAACAAGTTAGCTCCATCTGTGCGTCAACGTCTCAAATTGGACTCAGTTTGTGTGTTACATTCCGAACCCTATAACTTGTGACTTTTTCGCAACCGGACCTCGTAATTGGACTCAAACTCTTCCATTACTATTGTTTCATCATATTTGAAGTGGTGGAACAAGATTCGTGACAGTCGAAACAAGTTAGCTCCATCCGTGCGTCAACGTCTCAAATTGGACTCAGTTTGTGTGTTACGTTCCGAACCCTATAACTTGTGACTTTTTCGCAACCGGACCTCGTAATTGGACTCAAACTCTTCCATTACTATTGATTCATCATATTTGAAGTGGTGGAACAAGATTCGTGACAGTCGAAACAAGTTAGCTCCATCCGTGCGTCAACGTCTCAAATTGGACTCAGTTTGTGTGTTACATTCCGAACCTATAACTTGTGACTTTTTCGCAACCGGACCTCGTAATTGGACTCAAACTCTTGTATTTCTATTATTTCAACACATTTGATGTGTTGGAACAAGATTCGGGACGGTCGAAACTAGTTAGCTCCATCCGTTCGTCAACGTCTCAAATTGGACTCAGTTTGTGTGTTACATTCCGAAGCCTATAACTTGTGACTTTTTTGGAACCGGACCTCATAATTAGACTCATACACTTCCATTACTATTGTTTCAACATATTTGAAGTGTTGGAACATGATTCGGGACAGTCGAAACAAGTTAGCTCCATCCGTTCGTCAACGTCTCAAATTGGACTCAGTTTCTGTGTTACATTCCGAAGCCTATAACTTGTGACTTTTTCGCAACCGGACCTCGTAATTGGACTCAAACTCTTCTATTACTATTGTGTTCAACACATTTGATGTGTTGGAACAAGATTCGGGACGGTCGAAACAAGTTAGCTCCATCCGTGCGTCAACGTCTCAAATTGGACTCAGTTTGTGTGTTACATTCCTAAGCCTATAACATGTGACTTTTTCGCAACCGGACCTCGTAATTGGACTCAAACTCTTCTATTACTATTGTTTCAACAGATTTGAAGTGTTGGAATAAGATTTGGGATAGTCGAAACAAGTTAGCTCCATCCGTGCATCAACGTCTCAAATTCGACTCAATTTGTGTGTAACATTCCGAACCCTATAACTTGTGACTTTGTCGCAATCAGACCTCGTAATTTTACTCAAACTCTTCCATTATTATTATTTCAACACATTTGAAGTATTGGAACATGATTCGGGACAGGCAAAACAAGTTAGCTCCATCCGTGCGTCAACATCTCAAATTGGACATAGTTTGTGTGTTACATTCCGAAGCCAATAACTTGTGACTTTTTCGCAATCGGACCTCGTAATTGGACTCAAACTCATGTATTACTATTATTTCAACAGATTTGATGTGTTGGAACAAGATTCGGGACGGTCGAAACAAGTTAGCTCCATCCGTTCGTCAACGTCTCAAATTGGACTCAGTTTCTGTGTTACATTCCGAAGCCTATAACTTGTGACTTTTTCGCAACCGGACCTCATAATTTGACTCAAACTCTTCCATTACTATTGTTTTAACAGATTTGAAGTGTTGGACCAATATTTGGGATAGTCGAAACAAGTTAGCTCCATCCGTGCGTCAACGTCTCAAATTGGACTCAGTTTGTGTGTTACATTCCGTAGCTTATAACTTGTGACTTTTTCGCAACCGGACCTCGTAATTGGACTCAAACTCTTGTATTACTATTATTTCAACACATTTCATGTGTTGGAACATGATTCGGGACGATCGAAACTAGTTAGCTCCATACGTTCGTCAACGTCTCAAATTGGACTCAGTTTGTGTGTTACATTCCGAAGCCTATAACTTGTGACTTTTTTGCAACCGGACCTCATAATTAGACTCATACTCTTCCATTACTATTGTTTCAACATATTTGAAGTGTTGGAACAAGATTCGGGACAGTCGAAACAAGTTAGCTCCATCCGTGCGTCAACGTCTCAAATTCGACTCAGTTTGTGTGTTACATTCCGAAGCCTATAACTTGTGACTTTTTTGCAACCGGACCTCATAATTAGACTCATACTCTTCCATTACTATTGTTTCAACATATTTGAAGTGTTGGAACAAGATTCGGGACAGTCGAAACAAGTTAGCTCCATCCGTTCGTCAACGTCTCAAATTGGACTTAGTTTCTGTGTTGCATTCCGAAGCCTATAACTTGTGACTTTTTCGCAACCGGACCTCATAATTAGACTCAAACTCTTCCATTACTATTGTTTCAACAGATTTGAAGTGTGGGAACAATATTTGGAACAGTCGAAACAAGTTAGCTCCATCCGTACGTCAACGTCTCAAATTGGACTCAGTTTCTGTGTTGCATTCCGAAGCCTATAACTTGTGACTTTTTCGCAACCGGACCTCGTGATTGGACTCAAACTCTTCTATAACTATTGTTTCAACACATTTGATGTGTTGGAACAAGATTCGGGACCGTCGAAACAAGTTAGCTCCATCCGTGCGTCAACGTCTCATATTGGACTCAGTTTGTGTGTTACATTCCTAAGTCTATAACTTGTGACTTTTTCGCAACCGGACCTCGTAATTGGACTCAAACTCTTCTATTACTATTGTTTCAACAGATTTGAAGTGTTGGAACAAGATTTGGGACAGTCGAAACAAGTTAGCTCCATCCGTGCATCAACGTCTCAAATTCGACTCAATTTGTGTGTAACATTCCGAACCCTATAACTTGTGACTTTGTCGCAATCAGACCTCGTAATTTTACTCAAACTCTTCCATTATTATTATTTCAACACATTTGAAGTATTGGAACATGATTCAGGACAGGCAAAACAAGTTAGCTCCATCCGTGCGTCAACATCTCAAATTGGACATAGTTTGTGTGTTACATTCTGAAACCAATAACTTGTGACTTTTTCGCAATCGGACCTCGTAATTGGACTCAAACTCTTGTATTACTATTATTTTAACACATTTGATGTGTTGGAACAAGATTCGGGACGGTCGAAACAAGTTAGCTCCATCCGTTCGTCAACGTCTCAAATTGGACTCAGTTTGTGTGTTACGTTCCGAACCCTATAACTTGTGACTTTTTCGCAACCGGAGCTCGTAATTGGACTCGAACTCTTCCATTACTATTGTTTCATCACATTTGAAGTAGTGGAACAAGATTCGTGACAGTCGAAACAAGTTAGCTCCATCCGTGCGTCAACGTCTCAAATTGGACTCAGTTTGTGTGTTACGTTCCGAACCCTATAACTTGTGACTTTTTCGCAACCGGACCTCGTAATTGGACTCAAACTCTTCCATTACTATTGTTTCATCATATTTGAAGTGGTGGAACAAGATTCGTGACAGTCGAAACAAGTTAGCTCCATCCGTTCGTCAACGTCTCAAATTGGACTCAGTTTCTGTGTTACATTCCGAAGCCTATAACTTGTGACTTTTTCGCAACCGGACCTCATAATTAGACTCAAACTCTTCCATTACTATTGTTTTAACAGATTTGGAGTGTTGGAACAATATTTGGGACAGTCGAAACAAGTTAGCTCCATCCGTACGTCAACGTCTCAAATTAGACTCAGTTTCTGTGTTGCATTCCGAAGCCTATAACTTGTGACTTTTTTGCAACCGGAACTCGTAATTGGACTCAAACTCTTCTATTACTATTGTGTTCAACACATTTGATGTGTTGGAACAAGATTCGGGACGGTCGAAACAAGTTAGCTCCATCCGTGCGTCAACGTCTCAAATTGGACTCAGTTTGTGTGTTACATTCCGAACCTATAACTTGTGACTTTTTCGCAACCGGACCTCGTAATTGGACTCAAACTCTTGTATTTCTATTCTTTCAACACATTTGATGTGTTGGAACAAGATTCGGGACGGTCGAAACTAGTTAGCTCCATCCGTTCGTCAACGTCTCAAATTGGACTCAGTTTGTGTGTTACATTCCGAAGCCTATAACTTGTGACTTTTTTGCAACCGGACCTCATAATTAGACTCATACTCTTTCATTACTATTGTTTCAACATATTTGAAGTGTTGGAACAAGATTCGGGACAGTCGAAACAAGTTAGCTCCATCCGTGCGTCAACATCTCAAATTGGACATAGTTTGTGTGTTACATTCTGAAACCAATAACTTGTGACTTTTTCGCAATCGGACCTCGTAATTGGACTCAAACTCTTGTATTACTATTATTTTAACACATTTGATGTGTTGGAACAAGATTCGGGACGGTCGAAACAAGTTAGCTCCATCCGTTCGTCAACGTCTCAAATTGGACTCAGTTTCTGTGTTACATTCCGAAGCCTATACTTGTGACTTTTTCGCAACCCGACCTCATAATTAGACTCAAACTCTTCCATTACTATTGTTTTAACAGATTTGATTAGTTGGAACAATATTTGGGATAGTCGAAACAAGTTAGCTCCATCCGTGCGTCAACGTCTCAAATTGGACTCAGTTTGTGTGTTACATTCCGAAGCTTATAACTTGTGATTTTTTCGCAACCGGACCTCGTAATTGGACTCAAACTCTTGTATTACTATTATTTCAACACATTTGATGTGTTGGAACAAGATTCGGGACGATCGAAACTAGTTAGCTCCATCCGTTCGTCAACGTCTCAAATTGGACTCAGTTTGTGTGTTACATTCCGAAGCCTATAACTTGTGACTTTTTTGCAACCGGACCTCATAATTAGACTCGTACTCTTCCATTACTATTGTTTCAACATATTTGAAGTGTTGGAACAAGATTCGGGACAGTCGAAACAAGTTAGCTCCATCCGTTCGTCAACGTCTCAAATTGGACTCAGTTTCTGTGTTACATTCCGAAGCCTATAACTTGTGACTTTTTCGCAACCGGACCTCATAATTAGACTCAAACTCTTCCATTACTATTGTTTCAACATATTTGAAGTGTTGGAACAAGATTCGGGACAGTCGAAACAAGTTAGCTCCATCCGTTCGTCAACGTCTCAAATTGGACTCAGTTTCTGCGTTACATTCCGAAGCCTATACTTGTGACTTTTTCGCAACCGGACCTCATAATTAGACTCAAACTCTTCCATTACTATTGTTTTAACAGATTTGATGTGTGGGAACAATATTTGGAACAGTCGAAACAAGTTAGCTCCATCCGTACGTCAACGTCTCAAATTGGACTCAGTTTCTGTGTTGCATTCCGAAGCCTATAACTTGTGACTTTTTCGCAACCGGACCTCGTGATTGGACTCAAACTCTTCTATAACTATTGTTTCAACACATTTGATGTGCTGGAACAAGATTCGGGACCATCGAAACAAGTTAGCTCCATCCGTGCGTCAACGTCTCAAATTAGACTCAGTTTGTGTGTTACATTCCTAAGTCTATAACTTGTGACTTTTTCGCAACCGGACCTCGTAATTGGACTCAAACTCTTCTATTACTATTGTTTCAACACATTTGAAGTATTGGAACATGATTCGGGACAGGCAAAACAAGTTAGCTCCATCCGTGCGTCAACATCTCAAATTGGACATAGTTTGTGTGTTACATTCCGAAGCCAATAACTTGTGACTTTTTCGCAATCGGACCTCGTAATTGGACTCAAACTCTTGTATTACTATTATTTTAACACATTTGATGTGTTGGAACAAGATTCGGGACGGTCGAAACAAGTTAGCTCCATCCGTTCGTCAACGTCTCAAATTGGACTCAGTTTGTGTGTTACGTTCCGAACCCTATAACTTGTGACTTTTTCGCAACCGGAGCTCGTAATTGGACTCGAACTCTTCCATTACTATTGTTACATCACATTTGAAATAGTGGAACAAGATTCGTGACAGTCGAAACAAGTTAGCTCCATCCGTGCGTCAACGTCTCAAATTGGACTCAGTTTGTGTGTTACATTCCGAAGCCTATAACTTGTGACTTTTTCGCTACCCGAACTCGTAATTGGACTCAAACTCTTGTATTACTATTATTTCAACACATTTGATGTGTTGGAACAAGATTCGGGACCGTCGAAACAAGTTAGCTCCATCCGTTCGTCAACGTCTCAAATTGGACTTAGTTTGTGTGTTATTTCCGAACCCTATAACTTGTGACTTTTTCGGAACCGGACCTCGTAATTGGACTCAAACTATTCCATTACTATTGTTTCATCACATTTGAAGTGGTGGAACAAGATTCGTGACAGTCGAAACAAGTTAGCTCCATCCGTGCGTCAACGTCTCAAATTGGACTCAGTTTGTGTGTTACATTCCGAAGCTTATAACTTGTGACTTTTTCGCAACCGGACCTCGTAATTGGACTCAAACTCTTCCATTACTATTGTTTCATCACATTTGAAGTGGTGGAACAAGATTCGTGACAGTCGAAACAAGTTAGCTCCATCTGTGCGTCAACGTCTCAAATTGGACTCAGTTTGTGTGTTACATTCCGAACCCTATAACTTGTGACTTTTTCGCAACCGGACCTCGTAATTGGACTCAAACTCTTTCATTACTATTGTTTCATCATATTTGAAGTGGTGGAACAAGATTCGTGACAGTCGAAACAAGTTAGCTCCATCCGTGCGTCAACGTCTCAAATTGGACTCAGTTTGTGTGTTACATTCCGAAGCTTATAACTTGTGACTTTTTCGCAACCGGACCTCGTAATTGGACTCAAACTCTTCCATTACTATTGTTTCATCACATTTGAGGTGGTGGAACAAGATTCGTGACAGTCGAAACAAGTTAGCTCCATCTGTGCGTCAACGTCTCAAATTGGACTCAGTTTGTGTGTTACATTCCGTAGCCTATAACTTGTGACTTTTTTGCAACCGGACCTCACAATTAGACCCAAACTATTCCATTACTATTGTTTCAATAGATTTGAAGTGTTGGAATAATATTTGGGAGAGTCAAAACAAGTTAGCTCCATCCGTGCGTCAACGTCTCAAATTGGACTCAGTTTGTGTGTTACGTTCCGAACCCTATAACTTGTGACTTTTTCGTAACCGGACCTCGTAATTGGACTCAAACTCTTCCATTACTATTGTTTCATCATATTTGAAGTGGTGGAACAAGATTCGTGACAGTCGAAACAAGTTAGCTCCATCCGTGCGTCAACGTCTCAAATTGGACTCAGTTTGTGTGTTACATTCCGAACCTATAACTTGTGACTTTTTCGCAACCGGACCTCGTAATTGGACTCAAACTCTTCCATTACTATTGTTTTAACAGATTTGATGTGTTGGAACAATATTTGGGATAGTCGAAACAAGTTAGCTCCATCCGTGCGTCAACGTCTCAAATTGGACTCAGTTTGTGTGTTACATTCCGAAGCCTATAACTTGTGACTTTTTTGCAACCGGACCTCATAATTAGACTCATACTCTTCCATTACTATTGTTTCAACATATTTGAAGTGTTGGAACAAGATTCGGGACAGTCGAAACAAGTTAGCTCCATCCGTTCGTCAACGTCTCAAATTGGACTCAGTTTCTGTGTTACATTCCGAAGCCTATAACTTGTGACTTTTTCGCAACCGGACCTCATAATTAGACTCAAACTCTTCCATTACTATTGTTTCAACAGATTTGAAGTGTGGGAACAATATTTGGAACAGTCGAAACAAGTTAGCTCCATCCGTACGTCAACGTCTCAAATTGGACTCAGTTTCTGTGTTGCATTCCGAAGCCTATAACTTGTGACTTTTTCGCAACCGGACCTCGTGATTGGACTCAAACTCTTCTATAACTATTGTTTCAACACATTTGATGTGCTGGAACAAGATTCGGGACCGTCGAAACAAGTTAGCTCCATCCGTGCGTCAACGTCTCAAATTGGACTCAGTTTGTGTGTTACATTCCTAAGTCTATAACTTGTGACCTTTTCGCAACCGGACCTCGTAATTGGACTCAAACTCTTCTATTACTATTGTTTCAACAGATCTGAAGTGTTGGAACAAGATTTGGGACAGTCGAAACAAGTTAGCTCCATCCGTGCATCAACGTCTGAAATTCGACTCAATTTGTGTGTAACATTCCGAACCCTATAACTTGTGACTTTGTCTCAATCAGACCTCGTAATTTTACTCAAACTCTTCCATTATTATTATTTCAACACATTTTAAGTATTGGAACATGATTCGGGACAGGCAAAACAAGTTAGCTCCATCCGTGCGTCAACATCTCAAATTGGACATAGTTTGTGTGTTACATTCCGAAGCCAATAACTTGTGACTTTTTCGCAATCGGACCTCGTAATTGGACTCAAACTCTTGTATTACTATTATTTCAACACATTTGATGTGTTGGAACAAGATTCAGGACGGTCGAAACAAGTTAGCTCCATCCGTTCGTCAACGTCTCAAATTGGACTCAGTTTGTGTGTTACGTTCCGAACCCTATAACTTGTGACTTTTTCGCAACCGGAGCTCGTAATTGGACTCGAACTCTTCCATTACTATTGTTTCATCACATTTGAAGTAGTGGAACAAGATTCGTGACAGTCGAACAAGTTAGCTCCATCCGTGCGTCAACGTCTCAAATTGGACTCAGTTTGTGTGTTACATTCCGAAGCCTATAACTTGTGACTTTTTCGCTACCGGAACTCGTAATTGGACTCAAACTCTTGTATTACTATTATTTCAACACATTTGATGTGTTGGAACAAGATTCGGGACCGTCGAAACAAGTTAGCTCCATCCGTTCGTCAACGTCTCAAATTGGACTCAGTTTGTGTGTTATTTCCGAACCCTATAACTTGGGACTTTTTCGCAACCGGACCTCGTAATTGGACTCAAACTCTTCCATTACTATTGTTTCATCACATTTGAAGTGGTGGAACAAGATTCGTGACAGTCGAAACAAGTTAGCTCCATCCGTGCGTCAACGTCTCAAATTGGACTCAGTTTGTGTGTTACATTCCGAAGCTTATAACTTGTGACTTTTTCGCAACCGGACCTCGTAATTGGACTCAAACTCTTCCATTACTATTGTTTCATCACATTTGAAGTGGTGGAACAACATTCGTGACAGTCGAAACAAGTTAGCTCCATCTGTGCGTCAACGTCTCAAATTGGACTCAGTTTGTGTGTTACATTCCGTAGCCTATAACTTGTGACTTTTTTGCAACCGGACCTCACAATTAGACCCAAACTATTCCATTACTATTGTTTCAATAGATTTGAAGTGTTGGAATAATATTTGGGACAGTCAAAACAAGTTAGCTCCATCCGTGCGTCAACGTCTCAAATTGGACTCAGTTTGTGTGTTACGTTCCGAACCCTATAACTTGTGACTTTTTCGTAACCGGACCTCGGAATTGGACTCAAACTCTTCCATTACTATTGTTTCATCATATTTGAAGTGGTGGAACAAGATTCGTGACAGTCGAAACAAGTTAGCTCCATCCGTGCGTCAACGTCTCAAATTGGACTCAGTTTGTGTGTTACATTCCGTACCTATAACTTGTGACTTTTTCGCAACCGGACCTCGTAATTCGACTCAAACTCTTCGATTTCTATTATTTCAACACATTTGAGGTGTTGGAACAAGATTCGGGACGGTCGAAACTAGTTAGCTCCATCCGTTCGTCAACGTCTCAAATTGGACTCAGTTTGTGTGTTACATTCCGAAGCCTATAACTTGTGACTTTTTTGCAACCGGACCTCATAATTAGACTCATACTCTTCCATTACTATTGTTTCAACATATTTGAAGTGTTGGAACAAGATTCGGGACAGTCGAAACAAGTTAGCTCCATCCGTGCGTCAACGTCTCAAATTGGACTCAGTTTGTGTGTTACATTCCGAAGCCTATAACTTGTGACTTTTTCGCAACCGGACCTCATAATTGGACTCAAACTCTTGTATTACTATTATTTCAACACATTTGATGTGTTGGAACAAGATTCGGGACGATCGAAACTAGTTAGCTCCATCCGTTCGTCAACGTCTCAAATTGGACTCAGTTTGTGTGTTACATTCCGAAGCCTATAACTTGTGACTTTTTTGCAACCGGACCTCATAATTAGACTCGTACTCTTCCATTACTATTGTTTCAACATATTTGAAGTGTTGGAACAAGATTCGGGACAGTCGAAACAAGTTAGCTCCATCCGTTCATCAACGTCTCAAATTGGACTCAGTTTCTGTGTTACATTCTGAAGCCTATAACTTGTGACTTTTTCGCAACCGGACCTCATAATTAGACTCAAACTCTTCCATTACTATTGTTTCAACAGATTTGAAGTGTGGGAAGAATATTTGGAACAGTCGAAACAAGTTAGCTCCATCCGTACGTCAACGTCTCAAATTGGACTTAGTTTCTGTGTTGCATTCCGAAGCCCATAACTTGTGACTTTTTCGCAACCGGACCTCGTGATTGGACTCAAACTCTTCTATAACTATTGTTTCAACACATTTGATGTGCTGGAACAAGATTCGGGACCGTCGAAACAATTTAGCTCCATCCGTGCGTCAACGTCTCAAATTGGACTCAGTTTGTGTGTTACATTCCTAAGTCTATAACTTGTGACTTTTTCGCAACCGGACCTCGTAATTGGACTCAAACTCTTCTATTACTATTGTTTCAACAGATTTGAAGTGTTGGAACAAGATTTGGGATAGTCGAAACAAGTTAGCTCCATCCGTCCATCAACGTCTCAAATTGGACTCAGTTTGTGTGTTACATTCCGTAGCGTATAACTTGTGACTTTTTCGCAACCGGACCTCATAATTAGACTCAAACTCTTCCATTACTATTGTTTCATCACATTTGAAGTAGTTGAACAAGATTCGTGACAGTCGAAACAAGTTAGCTCCATCCGTGCGTCAACGTCTCAAATTGGACTCAGTTTGTGTGTTACATTCCGAAGCCTATAACTTGTGACTTTTTCGCTACCGGAACTCGTAATTGGACTCAAACTCTTGTATTACTATTATTTCAACACATTTGATGTGTTGGAACAAGATTCGGGACCGTCGAAACAAGTTAGCTCCATCCGTTCGTCAACGTCTCAAATTGGACTCAGTTTCTGTGTAATTTCCGAACCCTATAACTTGTGACTTTTTCGCAACCGGACCTCGTAATTGGACTCAAACTCTTCCATTACTATTGTTTCATCACATTTGAAGTGGTGGAACAAGATTCGTGACAGTCGAAACAAGTTAGCTCCATCCGTGCGTCAACGTCTCAAATTGGACTCAGTTTGTGTGTTACATTCCGAAGCTTATAACTTGTGACTTTTTCGCAACCGGACCTCGTAATTGGACTCAAACTCTTCCATTACTATTTTTTCATCACATTTGAGGTGGTGGAACAAGATTCGTGACAGTCGAAACAAGTTAGCTCCATCTGTGCGTCAACGTCTCAAATTGGACTCAGTTTGTGTGTTACATTCCGAACCCTATAACTTGTGACTTTTTCGCAACCGGACCTCGTAATTGGACTCAAACTCTTCCATTACTATTGTTTCATCATATTTGAAGTGGTGGAACAAGATTCGTGACAGTCGAAACAAGTTAGCTCCATCCGTGCGTCAACGTCTCAAATTGGACTCAGTTTGTGCGTTACGTTCCGAACCCTATAACTTGTGACTTTTTCGCAACCGGACCTCGTAATTGGACTCAAACTCTTCCATTACTATTGATTCATCATATTTGAAGTGGTGGAACAAGATTCGTGACAGTCGAAACAAGTTAGCTCCATCCGTGCGTCAACGTCTCAAATTGGACTCAGTTTGTGTGTTACATTCCGAACCTATAACTTGTGACTTTTTCGCAACCGGACCTCGTAATTGGACTCAAACTCTTGTATTTCTATTATTTCAACACATTTGATGTGTTGGAACAAGATTCGGGACGGTCGAAACTAGTTAGCTCCATCCGTTCGTCAACGTCTCAAATTGGACTCAGTTTGTGTGTTACATTCCGAAGCCTATAACTTGTGACTTTTTTGTAACCGGACCTCATAATTAGACTCATACACTTCCATTACTATTGTTTCAACATATTTTAAGTGTTGGAACATGATTCGGGACAGTCGAAACAAGTTAGCTCCATCCGTTCGTCAACGTCTCAAATTGGACTCAGTTTCTGTGTTACATTCCGAAGCCTATAACTTGTGACTTTTTCGCAACCGGACCTCATAATTAGACTCAAACTCTTCCATTACTATTGTTTTAACAGATTTGAAGTGTTGGAACAATATTTGGGATAGTCGAAACAAGTTAGCTCCATCCATGCGTCAACGTCTCAAATTGGACTCAGTTTGTGTGTTACATTCCGAAGCTTATAACTTGTGACTTTTTCGCAACCGGACCTCGTAATTGGACTCAAACTCTTGTATTACTATTATTTCAACACATTTGATGTGTTGGAACAAGATTTGGGACGATCGAAACTAGTTAGCTCCATCCGTTCGTCAACGTCTCAAATTGGACTCAGTTTGTGTGTTACATTCCGAAGCCTATAACTTGTGACTTTTTTGCAACCGGACCTCATAATTAGACTCATACTCTTCCATTACTATTGTTTCAACATATTTGAAGTGTTGGAACAAGATTCGGGACAGTCGAAACAAGTTAGCTCCATCCGTTCGTCAACGTCTCAAATTGGACTCAGTTTCTGTGTTACATTCCGAAGCCTATAACTTGTGACTTTTTCGCAACCGGACCTCATAATTAGACTCAAACTCTTCCATTACTATTGTTTCAACAGATTTGAAGTGTGGGAACAATATTTGGAACAGTCGAAACAAGTTAGCTCCATCCGTACGTCAACGTCTCAAATTGGACTTAGTTTCTGTGTTGCATTCCGAAGCCCATAACTTGTGACTTTTTCGCAACCGGACCTCGTAATTGGACTCAAACTCTTCTATTACTATTGTTTCAACAGATTTGAAGTGTTGGAACAAGATTTGGGATAGTCGAAACAAGTTAGCTCCATCCGTCCATCAACGTCTCAAATTCGACTCAATTTGTGTGTAACATTCCGAACCCTATAACTTTTGACTTTGTCGCAATCAGACCTCGTAATTTTACTCAAACTCTTCCATTATTATTATTTCAACACATTTGAAGTATTGGAACATGATTCGGGACAGGCAAAACAAGTTAGCTCCATCCGTGCGTCAACATCTGAAATTGGACATAGTTTGTGTGTTACAATCCGAAGCCAATAACTTGTGACTTTTTCGCAATCGGACCTCGTAATTGGACTCAAACTCTTGTATTACTATTATTTCAACACATTTGATGTGTTGGAACAAGATTCGGGACGGTCGAAACAAGTTAGCTCCATCCGTTCGTCAACGTCTCAAATTGGACTCAGTTTCTGTGTTACATTCCGAAGCCTATAACTTGTGACTTTTTCGCAACCGGACCTCATAATTAGACTCAAACTCTTCCATTACTATTGTTTTAACAGATTTGAAGTGTTGGAACAATATTTGGGATAGTCGAAACAAGTTAGCTCCATCCGTGCGTCAACGTCTCAAATTGGACTCAGTTTGTGTGTTACATTCCGTAGCGTATAACTTGTGACTTTTTCGCAACCGGACCTCATAATTAGACTCAAACTCTTCCATTACTATTGTTTCATCACATTTGAAGTAGTGGAACAAGATTCGTGACAGTCGAAACAAGTTAGCTCCATCCGTGCGTCAACGTCTCAAATTGGACTCAGTTTGTGTGTTACATTCCGAAGCCTATAACTTGTGACTTTTTCGCTACCGGAACTCGTAATTGGACTCAAACTCTTGTATTACTATTATTTCAACACATTTGATGTGTTGGAACAAGATTCGGGACCGTCGAAACAAGTTAGCTCCATCCGTTCGTCAACGTCTCAAATTGGACTCAGTTTCTGTGTAATTTCCGAACCCTATAACTTGTGACTTTTTCGCAACCGGACCTCGTAATTGGACTCAAACTCTTCCATTACTATTGTTTCATCACATTTGAAGTGGTGGAACAAGATTCGTGACAGTCGAAACAAGTTAGCTCCATCCGTGCGTCAACGTCTCAAATTGGACTCAGTTTGTGTGTTACATTCCGAAGCTTATAACTTGTGACTTTTTCGCAACCGGACCTCGTAATTGGACTCAAACTCTTCCATTACTATTTTTTCATCACATTTGAGGTGGTGGAACAAGATTCGTGACAGTCGAAACAAGTTAGCTCCATCTGTGCGTCAACGTCTCAAATTGGACTCAGTTTGTGTGTTACATTCCGAACCCTATAACTTGTGACTTTTTCGCAACCGGACCTCGTAATTGGACTCAAACTCTTCCATTACTATTGTTTCATCATATTTGAAGTGGTGGAACAAGATTCGTGACAGTCGAAACAAGTTAGCTCCATCCGTGCGTCAACGTCTCAAATTGGACTCAGTTTGTGCGTTACGTTCCGAACCCTATAACTTGTGACTTTTTCGCAACCGGACCTCGTAATTGGACTCAAACTCTTCCATTACTATTGATTCATCATATTTGAAGTGGTGGAATAAGATTCGTGACAGTCGAAACAAGTTAGCTCCATCCGTGCGTCAACGTCTCAAATTGGACTCAGTTTGTGTGTTACATTCCGAACCTATAACTTGTGACTTTTTCGCAACCGGACCTCGTAATTGGACTCAAACTCTTCTATTTCTATTATTTCAACACATTTGATGTGTTGGAACAAGATTCGGGACGGTCGAAACTAGTTAGCTCCATCCGTTCGTCAACGTCTCAAATTGGACTCAGTTTGTGTGTTACATTCCGAAGCCTATAACTTGTGACTTTTTTGTAACCGGACCTCATAATTAGACTCATACACTTCCATTACTATTGTTTCAACATATTTGAAGTGTTGGAACATGATTCGGGACAGTCGAAACAAGTTAGCTCCATCCGTTCGTCAACGTCTCAAATTGGACTCAGTTTCTGTGTTACATTCCGAAGCCTATAACTTGTGACTTTTTCGCAACCGGACCTCATAATTAGACTCAAACTCTTCCATTACTATTGTTTTAACAGATTTGAAGTGTTGGAACAATATTTGGGATAGTCGAAACAAGTTAGCTCCATCCATGCGTCAACGTCTCAAATTGGACTCAGTTTGTGTGTTACATTCCGAAGCTTATAACTTGTGACTTTTTCGCAACCGGACCTCGTAATTGGACTCAAACTCTTGTATTACTATTATTTCAACACATTTGATGTGTTGGAACAAGATTTGGGACGATCGAAACTAGTTAGCTCCATCCGTTCGTCAACGTCTCAAATTGGACTCAGTTTGTGTGTTACATTCCGAAGCCTATAACTTGTGACTTTTTTGCAACCGGACCTCATAATTAGACTCATACTCTTCCATTACTATTGTTTCAACATATTTGAAGTGTTGGAACAAGATTCGGGACAGTCGAAACAAGTTAGCTCCATCCGTTCGTCAACGTCTCAAATTGGACTCAGTTTCTGTGTTACATTCCGAAGCCTATAACTTGTGACTTTTTCGCAACCGGACCTCATAATTAGACTCAAACTCTTCCATTACTATTGTTTCAACAGATTTGAAGTGTGGGAACAATATTTGGAACAGTCGAAACAAGTTAGCTCCATCCGTACGTCAACGTCTCAAATTGGACTTAGTTTCTGTGTTGCATTCCGAAGCCCATAACTTGTGACTTTTTCGCAACCGGACCTCGTGATTGGACTCAAACTCTTCTATAACTATTGTTTCAACACATTTGATGTGCTGGAACAAGATTCGGGACCGTCGAAACAATTTAGCTCCATCCGTGCGTCAACGTCTCAAATTGGACTCAGTTTGTGTGTTACATTCCTAAGTCTATAACTTGTGACTTTTTCGCAACCGGACCTCGTAATTGGACTCAAACTCTTCTATTACTATTGTTTCAACAGATTTGAAGTGTTGGAACAAGATTTGGGATAGTCGAAACAAGTTAGCTCCATCCGTCCATCAACGTCTCAAATTCGACTCAATTTGTGTGTAACATTCCGAACCCTATAACTTTTGACTTTGTCGCAATCAGACCTCGTAATTTTACTCAAACTCTTCCATTATTATTATTTCAACACATTTGAAGTATTGGAACATGATTCGGGACAGGCAAAACAAGTTAGCTCCATCCGTGCGTCAACATCTCAAATTGGACATAGTTTGTGTGTTACAATCCGAAGCCAATAACTTGTGACTTTTCGCAATCGGACCTCGTAATTGGACTCAAACTCTTGTATTACTATTATTTCAACACATTTGATGTGTTGGAACATGATTCGGGACGGTCGAAACAAGTTAGCTCCATCCGTTCGTCAACGTCTCAAATTGGACTCAGTTTCTGTGTTACATTCCGAAGCCTATAACTTGTGACTTTTTCGCAACCGGACCTCATAATTAGACTCAAACTCTTCCATTACTATTGTTTTAACAGATTTGAAGTGTTGGAACAATATTTGGGATAGTCGAAACAAGTTAGCTCCATCCGTGCGTCAACGTCTCAAATTGGACTCAGTTTGTGTGTTACATTCCGTAGCGTATAACTTGTGACTTTTTCGCAACCGGACCTCATAATTAGACTCAAACTCTTCCATTACTATTGTTTCATCACATTTGAAGTAGTGGAACAAGATTCGTGACAGTCGAAACAAGTTAGCTCCATCCGTGCGTCAACGTCTCAAATTGGACTCAGTTTGTGTGTTACATTCCGAAGCCTATAACTTGTGACTTTTTCGCTACCGGAACTCGTAATTGGACTCAAACTCTTGTATTACTATTATTTCAACACATTTGATGTGTTGGAACAAGATTCGGGACCGTCGAAACAAGTTAGCTCCATCCGTTCGTCAACGTCTCAAATTGGACTCAGTTTCTGTGTAATTTCCGAACCCTATAACTTGTGACTTTTTCGCAACCGGACCTCGTAATTGGACTCAAACTCTTCCATTACTATTGTTTCATCACATTTGAAGTGGTGGAACAAGATTCGTGACAGTCGAAACAAGTTAGCTCCATCCGTGCGTCAACGTCTCAAATTGGACTCAGTTTGTGTGTTACATTCCGAAGCTTATAACTTGTGACTTTTTCGCAACCGGACCTCGTAATTGGACTCAAACTCTTCCATTACTATTTTTTCATCACATTTGAGGTGGTGGAACAAGATTCGTGACAGTCGAAACAAGTTAGCTCCATCTGTGCGTCAACGTCTCAAATTGGACTCAGTTTGTGTGTTACATTCCGAACCCTATAACTTGTGACTTTTTCGTAACCGGACCTCGTAATTGGACTCAAACTCTTCCATTACTATTGTTTCATCATATTTGAAGTGGTGGAACAAGATTCGTGACAGTCGAAACAAGTTAGCTCCATCCGTGCGTCAACGTCTCAAATTGGACTCAGTTTGTGCGTTACGTTCCGAACCCTATAACTTGTGACTTTTTCGCAACCGGACCTCGTAATTGGACTCAAACTCTTCCATTACTATTGATTCATCATATTTGAAGTGGTGGAATAAGATTCGTGACAGTCGAAACAAGTTAGCTCCATCCGTGCGTCAACGTCTCAAATTGGACTCAGTTTGTGTGTTACATTCCGAACCTATAACTTGTGACTTTTTCGCAACCGGACCTCGTAATTGGACTCAAACTCTTCTATTTCTATTATTTCAACACATTTGATGTGTTGGAACAAGATTCGGGACGGTCGAAACTAGTTAGCTCCATCCGTTCGTCAACGTCTCAAATTGGACTCAGTTTGTGTGTTACATTCCGAAGCCTATAACTTGTGACTTTTTTGTAACCGGACCTCATAATTAGACTCATACACTTCCATTACTATTGTTTCAACATATTTGAAGTGTTGGAACATGATTCGGGACAGTCGAAACAAGTTAGCTCCATCCGTTCGTCAACGTCTCAAATTGGACTCAGTTTCTGTGTTACATTCCGAAGCCTATAACTTGTGACTTTTTCGCAACCGGACCTCATAATTAGACCCAAACTCTTCCATTACTATTGTTTTAACAGATTTGAAGTGTTGGAACAATATTTGGGATAGTCGAAACAAGTTAGCTCCATCCGTGCGTCAACGTCTCAAATTGGACTCAGTTTGTGTGTTACATTCCGAAGCTTATAACTTGTGACTTTTTCGCAACCGGACCTCGTAATTGGACTCAAACTCTTGTATTACTATTATTTCAACACATTTGATGTGTTGGAACAAGATTTGGGACGATCGAAACTAGTTAGCTCCATCCGTTCGTCAACGTCTCAAATTGGACTCAGTTTGTGTGTTACATTCCGAAGCCTATAACTTGTGACTTTTTTGCAACCGGACCTCATAATTAGACTCATACTCTTCCATTACTATTGTTTCAACATATTTGAAGTGTTGGAACAAGATTCGGGACAGTCGAAACAAGTTAGCTCCATCCGTTCGTCAACGTCTCAAATTGGACTCAGTTTCTGTGTTACATTCCGAAGCCTATAACTTGTGACTTTTTCGCAACCGGACCTCATAATTAGACTCAAACTCTTCCATTACTATTGTTTCAACAGATTTGAAGTGTGGGAACAATATTTGGAACAGTCGAAACAAGTTAGCTCCATCCGTACGTCAACGTCTCAAATTGGACTTAGTTTCTGTGTTGCATTCCGAAGCCCATAACTTGTGACTTTTTCGCAACCGGACCTCGTGATTGGACTCAAACTCTTCTATAACTATTGTTTCAACACATTTGATGTGCTGGAACAAGATTCGGGACCGTCGAAACAATTTAGCTCCATCCGTGCGTCAACGTCTCAAATTGGACTCAGTTTGTGTGTTACATTCCTAAGTCTATAACTTGTGACTTTTTCGCAACCGGACCTCGTAATTGGACTCAAACTCTTCTATTACTATTGTTTCAACAGATTTGAAGTGTTGGAACAAGATTTGGGATAGTCGAAACAAGTTAGCTCCATCCGTCCATCAACGTCTCAAATTCGACTCAATTTGTGTGTAACATTCCGAACCCTATAACTTTTGACTTTGTCGCAATCAGACCTCGTAATTTTACTCAAACTCTTCCATTATTATTATTTCAACACATTTGAAGTATTGGAACATGATTCGGGACAGGCAAAACAAGTTAGCTCCATCCGTGCGTCAACATCTCAAATTGGACATAGTTTGTGTGTTACAATCCGAAGCCAATAACTTGTGACTTTTTCGCAATCGGACCTCGTAATTGGACTCAAACTCTTGTATTACTATTATTTCAACACATTTGATGTGTTGGAACAAGATTCGGGACGGTCGAAACAAGTTAGCTCCATCCGTTCGTCAACGTCTCAAATTGGACTCAGTTTCTGTGTTACATTCCGAAGCCTATAACTTGTGACTTTTTCGCAACCGGACCTCATAATTAGACTCAAACTCTTCCATTACTATTGTTTTAACAGATTTGAAGTGTTGGAACAATATTTGGGATAGTCGAAACAAGTTAGCTCCATCCGTGCGTCAACGTCTCAAATTGGACTCAGTTTGTGTGTTACATTCCGTAGCGTATAACTTGTGACTTTTTCGCAACCGGACCTCATAATTAGACTCAAACTCTTCCATTACTATTGTTTCATCACATTTGAAGTAGTGGAACAAGATTCGTGACAGTCGAAACAAGTTAGCTCCATCCGTGCGTCAACGTCTCAAATTGGACTCAGTTTGTGTGTTACATTCCGAAGCCTATAACTTGTGACTTTTTCGCTACCGGAACTCGTAATTGGACTCAAACTCTTGTATTACTATTATTTCAACACATTTGATGTGTTGGAACAAGATTCGGGACCGTCGAAACAAGTTAGCTCCATCCGTTCGTCAACGTCTCAAATTGGACTCAGTTTCTGTGTAATTTCCGAACCCTATAACTTGTGACTTTTTCGCAACCGGACCTCGTAATTGGACTCAAACTCTTCCATTACTATTGTTTCATCACATTTGAAGTGGTGGAACAAGATTCGTGACAGTCGAAACAAGTTAGCTCCATCCGTGCGTCAACGTCTCAAATTGGACTCAGTTTGTGTGTTACATTCCGAAGCTTATAACTTGTGACTTTTTCGCAACCGGACCTCGTAATTGGACTCAAACTCTTCCATTACTATTTTTTCATCACATTTGAGGTGGTGGAACAAGATTCGTGACAGTCGAAACAAGTTAGCTCCATCTGTGCGTCAACGTCTCAAATTGGACTCAGTTTGTGTGTTACATTCCGAACCCTATAACTTGTGACTTTTTCGCAACCGGACCTCGTAATTGGACTCAAACTCTTCCATTACTATTGTTTCATCATATTTGAAGTGGTGGAACAAGATTCGTGACAGTCGAAACAAGTTAGCTCCATCCGTGCGTCAACGTCTCAAATTGGACTCAGTTTGTGCGTTACGTTCCGAACCCTATAACTTGTGACTTTTTCGCAACCGGACCTCGTAATTGGACTCAAACTCTTCCATTACTATTGATTCATCATATTTGAAGTGGTGGAATAAGATTCGTGACAGTCGAAACAAGTTAGCTCCATCCGTGCGTCAACGTCTCAAATTGGACTCAGTTTGTGTGTTACATTCCGAAACTATAACTTGTGACTTTTTCGCAACCGGACCTCGTAATTGGACTCAAACTCTTCTATTTCTATTATTTCAACACATTTGATGTGTTGGAACAAGATTCGGGACGGTCGAAACTAGTTAGCTCCATCCGTTCGTCAACGTCTCAAATTGGACTCAGTTTGTGTGTTACATTCCGAAGCCTATAACTTGTGACTTTTTTGTAACCGGACCTCATAATTAGACTCATACACTTCCATTACTATTGTTTCAACATATTTGAAGTGTTGGAACATGATTCGGGACAGTCGAAACAAGTTAGCTCCATCCGTTCGTCAACGTCTCAAATTGGACTCAGTTTCTGTGTTACATTCCGAAGCCTATAACTTGTGACTTTTTCGCAACCGGACCTCATAATTAGACTCAAACTCTTCCATTACTATTGTTTTAACAGATTTGAAGTGTTGGAACAATATTTGGGATAGTCGAAACAAGTTAGCTCCATCCGTGCGTCAACGTCTCAAATTGGACTCAGTTTGTGTGTTACATTCCGAAGCTTATAACTTGAGACTTTTTCGCAACCGGACCTCGTAATTGGACTCAAACTCTTGTATTACTATTATTTCAACACATTTGATGTGTTGGAACAAGATTTGGGACGATCGAAACTAGTTAGCTCCATCCGTTCGTCAACGTCTCAAATTGGACTCAGTTTGTGTGTTACATTCCGAAGCCTATAACTTGTGACTTTTTTGCAACCGGACCTCATAATTAGACTCATACTCTTCCATTACTATTGTTTCAACATATTTGAAGTGTTGGAACAAGATTCGGGACAGTCGAAACAAGTTAGCTCCATCCGTTCGTCAACGTCTCAAATTGGACTCAGTTTCTGTGTTACATTCCGAAGCCTATAACTTGTGACTTTTTCGCAACCGGACCTCATAATTAGACTCAAACTCTTCCATTACTATTGTTTCAACAGATTTGAAGTGTGGGAACAATATTTGGAACAGTCGAAACAAGTTAGCTCCATCCGTACGTCAACGTCTCAAATTGGACTTAGTTTCTGTGTTGCATTCCGAAGCCCATAACTTGTGACTTTTTCGCAACCGGACCTCGTGATTGGACTCAAACTCTTCTATAACTATTGTTTCAACACATTTGATGTGCTGGAACAAGATTCGGGACCGTCGAAACAATTTAGCTCCATCCGTGCGTCAACGTCTCAAATTGGACTCAGTTTGTGTGTTACATTCCTAAGTCTATAACTTGTGACTTTTTCGCAACCGGACCTCGTAATTGGACTCAAACTCTTCTATTACTATTGTTTCAACAGATTTGAAGTGTTGGAACAAGATTTGGGATAGTCGAAACAAGTTAGCTCCATCCGTCCATCAACGTCTCAAATTCGACTCAATTTGTGTGTAACATTCCGAACCCTATAACTTTTGACTTTGTCGCAATCAGACCTCGTAATTTTACTCAAACTCTTCCATTATTATTATTTCAACACATTTGAAGTATTGGAACATGATTCGGGACAGGCAAAACAAGTTAGCTCCATCCGTGCGTCAACATCTCAAATTGGACATAGTTTGTGTGTTACAATCCGAAGCCAATAACTTGTGACTTTTTCGCAATCGGACCTCGTAATTGGACTCAAACTCTTGTATTACTATTATTTCAACACATTTGATGTGTTGGAACAAGATTCGGGACGGTCGAAACAAGTTAGCTCCATCCGTTCGTCAACGTCTCAAATTGGACTCAGTTTCTGTGTTACATTCCGAAGCCTATAACTTGTGACTTTTTCGCAACCGGACCTCATAATTAGACTCAAACTCTTCCATTACTATTGTTTTAACAGATTTGAAGTGTTGGAACAATATTTGGGATAGTCGAAACAAGTTAGCTCCATCCGTGCGTCAACGTCTCAAATTGGACTCAGTTTGTGTGTTACATTCCGTAGCGTATAACTTGTGACTTTTTCGCAACCGGACCTCATAATTAGACTCAAACTCTTCCATTACTATTGTTTCATCACATTTGAAGTAGTGGAACAAGATTCGTGACAGTCGAAACAAGTTAGCTCCATCCGTGCGTCAACGTCTCAAATTGGACTCAGTTTGTGTGTTACATTCCGAAGCCTATAACTTGTGACTTTTTCGCTACCGGAACTCGTAATTGGACTCAAACTCTTGTATTACTATTATTTCAACACATTTGATGTGTTGGAACAAGATTCGGGACCGTCGAAACAAGTTAGCTCCATCCGTTCGTCAACGTCTCAAATTGGACTCAGTTTCTGTGTAATTTCCGAACCCTATAACTTGTGACTTTTTCGCAACCGGACCTCGTAATTGGACTCAAACTCTTCCATTACTATTGTTTCATCACATTTGAAGTGGTGGAACAAGATTCGTGACAGTCGAAACAAGTTAGCTCCATCTGTGCGTCAACGTCTCAAATTGGACTCAGTTTGTGTGTTACATTCCGAACCCTATAACTTGTGACTTTTTCGCAACCGGACCTCGTAATTGGACTCAAACTCTTCCATTACTATTGTTTCATCATATTTGAAGTGGTGGAACAAGATTCGTGACAGTCGAAACAAGTTAGCTCCATCCGTGCGTCAACGTCTCAAATTGGACTCAGTTTGTGCGTTACGTTCCGAACCCTATAACTTGTGACTTTTTCGCAACCGGACCTCGTAATTGGACTCAAACTCTTCCATTACTATTGATTCATCATATTTGAAGTGGTGGAATAAGATTCGTGACAGTCGAAACAAGTTAGCTCCATCCGTGCGTCAACGTCTCAAATTGGACTCAGTTTGTGTGTTACATTCCGAACCTATAACTTGTGACTTTTTCGCAACCGGACCTCGTAATTGGACTCAAACTCTTCTATTTCTATTATTTCAACACATTTGATGTGTTGGAACAAGATTCGGGACGGTCGAAACTAGTTAGCTCCATCCGTTCGTCAACGTCTCAAATTGGACTCAGTTTGTGTGTTACATTCCGAAGCCTATAACTTGTGACTTTTTTGTAACCGGACCTCATAATTAGACTCATACACTTCCATTACTATTGTTTCAACATATTTGAAGTGTTGGAACATGATTCGGGACAGTCGAAACAAGTTAGCTCCATCCGTTCGTCAACGTCTCAAATTGGACTCAGTTTCTGTGTTACATTCCGAAGCCTATAACTTGTGACTTTTTCGCAACCGGACCTCATAATTAGACTCAAACTCTTCCATTACTATTGTTTTAACAGATTTGAAGTGTTGGAACAATATTTGGGATAGTCAAAACAAGTTAGCTCCATCCGTGCGTCAACGTCTCAAATTGGACTCAGTTTGTGTGTTACATTCCGACGCTTATAACTTGTGACTTTTTCGCAACCGGACCTCGTAATTGGACTCAAACTCTTGTATTACTATTATTTCAACACATTTGATGTGTTGGAACAAGATTCGGGACGATCGAAACTAGTTAGCTCCATCCGTTCGTCAACGTCTCAAATTGGACTCAGTTTGTGTGTTACATTCCGAAGCCTATAACTTGTGACTTTTTTACAACCGGACCTCATAATTAGACTCATACTCTTCCATTACTATTGTTTCAACATATTTGAAGTGTTGGAACAAGATTCGGGACAGTCGAAACAAGTTAGCTCCATCCGTTCGTCAACGTCTCAAATTGGACTCAGTTTCTGTGTTACATTCCGAAGCCTATAACTTGTGACTTTTTCGCAACCGGACCTCATAATTAGACTCAAACTCTTCCATTACTATTGTTTCAACAGATTTGAAGTGTGGGAACAATATTTGGAACAGTCGAAACAAGTTAGCTCCATCCGTACGTCAACGTCTCAAATTGGACTCAGTTTCTGTGTTGCATTCCGAAGCCTATAACTTGTGACTTTTTCGCAACCGGACCTCGTGATTGGACTCAAACTCTTCTATAACTATTGTTTCAACACATTTTATGTGTTGGAACAAGATTCGGGACCGTCGAAACGAGTTAGCTCCATCCGTGCGTCAACGTCTCAAATTGGACTCAGTTTGTGTGTTACATTCCTAAGTCTATAACTTGTGACTTTTTCGCAACCGGACCTCGTAATTGGACTCAAACTCTTCTATTACTATTGTTTCAACAGATTTGAAGTGTTGGAATAAGATTTGGGACAGTCGAAACAAGTTAGCTCCATCCGTGCATCAACGTCTCAAATTCGACTCAATTTGTGTGTAACATTCCGAACCCTATAACTTGTGACTTTGTCGCAATCAGACCTCGTAATTTTACTCAAACTCTTCCATTATTATTATTTCAACACATTTGAAGTATTGGAACATGATTCGGGACAGGCAAAACAAGTTAGCTCCATCCGTGCGTCAACATCTCAAATTGGACATAGTTTGTGTGTTACATTCCGAAGCCAATAACTTGTGACTTTTTCGCAATCGGACCTCGTAATTGGACTCAAACTCTTGTATTACTATTATTTCAACACATTTGATGTGTTGGAACAAGATTCGGGACGGTCGAAACAAGTTAGCTCCATCCGTTCGTCAACGTCTCAAATTGGACTCAGTTTGTGTGTTACGTTCCGAACCCTATAACTTGTGACTTTTTCGCAACCGGAGCTCGTAATTGGACTCGAACTCTTCCATTACTATTGTTTCATCACATTTGAAGTAGTGGAACAAGATTCGTGACAGTCGAAACAAGTTAGCTCCATCCGTGCGTCAACGTCCCAAATTGGACTCAATTTGTGTGTAACATTCCGAACCCTATAACTTGTGACTTTGTCGCAATCAGACCTCGTAATTTTACTCAAACTCTTTCATTATTATTATTTCAACACATTTGAAGTATTGGAACATGATTCGGGACAGGCAAAACAAGTTAGCTCCATCCGTGCGTCAACATCTGAAATTGGACGTAGTTTGTGTGTTACATTCCGAAGCCAATAACTTGTGACTTTTTCGCAATCGGACCTCGTAATTGGACTCAAACTCTTGTATTACTATTATTTCAACACATTTGATGTGTTGGAACAAGATTCGGGACGGTCGAAACAAGTTAGCTCCATCCATTCGTCAACGTCTCAAATTGCACTCAGTTTCTGTGTTACATTCCGAAGCCTATAACTTGTGACTTTTTCGCAACTGGACCTGATAATTAGACTCAAACTCTTCCATTACTATTGTTTTAACAGATTTGAAGTGTTGGAACAATATTTGGGATAGTCGAAACAAGTTAGCTCCATCCGTGCGTCAACGTCTCAAATTGGACTCAGTTTGTGTGTTACATTCCGTAGCTTATAACTTGTGACTTTTTCGCAACCGGACCTCGTAATTGGACTCAAACTCTTGTATTACTATTATTTCAACACATTTGATTTGTTGGAACAAGATTCGGGTCGATCGAAACTAGTTAGCTCCATCCGTTCGTCAACGTCTCAAATTGGACTCAGTTTGTGTGTTACATTCCGAAGCCTATAACTTGTGACTTTTTTACAACCGGACCTCATAATTAGACTCATACTCTTCCATTACTATTGTTTCAACATATTTGAAGTGTTGGAACAAGATTCGGGACAGTCGAAACAAGTTAGCTCCATCCGTTCGTCAACGTCTCAAATTGGACTCAGTTTCTGTGTTACATTCCGAAGCCTATAACTTGTGACTTTTTCGCAACCGGACCTCATAATTAGACTCAAACTCTTCCATTACTATTGTTTCAACAGATTTGAAGTGTGGGAACAATATTTGGAACAGTCGAAACAAGTTAGCTCCATCCGTACGTCAACGTCTCAAATTGGACTTAGTTTCTGTGTTGCATTCCGAAGCCCATAACTTGTGACTTTTTCGCAACCGGACCTCGTGATTGGACTCAAACTCTTCTATAACTATTGTTTCAACACATTTGATGTGGTGGAACAAGATTCGGGACAGTCGAAACAATTTAGCTCCATCCGTGCGTCAACGTCTCAAATTGGACTCAGTTTGTGTGTTACATTCCTAAGTCTATAACTTGTGACTTTTTCGCAACCGGACCTCGTAATTGGACTCAAACTCTTCTATTACTATTGTTTCAACAGATTTGAAGTGTTGGAACAAGATTTGGGATAGTCGAAACAAGTTAGCTCCATCCGTCCATCAACGTCTCAAATTCGACTCAATTTGTGTGTAACATTCCGAACCCTATAACTTTTGACTTTGTCGCAATCAGACCTCGTAATTTTACTCAAACTCTTCCATTATTATTATTTCAACACATTTGAAGTATTGGAACATGATTCGGGACAGGCAAAACAAGTTAGCTCCATCCGTGCGTCAACATCTCAAATTGGACATAGTTTGTGTGTTACAATCCGAAGCCAATAACTTGTGACTTTTTCGCAATCGGACCTCGTAATTGGACTCAAACTCTTGTATTACTATTATTTCAACACATTTGATGTGTTGGAACAAGATTCGGGACGGTCGAAACAAGTTAGCTCCATCCGTTCGTCAACGTCTCAAATTGGACTCAGTTTCTGTGTTACATTCCGAAGCCTATAACTTGTGACTTTTTCGCAACCGGACCTCATAATTAGACTTAAACTCTTCCATTACTATTGTTTTAACAGATTTGAAGTGTTGGAACAATATTTGGGATAGTCGAAACAAGTTAGCTCCATCCGTGCGTCAACGTCTCAAATTGGACTCAGTTTGTGTGTTACATTCCGTAGCGTATAACTTGTGACTTTTTCGCAACCGGACCTCATAATTAGACTCAAACTCTTCCATTACTATTGTTTCATCACATTTGAAGTAGTGGAACAAGATTCGTGACAGTCGAAACAAGTTAGCTCCATCCGTGCGTCAACGTCTCAAATTGGACTCAGTTTGTGTGTTACATTCCGAAGCCTATAACTTGTGACTTTTTCGCTACCGGAACTCGTAATTGGACTCAAACTCTTGTATTACTATTATTTCAACACATTTGATGTGTTGGAACAAGATTCGGGACCGTCGAAACAAGTTAGCTCCATCCGTTCGTCAACGTCTCAAATTGGACTCAGTTTCTGTGTAATTTCCGAACCCTATAACTTGTGACTTTTTCGCAACCGGACCTCGTAATTGGACTCAAACTCTTCCATTACTATTGTTTCATCACATTTGAAGTGGTGGAACAAGATTCGTGACAGTCGAAACAAGTTAGCTCCATCCGTGCGTCAACGTCTCAAATTGGACTCAGTTTGTGTGTTACATTCCGAAGCTTATAACTTGTGACTTTTTCGCAACCGGACCTCGTAATTGGACTCAAACTCTTCCATTACTATTTTTTCATCACATTTGAGGTGGTGGAACAAGATTCGTGACAGTCGAAACAAGTTAGCTCCATCTGTGCGTCAACGTCTCAAATTGGACTCAGTTTGTGTGTTACATTCCGAACCCTATAACTTGTGACTTTTTCGCAACCGGACCTCGTAATTGGACTCAAACTCTTCCATTACTATTGTTTCATCATATTTTAAGTGGTGGAACAAGATTCGTGACAGTCGAAACAAGTTAGCTCCATCCGTGCGTCAACGTCTCAAATTGGACTCAGTTTGTGCGTTACGTTCCGAACCCTATAACTTGTGACTTTTTCGCAACCGGACCTCGTAATTGGACTCAAACTCTTCCATTACTATTGATTCATCATATTTGAAGTGGTGGAATAAGATTCGTGACAGTCGAAACAAGTTAGCTCCATCCGTGCGTCAACGTCTCAAATTGGACTCAGTTTGTGTGTTACATTCCGAACCTATAACTTGTGACTTTTTCGCAACCGGACCTCGTAATTGGACTCAAACTCTTCTATTTCTATTATTTCAACACATTTGATGTGTTGGAACAAGATTCGGGACGGTCGAAACTAGTTAGCTCCATCCGTTCGTCAACGTCTCAAATTGGACTCAGTTTGTGTGTTACATTCCGAAGCCTATAACTTGTGACTTTTTTGTAACCGGACCTCATAATTAGACTCATACACTTCCATTACTATTGTTTCAACATATTTGAAGTGTTGGAACATGATTCGGGACAGTCGAAACAAGTTAGCTCCATCCGTTCGTCAACGTCTCAAATTGGACTCAGTTTCTGTGTTACATTCCGAAGCCTATAACTTGTGACTTTTTCGCAACCGGACCTCATAATTAGACTCAAACTCTTCCATTACTATTGTTTTAACAGATTTGAAGTGTTGGAGCAATATTTGGGATAGTCGAAACAAGTTAGCTCCATCCGTGCGTCAACGTCTCAAATTGGACTCAGTTTGTGTGTTACATTCCGAAGCTTATAACTTGTGACTTTTTCGCAACCGGACCTCGTAATTGGACTCAAACTCTTGTATTATTATTATTTCAACACATTTGATGTGTTGGAACAAGATTCGGGACGATCGAAACTAGTTAGCTCCATCCGTTCGTCAACGTCTCAAATTGGACTCAGTTTGTGTGTTACATTCCGAAGCCTATAACTTGTGACTTTTTTACAACCGGACCTCATAATTAGACTCATACTCTTCCATTACTATTGTTTCAACATATTTGAAGTGTTGGAACAAGATTCGGGACAGTCGAAACAAGTTAGCTCCATCCGTTCGTCAACGTCTCAAATTGGACTCAGTTTCTGTGTTACATTCCGAAGCCTATAACTTGTGACTTTTTCGCAACCGGACCTCATAATTAGACTCAAACTCTTCCATTACTATTGTTTCAACAGATTTGAAGTGTGGGAACAATATTTGGAACAGTCGAAACAAGTTAGCTCCATCCGTACGTCAACGTCTCAAATTGGACTCAGTTTCTGTGTTGCATTCCGAAGCCTATAACTTGTGACTTTTTCGCAACCGGACCTCGTGATTGGACTCAAACTCTTCTATAACTATTGTTTCAACACATTTGATGTGTTGGAACAAGATTTGGGACCGTCGAAACGAGTTAGCTCCATCCGTGCGTCAACGTCTCAAATTGGACTCAGTTTGTGTGTTACATTCCTAAGTCTATAACTTGTGACTTTTTCGCAACCGGACCTCGTAATTGGACTCAAACTCTTCTATTACTATTGTTTCAACAGATTTGAAGTGTTGGAATAAGATTTGGGACAGTCGAAACAAGTTAGCTCCATCCGTGCATCAACGTCTCAAATTCGACTCAATTTGTGTGTAACATTCCGAACCCTATAACTTGTGACTTTGTCGCAATCAGACCTCGTAATTTTACTCAAACTCTTCCATTATTATTATTTCAACACATTTGAAGTATTGGAACATGATTCGGGACAGGCAAAACAAGTTAGCTCCATCCGTGCGTCAACATCTCAAATTGGACATAGTTTGTGTGTTACATTCCGAAGCCAATAACTTGTGACTTTTTCGCAATCGGACCTCGTAATTGGACTCAAACTCTTGTATTACTATTATTTCAACACATTTGATGTGTTGGAACAAGATTCGGGATGGTCGAAACAAGTTAGCTCCATCCGTTCGTCAACGTCTCAAATTGGACTCAGTTTCTGTGTTACATTCCGAAGCCTATAACTTGTGACTTTTTTGCAACTGGACCTGATAATTAGACTCAAACTCTTCCATTACTATTGTTTTGACAGATTTGAAGTGTTGGAACAATATTTGGGATAGTCGAAACAAGTTAGCTCCATCCGTGCGTCAACGTCTCAAATTGGACTCAGTTTGTGTGTTACATTCCGTAGCTTATAACTTGTGACTTTTTCGCAACCGGACCTCGTAATTGGACTCAAACTCTTGTATTACTATTATTTCAACACATTTGATTTGTTGGAACAAGATTCGGGTCGATCGAAACTAGTTAGCTCCATCCGTTCGTCAACGTCTCAAATTGGACTCAGTTTGTGTGTTACATTCCGAAGCCTATAACTTGTGACTTTTTTACAACCGGACCTCATAATTAGACTCATACTCTTCCATTACTATTGTTTCAACATATTTGAAGTGTTGGAACAAGATTCGGGACAGTCGAAACAAGTTAGCTCCATCCGTTCGTCAACGTCTCAAATTGGACTCAGTTTCTGTGTTACATTCCGAAGCCTATAACTTGTGACTTTTTCGCAACCGGACCTCATAATTAGACTCAAACTCTTCCATTACTATTGTTTCAACAGATTTGAAGTGTGGGAACAATATTTGGAACAGTCGAAACAAGTTAGCTCCATCCGTACGTCAACGTCTCAAATTGGACTCAGTTTCTGTGTTGCATTCCGAAGCCTATAACTTGTGACTTTTTCGTAACCGGACCTCGTGATTGGACTCAAACTCTTCTATAACTATTGTTTCAACACATTTGATGTGTTGGAACAAGATTCGGGACCGTCGAAACGAGTTAGCTCCATCCGTGCGTCAACGTCTCAAATTGGACTCCGTTTGTGTGTTACATTCCTAAGTCTATAACTTGTGACTTTTTCGCAACCGAACCTCGTAATTGGACTCAAACTCTTCTATTACTATTGTTTCAACAGATTTGAAGTGTTGGAATAAGATTTGGGACAGTCGAAACAAGTTAGCTCCATCCGTGCATCAACGTCTCAAATTCGACTCAATTTGTGTGTAACATTCCGAACCCTATAACTTGTGACTTTGTCGCAATCAGACCTCGTAATTTTACTCAAACTCTTCCATTATTATTATTTCAACACATTTGAAGTATTGGAACATGATTCGGGACAGGCAAAACAAGTTAGCTCCATCCGTGCGTCAACATCTCAAATTGGACATAGTTTGTGTGTTACATTCCGAAGCCAATAACTTGTGACTTTTTCGCAATCGGACCTCGTAATTGGACTCAAACTCTTGTATTACTATTATTTCAACACATTTGATGTGTTGGAACAAGATTCGGGACGGTCGAAACAAGTTAGCTCCATCCGTTCGTCAACGTCTCAAATTGGACTCAGTTTGTGTGTGACGTTCCGAACCCTATAACTTGTGACTTTTTCGCAACCGGAGCTCGTAATTGGACTCGAACTCTTCCATTACTATTGTTTCATCACATTTGAAGTAGTGGAACAAGATTCGTGACAGTCGAAACAAGTTAGCTCCATCCGTGCGTCAACGTCCCAAATTGGACTCAATTTGTGTGTAACATTCCAAACCCTATAACTTGTGACTTTGTCGCAATCAGACCTCGTAATTTTACTCAAACTCTTTCATTATTATTATTTCAACACATTTGAAGTATTGGAACATGATTCGGGACAGGAAAAACAAGTTAGCTCCATCCGTGCGTCAACATCTCAAATTGGACATAGTTTGTGTGTTACATTCCGAAGCCAATAACTTGTGACTTTTTCGCAATCGGACCTCGTAATTGGACTCAAACTCTTGTATTACTATTATTTCAACACATTTGATGTGTTGGAACAAGATTCGGGACGGTCGAAACAAGTTAGCTCCATCCGTTCGTCAACGTCTCAAATTGGACTCAGTTTCTGTGTTACATTCCGAAGCCTATAACTTGTGACTTTTTCGCAACCGGACCTCATAATTAGACTCAAACTCTTCCATTACTATTGTTTTAACAGATTTGAAGTGTTGGAACAATATTTGGGATAGTCGAAACAAGTTAGCTCCATCCGTGCGTCAACGTCTCAAATTGGACTCAGTTTGTGTGTTACATTCCGAAGCTTATAACTTGTGACTTTTTCGCAACCGGACCTCGTAATTGGACTCAAACTCTTGTATTATTATTATTTCAACACATTTGATGTGTTGGAACAAGATTCGGGACGATCGAAACTAGTTAGCTCCATCCGTTCGTCAACGTCTCAAATTGGACTCAGTTTGTGTGTTACATTCCGAAGCCTATAACTTGTGACTTTTTTACAACCGGACCTCATAATTAGACTCATACTCTTCCATTACTATTGTTTCAACATATTTGAAGTGTTGGAACAAGATTCGGGACAGTCGAAACAAGTTAGCTCCATCCGTTCGTCAACGTCTCAAATTGGACTCAGTTTCTGTGTTACATTCCGAAGCCTATAACTTGTGACTTTTTCGCAACCGGACCTCATAATTAGACTCAAACTCTTCCATTACTATTGTTTCAACAGATTTGAAGTGTGGGAACAATATTTGGAACAGTCGAAACAAGTTAGCTCCATCCGTACGTCAACGTCTCAAATTGGACTCAGTTTCTGTGTTGCATTCCGAAGCCTATAACTTGTGACTTTTTCGCAACCGGACCTCATAATTAGACTTAAACTCTTCCATTACTATTGTTTCATCACATTTGAAGTAGTGGAACAAGATTCGTGACAGTCGAAACAAGTTAGCTCCATCCGTGCGTCAACGTCTCAAATTGGACTCAGTTTGTGTGTTACATTCCGAAGCCTATAACTTGTGACTTTTTCGCAACCGGACCTCATAATTAGACTTAAACTCTTCCATTACTATTGTTTCATCACATTTGAAGTAGTGGAACAAGATTCGTGACAGTCGAAACAAGTTAGCTCCATCCGTGCGTCAACGTCTCAAATTGGACTCAGTTTCTGTGTTACATTCCGAAGCCTATAACTTGTGACTTTTTCGCAACCGGACCTCATAATTAGACTTAAACTCTTCCATTACTATTGTTTTAACAGATTTGAAGTGTTGGAACAATATTTGGGATAGTCGAAACAAGTTAGCTCCATCCGTGCGTCAACGTCTCAAATTGGACTCAGTTTGTGTGTTACATTCCGTAGCGTATAACTTGTGACTTTTTCGCAACCGGACCTCATAATTAGACTCAAACTCTTCCATTACTATTGTTTCATCACATTTGAAGTAGTGGAACAAGATTCGTGACAGTCGAAACAAGTTAGCTCCATCCGTGCGTCAACGTCTCAAATTGGACTCAGTTTGTGTGTTACATTCCGAAGCCTATAACTTGTGACTTTTTCGCTACCGGAACTCGTAATTGGACTCAAACTCTTGTATTACTATTATTTCAACACATTTGATGTGTTGGAACAAGATTCGGGACCGTCGAAACAAGTTAGCTCCATCCGTTCGTCAACGTCTCAAATTGGACTCAGTTTCTGTGTAATTTCCGAACCCTATAACTTGTGACTTTTTCGCAACCGGACCTCGTAATTGGACTCAAACTCTTCCATTACTATTGTTTCATCACATTTGAAGTGGTGGAACAAGATTCGTGACAGTCGAAACAAGTTAGCTCCATCCGTGCGTCAACGTCTCAAATTGGACTCAGTTTGTGTGTTACATTCCGAAGCTTATAACTTGTGACTTTTTCGCAACCGGACCTCGTAATTGGACTCAAACTCTTCCATTACTATTTTTTCATCACATTTGAGGTGGTGGAACAAGATTCGTGACAGTCGAAACAAGTTAGCTCCATCTGTGCGTCAACGTCTCAAATTGGACTCAGTTTGTGTGTTACATTCCGAACCCTATAACTTGTGACTTTTTCGCAACCGGACCTCGTAATTGGACTCAAACTCTTCCATTACTATTGTTTCATCATATTTGAAGTGGTGGAACAAGATTCGTGACAGTCGAAACAAGTTAGCTCCATCCGTGCGTCAACGTCTCAAATTGGACTCAGTTTGTGCGCTACGTTCCGAACCCTATAACTTGTGACTTTTTCGCAACCGGACCTCGTAATTGGACTCAAACTCTTCCATTACTATTGATTCATCATATTTGAAGTGGTGGAATAAGATTCGTGACAGTCGAAACAAGTTAGCTCCATCCGTGCGTCAACGTCTCAAATTGGACTCAGTTTGTGTGTTACATTCCGAACCTATAACTTGTGACTTTTTCGCAACCGGACCTCGTAATTGGACTCAAACTCTTCTATTTCTATTATTTCAACACATTTGATGTGTTGGAACAAGATTCGGGACGGTCGAAACTAGTTAGCTCCATCCGTTCGTCAACGTCTCAAATTGGACTCAGTTTGTGTGTTACATTCCGAAGCCTATAACTTGTGACTTTTTTGTAACCGGACCTCATAATTAGACTCATACACTTCCATTACTATTGTTTCAACATATTTGAAGTGTTGGAACATGATTCGGGACAGTCGAAACAAGTTAGCTCCATCCGTTCGTCAACGTCTCAAATTGGACTCAGTTTCTGTGTTACATTCCGAAGCCTATAACTTGTGACTTTTTCGCAACCGGACCTCATAATTAGACTCAAACTCTTCCATTACTATTGTTTTAACAGATTTGAAGTGTTGGAACAATATTTGGGATAGTCGAAACAAGTTAGCTCCATCTGTGCGTCAACGTCTCAAATTGGACTCAGTTTGTGTGTTACATTCCGAAGCTTATAACTTGTGACTTTTTCGCAACCGGACCTCGTAATTGGACTCAAACTCTTGTATTATTATTATTTCAACACATTTGATGTGTTGGAACAAGATTCGGGACGATCGAAACTAGTTAGCTCCATCCGTTCGTCAACGTCTCAAATTGGACTCAGTTTGTGTGTTACATTCCGAAGCCTATAACTTGTGACTTTTTTACAACCGGACCTCATAATTAGACTCATACTCTTCCATTACTATTGTTTCAACATATTTGAAGTGTTGGAACAAGATTCGGGACAGTCGAAACAAGTTAGCTCCATCCGTTCGTCAACGTCTCAAATTGGACTCAGTTTCTGTGTTACATTCCGAAGCCTATAACTTGTGACTTTTTCGCAACCGGACCTCATAATTAGACTCAAACTCTTCCATTACTATTGTTTCAACAGATTTGAAGTGTGGGAACAATATTTGGAACAGTCGAAACAAGTTAGCTCCATCCGTACGTCAACGTCTCAAATTGGACTCAGTTTCTGTGTTGCATTCCGAAGCCTATAACTTGTGACTTTTTCGTAACCGGACCTCGTGATTGGACTCAAACTCTTCTATAACTATTGTTTCAACACATTTGATGTGTTGGAACAAGATTCGGGACCGTCGAAACGAGTTAGCTCCATCCGTGCGTCAACGTCTCAAATTGGACTCAGTTTGTGTGTTACATTCCTAAGTCTATAACTTGTGACTTTTTCGCAACCGGACCTCGTAATTGGACTCAAACTCTTCTATTACTATTGTTTCAACAGATTTGAAGTGTTGGAATAAGATTTGGGACAGTCGAAACAAGTTAGCTCCATCCGTGCATCAACGTCTCAAATTCGACTCAATTTGTGTGTAACATTCCGAACCCTATAACTTGTGACTTTGTCGCAATCAGACCTCGTAATTTTACTCAAACTCTTCCATTATTATTATTTCAACACATTTGAAGTATTGGAACATGATTCGGGACAGGCAAAACAAGTTAGCTCCATCCGTGCGTCAACATCTCAAATTGGACATAGTTTGTGTGTTACATTCCGAAGCAAATAACTTGTGACTTTTTCGCAATCGGACCTCGTAATTGGACTCAAACTCTTGTATTACTATTATTTCAACACATTTGATGTGTTGGAACAAGATTCGGGACGGTCGAAACAAGTTAGCTCCATCCGTTCGTCAACGTCTCAAATTGGACTCAGTTTGTGTGTGACGTTCCGAACCCTATAACTTGTGACTTTTTCGCAACCGGAGCTCGTAATTGGACTCGAACTCTTCCATTACTATTGTTTCATCACATTTGAAGTAGTGGAACAAGATTCGTGACAGTCGAAACAAGTTAGCTCCATCCGTGCGTCAACGTCCCAAATTGGACTCAATTTGTGTGTAACATTCCAAACCCTATAACTTGTGACTTTGTCGCAATCAGACCTCGTAATTTTACTCAAACTCTTTCATTATTATTATTTCAACACATTTGAAGTATTGGAACATGATTCGGGACAGGAAAAACAAGTTAGCTCCATCCGTGCGTCAACATCTCAAATTGGACATAGTTTGTGTGTTACATTCCGAAGCCAATAACTTGTGACTTTTTCGCAATCGGACCTCGTAATTGGACTCAAACTCTTGTATTACTATTATTTCAACACATTTGATGTGTTGGAACAAGATTCGGGACGGTCGAAACAAGTTAGCTCCATCCGTTCGTCAACGTCTCAAATTGGACTCAGTTTCTGTGTTACATTCCGAAGCCTATAACTTGTGACTTTTTCGCAACCGGACCTCATAATTAGACTCAAACTCTTCCATTACTATTGTTTTAACAGATTTGAAGTGTTGGAACAATATTTGGGATAGTCGAAACAAGTTAGCTCCATCCGTGCGTCAACGTCTCAAATTGGACTCAGTTTGTGTGTTACATTCCGTAGCTTATAACTTGTGACTTTTTCGCAACCGGACCTCATAATTAGACTCAAACTCTTCCATTACTATTGTTTCATCACATTTGAAGTAGTGGAACAAGATTCCTGACAGTCGAAACAAGTTAGCTCCATCCGTGCGTCAACGTCTCAAATTGGACTCAGTTTGTGTGTTACATTCCGAAGCCTATAACTTGTGACTTTTTCGCTACCGGAACTCGTAATTGGACTCAAACTCTTGTATTACTATTATTTCAACACATTTGATGTGTTGGAACAAGATTCGGGACCGTCGAAACAAGTTAGCTCCATCCGTTCGTCAACGTCTCAAATTGGACTCAGTTTCTGTGTTATTTCCGAACCCTATAACTTGTGACTTTTTCGCAACCGGACCTCTTAATTGGACTCAAACTCTTCCATTACTATTGTTTCATCACATTTGAAGTGGTGGAACAAGATTCGTGACAGTCGAAACAAGTTAGCTCCATCCGTGCGTCAACGTCTCAAATTGGACTCAGTTTGTGTGTTACATTCCGAAGCTTATAACTTGTGACTTTTTCGCAACCGGACCTCGTAATTGGACTCAAACTCTTCCATTACTATTTTTTCATCACATTTGAGGTGGTGGAACAAGATTCGTGACAGTCGAAACAAGTTAGCTCCATCTGTGCGTCAACGTCTCAAATTGGACTCAGTTTGTGTGTTACATTCCGAACCCTATAACTTGTGACTTTTTCGCAACCGGACCTCGTAATTGGACTCAAACTCTTCCATTACTATTGTTTCATCATATTTGAAGTGGTGGAACAAGATTCGTGACAGTCGAAACAAGTTAGCTCCATCCGTGCGTCAACGTCTCAAATTGGACTCAGTTTGTGTGTTACGTTCCGAACCCTATAACTTGTGACTTTTTCGCAACCGGACCTCGTAATTGGACTCAAACTCTTCCATTACTATTGATTCATCATATTTGAAGTGGTGGAACAAGATTCGTGACAGTCGAAACAAGTTAGCTCCATCCGTGCGTCAACGTCTCAAATTGGACTCAGTTTGTGTGTTACATTCCGAACCTATAACTTGTGACTTTTTAGCAACCGGACCTCGTAATTGGACTCAAACTCTTGTATTTCTATTATTTCAACATATTTGATGTGTTGGAACAAGATTCGGGACGGTCGAAACTAGTTAGCTCCATCCGTTCGTCAACGTCTCAAATTGGACTCAGTTTGTGTGTTACATTCCGAAGCCTTTAACTTGTGACTTTTTTCTAACTGGACCTCCTAATTAGACTCATACTCTTCCATTACTATTGTTTCAACATATTTGAAGTGTTGGAACAAGATTCGGGACAGTCGAAACAAGTTAGCTCCATCCGTTCGTCAACGTCTCAAATTGGACTCAGTTTCTGTGTTACATTCCGAAGCCTATAACTTGTGACTTTTTCGCAACCGGACCTCATAATTAGACTCAAACTCTTCCATTACTATTGTTTCAACAGATTTGAAGTGTGGGAACAATATTTGGAACAGTCGAAACAAGTTAGCTCCATCCGTACGTCAACGTCTCAAATTGGACTCAGTTTCTGTGTTGCATTCCGAAGCCTATAACTTGTGACTTTTTCGTAACCGGACCTCGTGATTGGACTCAAACTCTTCTATAACTATTGTTTCAACACATTTGATGTGTTGGAACAAGATTCGGGACCGTCGAAACAAGTTAGCTCCATCCGTGCGTCAACGTCTCAAATTGGACTCAGTTTGTGTGTTACATTCCTAAGTCTATAACTTGTGACTTTTTCGCAACCGGACCTCGTAATTGGACTCAAACTCTTCTATTACTATTGTTTCAACAGATTTGAAGTGTTGGAATAAGATTTGGGACATTCGAAACAAGTTAGCTCCATCCGTGCATCAGAGTCTCAAATTCGACTCAATTTGTGTGTAACATTCCGAACCCTATAACTTGTGACTTTGTCGCAATCAGACCTCGTAATTTTACTCAAACTCTTCCATTATTATTATTTCAACACATTTGAAGTATTGGAACATGATTCGGGACAGGCAAAACAAGTTAGCTCCATCCGTGCGTCAACATCTCAAATTGGACATAGTTTGTGTGTTACATTCCGAAGCCAATAACTTGTGACTTTTTCGCAATCGGACCTCGTAATTGGACTCAAACTCTTGTATTACTATTATTTCAACACATTTGATGTGTTGGAACAAGATTCGGGACGGTCGAAACAAGTTAGCTCCATCCGTTCGTCAACGTCTCAAATTGGACTCAGTTTGTGTGTTACGTTCCGAACCCTATAACTTGTGACTTTTTCGCAACCGGAGCTCGTAATTGGACTCGAACTCTTTCATTACTATTGTTTCATCACAATTGAAGTAGTGGAACAAGATTCGTGACAGTCGAAACAAGTTAGCTCCATCCGTGCGTCAACGTCTCAAATTGGACTCAGTTTGTGTGTTACATTCCGAAGCCTATAACTTGTGACTTTTTCGCTACCGGAACTCGTAATTGGACTCAAACTCTTGTATTACTATTATTTCAACACATTTGATGTGTTGGAACAAGATTCGGGACCGTCAAAACAAGTTAGCTCCATCCGTTCGTCAACGTCTCAAATTGGACTCAGTTTGTGTGTTATTTCCGAACCCTATAACTTGTGACTTTTTCGCAACCGGACCTCGTAATTGGACTCAAACTCTTCCATTACTATTGTTTCATCACATTTGAAGTGGTGGAACAAGATTCGTGACAGTCGAAACAAGTTAGTTCCATCCGTGCGTCAACGTCTCAAATTGGACTCAGTTTGTGTGTTACGTTCCGAACCCTATAACTTGTGACTTTTTCGCAACCGGACCTCGTAATTGGATTCAAACTCTTCCATTACTATTGTTTCATCATATTTGAAGTGGTGGAACAAGATTCGTGACAGTCGAAACAAGTTAGCTCCATCCGTGCGTCAACGTTTCAAATTGGACTCAGTTTGTGTGTTACATTCCGAACCTATAACTTGTGACTTTTTCGCAACCGGACCTCGTAATTGGACTCAAACTCTTGTATTTCTATTATTTCAACACATTTGATGTGTTGGAACAAGATTCGGGACGGTCGAAACTAGTTAGCTCCATCCGTTCGTCAACGTCTCAAATTGGACTCAGTTTGTGTGTTACATTCCGAAGCCTATAACTTGTGACTTTTTTGCAACCGGACCTGATAATTAGACTCATACTCTTCCATTACTATTTTTTTTTTTTTTTTTTTTTGATTAGTAAGCTGGGGTTCGGCAGACCCCTACCTGACCTTGAAGAAAAAGATATTACATTCTGAAGTACATATGCCCGGAGGCGTCATTATTAAGAATAATCCTAAGATCATCTTGGAAATCACTAGGATACAAAAAATGGCAACCATTAGATCTATTTAACGAAGCTAAATGATCTGCAGCAACATTAGTTTCCCTAAACACGTGGGCTATATCAATGTTCACAAATTTTGTCCAGTGATGTCGTATAGAATGCACTACTCTTCTTGTATGCCATGGACTGGATAACCTTTCAGTAATAATTCCCACTGCGATTTCTGAATCTGTGGCTATGTGAATGCGTTGCACTTCCTTATCGATAGCAAGTTGTAGGCCAACTTCAATAGCTTGTAATTCTTGATATAGAACCGATCTTTTAGTGCATGCACCTGCATAAGCTATGAGTGCTTCGCCATTAGAATTTCTGATAATTCCCCCATACCCCACTGAATCTGTCTTCAAAGACCCATCAGTGTTGAGTAGCCAATACCCAATGGGAGGTGCTGTCCATTTACAAGGGATTATTTGTGGATGTTGATATGCCACATTAATCCTCCAAGTTTCAAAAAATTCTCTACTATGCGGACTATCCACCACTCCTAACTTCCATGTTAAGAATCTGGCTTTAGTCGAGTCAATAATCAATTGGAGAATTCGTTCCTTTGAACAATAGACATTCTGAAATGTGCGGGCATTCCTCTCCTTCCATATGAAATAGAAGGTGGCTACGAAAGCCACTTTAAGCACTAGGCTTTTCAAATCTATCCCAGTCAGGTTACTCAAGATCCATTGCGCTTCCATTTCTGAAGATTGTACACTTCTGTTATAACGAGATAATCTGAGAATCTCCCCCCAAATAAATTTGGTAAAATTACAGTCGAAGTATAGGTGCTTGATCGTCTCCTCTTCAGCCCAACAGAACACACATTTGTAGTTGTTGGTGATGTTCCGAATAACCGGTTTATCCTTGGTAAGTAAAGCACCATTAATGGCAAGCCATGCAATAAAGCTATGGCGTGGTATAGCACGTTTGCTCCAAACGATATTACACCATTCCACCTTAGCGTGGCTATCACGGATAGCTTCATAAGCGGAACTCATGGTAAACTGTCCGGAACTAGATGGGGTCCATACAACTTCATCTTTGTCCATGAGGTTGTCAATATCAATAAGAGGAAGCATCCTCCATGTTTGATCCAGATCATCCGTTTGAGCCAAAGGTACAATCCAATCACCGTTAGATATCAGCATAGCCACCTTATCTTCTGACTGTAGTCGAGTATCGAACCGACTATTTCTGATAAAAGTTTCTTGCAGAATGCCTTTAGGATGCCACGGTTCATGCCAAATACTAGTATCATCTCCATTAGCAATTAGGTGTTGGACCAGCCTGCTAGCTACTGCCCTACTACCAAGAATTTTCCTCCATGCCCAAGAGCATTCTGCTGGTATCTGCATAGTCCAAAAGTTTTTCTTCTTAACAAGGTTCTTATGGACCCATTCGACCCATATATTATCATTGTTGGAAGCTATAGCAAATGTGTGCCTCATGATCGCAGCTTTGTTCCAACTCTCTAAGCTCTTGATGCCAAGACCTCCTTCGGTTTTAGGTCTACAAATAACTTTCCAAGCCATAGCATGCTGTTTCCTTTGGAGATCAGGACCACCCCATAGAAATCTGGCAAATATGCTGTTCAATTTCAAAATAATACTCTTCGGAAAAATGAAACAATAGCTCCAGAAGCTCTGTATACTACTAAGGACAGATTTAATCAATTCGACCCTACCAGCGTAAGATAACATTCTCCCTTTCCATGCTTGAATTCTGCTAGTTATCCGATCTAACAAAGGTTGGCAGTCCACCGCTCCCAACCTTTTAGAAATAAGAGGGAGTCCTAAGTAACGTATAGGATTTACTCCTTCCGTGAAACCCAGAATTTCCATGATTTCCTCTTTAACTTCCGACCCAATCCCTGAACAAAAAATGGTACTCTTGGCACGATTAGCTTCTAGGCCCGTGACGTCTTTGAATAATACAAGGATCTCATTCAAAGAAGCTGCGGATTGGACATCCCCTGCAAAGAAAACCATGAGGTCGTCGGCGAAACACATATGAGTGATGAGAGGCTCAGCACATTTGGGGTGGATATTGAAGAGGCCGTCTTGGACTTTCAATTTCAGTAGCTTATTGAATAACTCCATAGCTAACACGAACAGATAAGGGGAGATTGGGTCTCCTTGCCGAATCCCTTTTTTCCCTTCAAAATAACCTTCTGGACATCCATTCACTACAATAGAGTACTTCACCGTAGTAAGGCAGGTTTGAATCCAGTTAATAAGAGTAGGATGAAAATTCAACATGAAAAGCAAATCCAATATGTAATCCCATCTCAGATTATCATATGCTTTCTTTAGATCAATTTTGACTGTACATTTGGGTGAGCCAGTCCCTCTATGATATTGATGAAAGAGTTCATGACAAACTAGTATGTTATCGCTGATCCTACGACCTTTGATGAAGGCTGATTGAGTCGGTCCAATTAATTCAGGAAGGCAATCCTTCATCCTGTTAGCAATAATCTTCGAGATGCACTTGTAAATCAAGTTACAACAAGATATAGGTCGAAAGTCGCCTATGTTGTTAGGGATACTAACCTTGGGGATGAGCGTAATAAATGTTGAATTAACCCCAGCTGGAAGTTTGTTATGTTTGAAGAAGTTCTGACAAGCTTGAATGAAGTCCCCCCCTATAATGTTCCAAGATATCTTGAAGAAGTGGGCGTTAAATCCATCCGGTCCTGGTGCCTTCGAATCATTCATATCAAACAGAACCTTTTTGATCTCCTCCCCAGTCACTTCCCTGATCATGTCATGCTTTTGTGCTTCGTTCAAGGTTCTATCATATTGCATTGCCATAACCACATCCTTGTTGTATTCCCTGACCTCCCTGCCCAAAGAGTTCTGAAAATGCTGTAAGATCTCCTCTTTAATATGATTCTCCTCTGTTAGCTTATGTTGGTTCGAATCATAAAGACTGAGAATAGTATTCCTAGATTGCCGAGCTTTCATAGAATTATGGAAGAAGGAGCTGTTGCTATCCCCAAGATTCAACCATTCGATCCTCGATTTTTGTTTTACAGCAGATTCTTCATAATTGGACACTGCCACATACTGCTTGAGCCTTTCATCTTCGAGTTTGTGTAATTGCTCATCCATAGGATTTATCTGAATTTGCCTTTGGATATCATCGAGTTTGGTTTTGGCTTCATGGACTTGATTTCTCATATCATTAAAGGTACTATGGTTCCACTCCTTAAGTCTGGCCTTGAGTATTTTCAGTTTCTGAGTAAGTCGAAACATTGGATTCCCCGACCCCAAGCTTATCGATCAAAAAAAAAAAAAAAAAAAAAAAAAAAAAAAACATTGGATTCCCATAAATTCTCCCTTTCCAAACTTCCTCTACAATCTCCAGGAATTTCGGGTGTTCAGTCCAACAATTGAAGAATTTGAAAGGTTTTCTACCTTTAGAAATGTTATTATACCAGCTTATAGTCATAGGACTATGATCAGAGATACCCGGAGAAAGGTATTCCACTTCAGAAGAGCTGAATTCATTGACCCACCATTGATTGACAAGAGCTCTGTCCAATTTACACATAATCTTTGCTGCCCCCTGTTTCCTGTTATTCCAAGTAAAAGTTAGGCCTTTAGATTTAAGGTCCATAAGCCCCATATCTGATATGCAGTCGTTAAACTCCCTCATAGCGCTACGGTTGGCAGATAATCCCCCTATCTTTTCTTCAGCATGACGCACTGTATTGAAGTCCCCAAGCACGACCCACGGAATAGAAACATTTAGGGAATTTGAGATTAAGTCATGCCAAAGTTCTCTACGGTCCTCCTTGCTGTTAGTGGCATAAACAACTGTCATAAGACAACTCTTGTTAGTCTTAATATCTGTGAGAGAACAATGAATGCACTGAGAGCTTTTGAAAATTGAATTGACAAGTACATCTACAGGGTTCCATAGGATCCAGATTCTACCATTCAAAGCTGTACTGTAATTCTCTTCAAGTTTCCAACCGGGGCTGATCCAGGCCTGAATCTTGCTCCTATTAATACTCCTTACTCTGGTCTCAACTAACCCAATAATTGAAAGCTTTTGATTGATGATAATAGCCTTAACTTCTCGTTGTTTCATCGGGTCATTAAGGCCTCGCACATTCCAAACAACAATCTTATTCATTGGGTAACTTAGTCGTTAGAATACCTTCTACCTGGCTCCCCTGTTCGCCTTCAACCCTTGAATTAATCCCACTGGTCATTTCCTTAATGCCTTCCCTGATAACAGCCAACTTGTCCCCTCTCCGCCTTAGCATATTTAACTCACTCGTGCTGAAGTCAGATGGACATTTTGCCTTGGCAGTGGTTATTTCCTCTACATCAGTGACATTTTCCAGAACCAGAAATCTGCTACCTCCTTTACTACTGTCCGGGTTTATGCTTTGCCTAATTCGACCTGAATTAGTTACCTCTGTGTTGGAGCACTTACCTTTATCATCTTGTTGTGCCTCCTTACCCTCTGAGGCATTCCCACATACACCAGGGCTACTACTGGATGCTGCTTTGCCATTTTTGTGATGTGTAACCTGAGTCCATCCTTCCACTTCAATATTAATCCGTTCCCTATGACCTGCCTTATCAATAGGATCGACTGCCTCCCCTCCAACTTTGAAATCTTCATTACAATCTGAAGTTTTAACAATAGGAGCCCATACTTTTTTGATCTTCTTTTGAAAATTAGGACAGCCAGAATCTGTATGACCCATGAACTTACAAAGCGAACATCGTTGGGGCTTCCACGAATACTCGACTTTAATCTCCACTCTGGCCCCTCCTTCTGTCTCCACGATCACCGAATCTTGCAGGGAGCTAAGATAGTTTATTTCAACACAAACTCGAGCATAGGACAACCTACTCTTGTTCTCCGTTGCTGCATCGAGGCAAATAGGTTTCCCTATTGCGCTAGCCACATAACTAATTCCGGTAGGAGTCCAAAGGATTTTTGGAAGTTCCATCAATTTAATCCAAATAGGCATTGTTTGGGTTTGCCCTATCCCATTTTCAGCATTGGGGTTCCAAGGTCGGATAACAAGCAATCTGCCAGATATAAACCAGGGACCTCTATCTAGTATGCCTTCCTTATCTTCAGGTTCTGAAAACTTGAGGTAGATAATCCCGTTGTCCTGCATAGTGATTTCCATCGTTCCTTTGATAATCCACATTTTCTCCAGTGCGCTTTTAACCAGGTAAAAAGGAAGTTTCCTTCCAACAACTTGACCCACTAGATATTCTGCCCAATAAGATTTACCTTCGTCTAAAACCTCCTCAGGACAAATCACTACAGATTTCCCTCCTATCATACAAGGTTCATAATATGTAAGATCAGATCTCTTACCTAGCGTCGAAGGTTTCTTGAATAGAGATTTCCAAGAAGGCTTGGAAGAATCTTTCCCGGAATCAGGCTCTTCCGATGCCAAATGTGACTGGTCCTTCCCCCCCAATATTTGCTCTCCAAATTCCCTTCCAGACAATCTTTCTACAGTAATCTGATTTTCCACCACCATGGGTGCAATATCAGACTTTGACCCCATTGGGTCGATCAAAGATTTGTAGCCAAGAAGAAACAGAAAGAATAGAATCAACTTTCTAAATGACAAAGAAAACAGAATCCCACCAGGCCGATCAAGACACACCGGATCGAATCTGCGAGTCTAGAAACTTAATAGGCACCACCGAAACAAGAACCTGCAACTCTGCTCTCCCTTCACCTCCACCTTTCCACCCAAGATCCGAAATCAATCCAAGACAGCCCCAATCCAGAAATCTCCATTTTCACTCATATCATAGCAGCAACTAGATCCAGATTGGTAACGCTGGCAGCAAGGACTGAGGATACACAAGAAAATCGAGAATTCTTTGGATCGTGGGGGATTTCTGTCCAGTTCTTTCATCAGATTCCCAAACCTTGTCAATGGATTTACTCTTCCATTACTATTGTTTCAACATATTTGAAGTGTTGGAACAAGATTCGGGACAGTCGAAACAAGTTAGCTCCATCCGTTCGTCAACGTCTCAAATTGGACTCAGTTTCTGTGTTACATTCCGAAGCCTATAACTTGTGACTTTTTCGCAACCGGACCTCATAATTAGACTCAAACTCTTCCATTACTATTGTTTTAACAGATTTGAAGTGTTGGAACAATATTTGGGATAGTCGAAACAAGTTAGCTCCATCCGTGCGTCAACGTTTCAAATTGGACTCAGTTTGTGTGTTACATTCCGAACCTATAACTTGTGACTTTTTCGCAACCGGACCTCGTAATTGGACTCAAACTCTTGTATTTCTATTATTTCAACACATTTGATGTGTTGGAACAAGATTCGGGACGGTCGAAACTAGTTAGCTCCATCCGTTCGTCAACGTCTCAAATTGGACTCAGTTTGTGTGTTACATTCCGAAGCCTATAACTTGTGACTTTTTTGCAACCGGACCTGATAATTAGACTCATACTCTTCCATTACTATTGTTTCAACATATTTGAAGTGTTGGAACAAGATTCGGGACAGTCGAAACAAGTTAGCTCCATCCGTTCGTCAACGTCTCAAATTGGACTCAGTTTGTGTGTTACATTCCGAAGCCTATAACTTGTGACTTTTTTGCAACCGGACCTCATAATTAGACTCATACTCTTCCATTACTATTGTTTCAACATATTTGAAGTGTTGGAACAAGATTCGGGACAGTCGAAACAAGTTAGCTCCATCCGTTCGCCAACGTCTCAAATTGGACTCAGTTTCTGTGTTTTTTTTTGGGAATTAAGCTTTGGGGTTAGGCGGACCCCGACCTGACTTTAAAATGAATCAAGTTCTGAAGTACAAATGACCAGCAGCATCCTCTAAAAGGATGACTTCAAGTTCTGGAGAAAAAGAAGAAGGATTCAGAAAATTACAACCAACTGGAACAAGGGATGCAAGGAGGTCAGCAGCCCTATTGACCTCACGATACACATGAATAATGTCAAAAGCTTCAAATCGGGGACGAAAATTGTTGATAAGCCAAACAAGCTTGCGCGTTCTCCAAGGAATAGCCAAAGTCCCTTTCACGATCTCAACAGCTTGGGCTGAATCCGAAGCAACAAGGAGCGAAGTAAATCCTCTTGAAAGAGCAAGCTCCAATCCAATAGAAATTGCTTGAAGTTCATGGAAGATGATCGACTCCTTCGGACAGCCACCGGCAAAAGCTATAGCAGCAACACCATTCCAGTTCCTCAAGATACCACCATAGCCTGCTGAATGGTCTTTCAAAGACCCATCGGTATTGAGGAGCCATGTATTATGTATAGGGGGGATCCACTTACAAATAAGAGGAGAGCTATGGAAAAAGGTAATAGGGATTTTCCAAGAATCAAAAAATTCCCTATTCCGGGGAGTGTCTTCAACTTTAAGTTCTCGAGAACTAAGTCGAGTTCTAGTGGCTAAAGTGATTTGTTGAAAGATCACTTCTTTGGTAAGGAAAGAATTCTGAAAGTTGCGCATGTTCCTTTCTTTCCAAATCATATAGATGGTGGCGTTAAAAGCTATTCTGATAACTTGAGAGATTAAATCTGAACCTGCAAAGGTGGAAACAATCCATTGGTGTTCGAGATCAGAAGAAGCAACGGCGCGATTGAATCTAGACGTCTGGAGAACTTGAGTCCAGATGTAGTTAGAAAAAGGGCAGTCAAAGAAGAGGTGGTTGGCGCTTTCTTCTTCCCTCCAGCAGAGGTAGCATTTGTAGTTGCTGGTCATATGCCTAATCAAGGGTTTATCTTTAGTGAGAAGACCACCACTGACAGCAAGCCAAGAGACAAAGCTATGCCTAGGGACAGAAAGGCTATAACTTTGACTTTTTCGCAACCGGACCTCATAATTAGACTCAAACTCTTCCATTACTATTGTTTCAACAGATTTGAAGTGTGGGAACAATATTTGGAACAGTCGAAACAAGTTAGCTCCATCCGTACGTCAACGTCTCAAATTGGACTCAGTTTCTGTGTTGCATTCCGAAGCCTATAACTTGTGACTTTTTCGCAACCGGACCTCGTGATTGGACTCAAACTCTTCTATAACTATTGTTTCAACACATTTGATGTGTTGGAACAAGATTCGGGACCGTCGAAACAAGTTAGCTCCATCCGTGCGTCAACGTCTCAAATTGGACTCAGTTTGTGTGTTACATTCCTAAGTCTATAACTTGTGACTTTTTCGCAACCGGACCTCGTAATTGGACCCAAACTCTTCCATTACTATTGTTTCATTATATTTGAAGTGGTGGAACAAGATTCGTGACAGTCGAAACAAGTTAGCTCCATCCGTGCGTCAACGTCTCAAATTGGACTCAGTTTGTGTGTTACATTCCGAACCTATAACTTGTGACTTTTTCGCAACCGGACCTCGTGATTGGACTCAAACTCTTCTATAACTATTGTTTCAACACATTTGATGTGTTGGAACAAGATTCGGGACCGTCGAAACAAGTTAGCTCCATCCGTGCGTCAACGTCTCAAATTGGACTCAGTTTGTGTGTTACGTTCCGAACCCTATAACTTGTGACTTTTTCGCAACAGGAGCTCGTAATTGGACTCGAACTCTTCCATTACTATTGTTTCATCACATTTGAAGTGGTGGAACAAGATTCGTGACAGTCGAAACAAGTTAGGTCCATCCGTGCGTCAACGTCTCAAATTGGACTCAGTTTGTGTGTTACATTCCGAAGGCTATAACTTGTGACTTTTTCGCAACCGGACCTCGTAATTGGACTCAAACTCTTGTATTACTATTATTTCAACACATTTGATGTGTTGGAACAAGATTCGGGACGGTCGAAACTAGTTAGCTCCATCCGTTCGTCAACGTCTCAAATTGGACTCAGTTTGTGAGTTACATTCCGAAGCCTATAACTTGTGACTTTTTTGCAACCGGACCTCATAATTAGACTCATACTCTTCCATTACTATTGTTTCAACATATTTGAAGTGTTGGAACAAGATTCGGGACAGTCGAAACAAGTTAGCTCCATCCGTTCGTCAACGTCTCAAATTGGACTCAGTTTCTGTGTTACATTCCGAAGCCTATAACTTGTGACTTTTTCGCAACCGGACCTCATAATTAGACTCAAACTCTTCCATTACTATTGTTTTAACAGATTTAAAGTGTTGGAACAATATTTGGGACAGTCGAAACAAGTTAGCTCCATCCGTACATCAACGTCTCAAATTAGACTCAGTTTCTGTGTTGCATTCCGAAGCCTATAACTTGTGACTTTTTCGCAACCGGACCTCGTAATTGGACTCAAACTCTTCTATTACTATTGTTTCAACACATTTGATGTGTTGGAACAAGATTCGGGACCGTCGAAATAAGTTAGCTCCATCCGTGCGTCAACGTCTCAAATTGGACTCAGTTTGTGTGTTACATTCCTAAGCCTATAACTTGTGTCTTTTTCGCAACCGGACCTCGTAATTGGACTCAAACTCTTGTATTACTATTATTTCAACACATTTGATGTGTTGGAACAAGATTCGGGAAGGTCGAAACAAGTTAGCTCCATCCGTTCGTCAACGTCTCAAATTGGACTCAGTTTGTGTGTTACGTTCCGAACCCTATAACTTGTGACTTTTTCGCAACCGGAGCTCGTAATTGGACTCGAACTCTTCCATTACTATTGTTTCATCACATTTGAAGTTGATATTCGCTCAAAAGTGCTTATTTTAAGCAATTATCCTTTTAGCGTTATCGCACTCTCCTACGTAAATGGCTCTATTTATCTACTTTTCTACGTAAGAGTCTCTTCTATTGCGTAGAACACACTTTTCTGGACGAAATGGTATATTTGCATGCATTAAACACATTTTCGGAAGTCTAGATATTAAGCCGTTCTGATAAAGTCTCATTACGCGCTTCTTCTGTCGCAGGAAACCCCGATGGGACAATTCTCGAGACTTGTGGGCCCAAATTGATCATGAGAGCCCATTATCAAAGCTTAAAGAGCCCACATGCTATGACTAGAAGATATGGGCCAAATATGGGCTGAATAAGAGGACCATAAAGTCGGCCCAAAGAACGAAGAGAGCCGGAGAGCCAATGACCAAGAGACGGATCAAAGCGTTTAAAGCCACATAAGTCAGCAAAGAATGATAGTCGACTCTACTGGAGAAGCGTGAGGATGGTCACAGTGAAGAACAGGGTTCCAGACCCTCCGCCAGTGCTTTTTTCCATTTTTTTTGATACTTTTTCTCTCATCTCTCCTTATTCTCTCTCTCTCTTCATCTCTCGGTCCTCGAATCTACTGACCTAACCCCAGAACTCCTGCCCATCGGCTCTATCTCATCTCCCTTAGCTTTCTGACCGTTGGATCTTCCATCGGACCGTTGGATCTTCAATCGGACCGTTGGATCTCTCTAGATCCGTCGATCTACCAATCTGAGTCCCAATCAAGTCACCATCCATCCGATCGCCTTCAGAATGCCCGTCACATCATCTTATGAGACGATGGACATCATCAGTCCATGTGGGCCAGTAGCCGGGCCCATCAGCATCGACCCGCTGTCCGACCAGTTAGTGGACCCCGCGAATTTCAAAAATAATTTTAATTAAATGGGGGGTCCACTAATTGGGGAGATTCCCCATAGAAAAGTAGCATTTTACTTAAAAAAAAAAAAAAAAAAAAAAAAAAAAAAAAAAAAAAAAAAAAAAAAAATTAAAAATATTTTTTTTATTTAAAAAATACCCTATTTCCATTAATGGAAATAGGGAGCTTTATAAGAGGAAGGAGAAGGGTTCGTTCGAACCCTAATCCCCCTCCCATCTCTTCCTCTCCTTCCCCCAAAACTTCCCCGACATTTTCGGCGTTTCCTTCTCCTTCTTCTTCTTCTTCTCCTCCACTCCTTCCTCTCCGGCGAGCCACCACCGGACTGGTACGCCGGCCGTTCCCCCTCCTCTTCTTCTTCTTCTTCTTCTTCTTCTTCTTCTTCTTCTTCTTCTTCTTCTTCTTCTTCTTCTTCTTCTTCATCCATTCCCCTTGCTGCTGCGTGCAGCACCATTTCCTCCGCCTGCAACCACCGTCTTCTTCATCTCTATAACCGGAGTTGCAGCCTGCAACTCCGGCCAGCAACATCCATCTCTCTTCCATCTCTACTGCTTGCCGTAATCGTCCTCACCGGACTCTTTCTTCTTCTCCGGAGAACAGGTGAGGTGTCTTCAAGATCCTCTTCGGGGTGACAGCAACAACAAAGCCCCTTGCTCCTCTTGCGCCACTGGTTCGCCAGTGAAACCAGCGCCACCATCACCTCTGTCTCCCACGTTCTCTTCCATCTCCACGCCCCGATCATCTCCTCTCCGTTTTTAGAATTCTCTCCCACTAGCACCCATCAAACTGTAAGCCGTTAGAGGCTCCCACGTCCCTCACTTTCTAATATTTTTAAACCCAAACCGCCCCTCTCCTCTCTCCGGTAGCCGTTCACATCTCTTCCACGCTTCTTCCCCTCTCAACCAGCTTCTCCCTTTCTCCAGCTATCCTCACCATTCTGCCAAAAAAAAAAATAAAAAAAAAATAAAAACAGAAAAACAAAAGAAAAGAAGAGGAAGAAGGAGGAGGATCGTCCTCCATTGCTGGACCGGCTACCACCACCCTTCTCCTCCATCATGAAGCTGCACCGTTCTCCACTCAGGTAAGTTCCCAAAGCTCCACTGCCGGCTACCCCAAACAATACCGCCACCAGCAAAAGGTTTTTCGGTGTTGAACCTTGCAACACCAGCTTGCAAGTCAATAATGGTGCGCCTCTTCCTCCCTTCACGTTGTGGACTGGTGCACATCAGTCTCTCTCCACCAACGTGATGAACTTGACTCTTTGGTGGGCTCCTCTCCATCCACTCCATCGACTTGCTGCTCCTCTTGCAATGTGGAGTTTTATCTCCATCATGCACCCAACACTTTGCTGACCAAACTCGGCCAACAACCGATCCACCGATTCATCTCGAGGCAAATCCAATGGTCGATCTCGATCTAATGGTCAGTCTTAAGGTGAGTTTCTTCCTCGTTTCTCCTTTTCTCTCTCTAGGACTTTCTCCCTTTCTCTCTCTCTCCTCTCTTTCCCTCTCTAGATCCAAAGGTTTTAGTTTATTTTGAAGTAGATTTAAATTTCAATAAGTGTACTGGATTGCTTAATTGTAAGACTTTGAATTTAATGAATAAGGTTGATTTGATGAGAATGATGTGTATTTAGCAATCTCTTCGTGATCATCATCCTCACCACTCCATCCTTCTTAGTGACAATTTCTGAGAAAATTTCATCATTTCATGTTCACTGCTTGCACAAACTAACCCCGAGTGCGGATCGACATCCGACACGAGCCACTATGCAAAACTGCTCATTTTACAGGTTAAATGTCTCGGATAAATTAAAAATGTGTTGAAGTTAGGGTTTCCGTAACCAACGATGTGGAAAAAACCTACTTTCAGAAGTAGTGGAACAAGATTCGTGACAGTCGAAACAAGTTAGCTCCATTCGTGCGTCAACGTCTCAAATTGGACTTAGTTTGTGTGTTACATTCCGAAGCCAATAACTTGTGACTTTTTCGCAACCGAACCTCGTAATTGGACTCAAACTCTTGTATTACTATTATTTCATCACATTTGATGTGTTGGAACAAGATTCGGGACGGTCGAAACAAGTTAGCTCCATCCGTTCGTCAACGTCTCAAATTGGACTCAGTTTGTGTGTTACGTTCCGAACCCTATAACTTGTGACTTTTTCGCAACAGGAGCTCGTAATTGGACTCGAACTCTTCCATTACTATTGTTTCATCACATTTGAAGTGGTGGAACAAGATTCGTGACAGTCGAAACAAGTTAGGTCCATCCGTGCGTCAACGTCTCAAATTGGACTCAGTTTGTGTGTTACATTCCGAAGGCTATAACTTGTGACTTTTTCGCAACCGGACCTCGTAATTGGACTCAAACTCTTGTATTACTATTATTTCAACACATTTGATGTGTTGGAACAAGATTCGGGACGGTCGAAACTAGTTAGCTCCATCCGTTCGTCAACGTCTCAAATTGGACTCAGTTTGTGAGTTACATTCCGAAGCCTATAACTTGTGACTTTTTTGCAACCGGACCTCATAATTAGACTCATACTCTTCCATTACTATTGTTTCAACATATTTGAAGTGTTGGAACAAGATTCGGGACAGTCGAAACAAGTTAGCTCCATCCGTTCGTCAACGTCTCAAATTGGACTCAGTTTCTGTGTTACATTCCGAAGCCTATAACTTGTGACTTTTTCGCAACCGGACCTCATAATTAGACTCAAACTCTTCCATTACTATTGTTTTAACAGATTTAAAGTGTTGGAACAATATTTGGGACAGGCGAAACAAGTTAGCTCCATCCGTACATCAACGTCTCAAATTAGACTCAGTTTCTGTGTTGCATTCCGAAGCCTATAACTTGTGACTTTTTCGCAACCGGACCTCGTAATTGGACTCAAACTCTTCTATTACTATTGTTTCAACACATTTGATGTGTTGGAACAAGATTCGGGACCGTCGAAATAAGTTAGCTCCATCCGTGCGTCAACGTCTCAAATTGGACTCAGTTTGTGTGTTACATTCCTAAGCCTATAACTTGTGTCTTTTTCGCAACCGGACCTCGTAATTGGACTCAAACTCTTGTATTACTATTATTTCAACACATTTGATGTGTTGGAACAAGATTCGGGAAGGTCGAAACAAGTTAGCTCCATCCGTTCGTCAACGTCTCAAATTGGACTCAGTTTGTGTGTTACGTTCCGAACCCTATAACTTGTGACTTTTTCGCAACCGGAGCTCGTAATTGGACTCGAACTCTTCCATTACTATTGTTTCATCACATTTGAAGTAGTGGAACAAGATTCGTGACAGTCGAAACAAGTTAGCTCCATTCGTGCGTCAACGTCTCAAATTGGACTTAGTTTGTGTGTTACATTCCGAAGCCTATAACTTGTGACTTTTTCGCTACCGGAACTCGTAATTGGACTCAAACTCTTGTATTACTATTATTTCAACACATTTGATGTGTTGGAACAAGATTCGGGACCGTCGAAACAAGTTAGCTCCATCCGTTCGTCAACGTCTCAAATTGGACTCAGTTTGTGTGTTATTTCCGAACCCTATAACTTGTGACTTTTTCGCAACCGGACCTCGTAATTGGACTCAAACTCTTCCATTACTATTGTTTCATCACATTTGAAGTGGTGGAAGAAGATTCGTGACAGTCGAAACAAGTTAGCTCCATCCGTGCGTCAACGTCTCAAATTTGACTCAGTTTGTGTGTTACATTCCTAAGTCTATAACTTTTGACTTTTTCGCAACCGGACCTCGTAATTGGACTCAAACTCTTCCATTACTATTGTTTCATCACATTTGAAGTAGTGGAACAATATTCGTGACAGTCGAAACAAGTTAGCTCCATCCGTGCGTCAACGTCTCAAATTTGACTCAGTTTGTGTGTTACATTCCGAAGCCTATAACTTGTGACTTTTTCGCTACCGGAACTCGTAATTGGACTCAAACTCTTGTATTACTATTATTTCAACAAATTTGATGTGTTGGAACAAGATTCGGGACCGTCGAAACAAGTTAGCTCCATCCGTTCGTCAACGTCTCAAATTGGACTCAGTTTGTGTGTTACATTCCTAAGTCTATAACTTGTGACTTTTTCGCAACCGGACCTCGTAATTGGACTCAAACTCTTCCATTACTATTGTTTCATCATATTTGAAGTGGTGGAACAAGATTCGTGACAGTCGAAACAAGTTAGCTCCATCCGTGCGTCAACGTCTCAAATTGGACTCAGTTTGTGTGTTACATTCCGAACCTATAACTTGTGACTTTTTCGCAACCGGACCTCGTAATTGGACTCAAACTCTTGTATTTCTATTATTTCAACACATTTGATGTGTTGGAACAAGATTCGGGACGATCGAAACTAGTTAGCTCCATCCGTTCGTCAACGTCTCAAATTGGACTCAGTTTGTGTGTTACATTCCGAAGCCTATATAACTTGTGACTTTTTTGCAACCGGACCTGATAATTAGACTCATACTCTTCCATTACTATTGTTTCAACATATTTGAAGTGTTGGAACAAGATTCGGGACGGTCGAAACAAGTTAGCTCCATCCGTTCGTCAACGTCTCAAATTGGACTCAGTTTCTGTGTTACATTCCGAAGCCTATAACTTGTGACTTTTTCGCAACCGGACCTCATAATTAGACTCAAACTCTTCCATTACTATTGTTTTAACAGATTTGAAGTGTTGGAACAATATTTGGGATAGTCGAAACAAGTTAGCTCCATCCGTGCGTCAACGTCTCAAATTGGACTCAGTTTGTGTGTTACATTCCGAAGCTTATAACTTGTGACTTTTTCGCAACCGGACCTCGTAATTGGACTCAAACTCTTGTATTACTATTATTTCAACACATTTGATGTGTTGGAACAAGATTCGGGACGATAGAAACTAGTTAGCTCCATCCGTTCGTCAACGTCTCAAATTGGACTCAGTTTGTGTGTTACATTCCGAAGCCTATAACTTGTGACTTTTTTGCAACCGGACCTCATAATTAGACTCATACTCTTCCATTACTATTGTTTCAACATATTTGAAGTGTTGGAACAAGATTCGGGACGGTCGAAACAAGTTAGCTCCATCCGTTCGTCAACGTCTCAAATTGGACTCAGTTTGTGTGTTACATTCCGAAGCCTATATAACTTGTGACTTTTTTGCAACCGGACCTGATAATTAGACTCATACTCTTCCATTACTATTGTTTCAACATATTTGAAGTGTTGGAACAAGATTCGTGACAGTCGAAACAAGTTAGCTCCATCCGTGCGTCAACGTCTCAAATTGGACTCAGTTTGTGTGTTACATTCCGAACCTATAACTTGTGACTTTTTCGCAACCGGACCTCGTAATTGGACTCAAACTCTTGTATTTCTATTATTTCAACACATTTGATGTGTTGGAACAAGATTCGGGACGATCGAAACTAGTTAGCTCCATCCGTTCGTCAACGTCTCAAATTGGACTCAGTTTGTGTGTTACATTCCGAAGCCTATATAACTTGTGACTTTTTTGCAACCGGACCTGATAATTAGACTCATACTCTTCCATTACTATTGTTTCATCATATTTGAAGTGGTGGAAGAAGATTCGTGACAGTCGAAACAAGTTAGCTCCATCCGTGCGTCAACGTCTCAAATTTGACTCAGTTTGTGTGTTACATTCCTAAGTCTATAACTTTTGACTTTTTCGCAACCGGACCTCGTAATTGGACTCAAACTCTTCCATTACTATTGTTTCATCACATTTGAAGTAGTGGAACAATATTCGTGACAGTCGAAACAAGTTAGCTCCATCCGTGCGTCAACGTCTCAAATTTGACTCAGTTTGTGTGTTACATTCCGAAGCCTATAACTTGTGACTTTTTCGCTACCGGAACTCGTAATTGGACTCAAACTCTTGTATTACTATTATTTCAACAAATTTGATGTGTTGGAACAAGATTCGGGACCGTCGAAACAAGTTAGCTCCATCCGTTCGTCAACGTCTCAAATTGGACTCAGTTTGTGTGTTACATTCCTAAGTCTATAACTTGTGACTTTTTCGCAACCGGACCTCGTAATTGGACTCAAACTCTTCCATTACTATTGTTTCATCATATTTGAAGTGGTGGAACAAGATTCGTGACAGTCGAAACAAGTTAGCTCCATCCGTGCGTCAACGTCTCAAATTGGACTCAGTTTGTGTGTTACATTCCGAACCTATAACTTGTGACTTTTTCGCAACCGGACCTCGTAATTGGACTCAAACTCTTGTATTTCTATTATTTCAACACATTTGATGTGTTGGAACAAGATTCGGGACGATCGAAACTAGTTAGCTCCATCCGTTCGTCAACGTCTCAAATTGGACTCAGTTTGTGTGTTACATTCCGAAGCCTATATAACTTGTGACTTTTTTGCAACCGGACCTGATAATTAGACTCATACTCTTCCATTACTATTGTTTCAACATATTTGAAGTGTTGGAACAAGATTCGGGACGGTCGAAACAAGTTAGCTCCATCCGTTCGTCAACGTCTCAAATTGGACTCAGTTTCTGTGTTACATTCCGAAGCCTATAACTTGTGACTTTTTCGCAACCGGACCTCATAATTAGACTCAAACTCTTCCATTACTATTGTTTTAACAGATTTGAAGTGTTGGAACAATATTTGGGATAGTCGAAACAAGTTAGCTCCATCCGTGCGTCAACGTCTCAAATTGGACTCAGTTTGTGTGTTACATTCCGAAGCTTATAACTTGTGACTTTTTCGCAACCGGACCTCGTAATTGGACTCAAACTCTTGTATTACTATTATTTCAACACATTTGATGTGTTGGAACAAGATTCGGGACGATAGAAACTAGTTAGCTCCATCCGTTCGTCAACGTCTCAAATTGGACTCAGTTTGTGTGTTACATTCCGAAGCCTATAACTTGTGACTTTTTTGCAACCGGACCTCATAATTAGACTCATACTCTTCCATTACTATTGTTTCAACATATTTGAAGTGTTGGAACAAGATTCGGGACAGTCGAAACAAGTTAGCTCCATCCGTTCGTCAACGTCTCAAATTGGACTCAGTTTCTGTGTTACATTCCGAAGCCTATAACTTGTGACTTTTTCGCAACCGGACCTCATAATTAGACTCAAACTCTTCCATTACTATTGTTTCAACAGATTTGAATTGTGGGAACAATATTTGGAACAGTCGAAAATAGTTAGCTCCATCCGTACGTCAACGTCTCAAATTGGACTCAGTTTCTGTGTTGCATTCCGAAGCCTATAACTTGTGACTTTTTCACAACCGGACCTCGTGATTGGACTCAAACTCTTCTATAACTATTGTTTCAACACATTTGATGTGTTGGAACAAGATTCGGGACGGTCGAAACAAGTTAGCTCCATCCGTGCGTCAACGTCTCAAATTGGACTCAGTTTGTGTGTTACATTCCTAAGTCTATAACTTGTGACTTTTTCGCAACCGGACCTCGTAATTGGACTCAAACTCTTCTATTACTATTGTTTCAACAGATTTGAAGTGTTGGAATAAAATTTGGGACAGTCGAAACAAGTTAGCTCCATCCGTGCATCAACGTCTCAAATTCGACTCAATTTGTGTGTAACATTCCGAACCCTATAACTTGTGACTTTGTCGCAATCAAACCTCGTAATTTTACTCAAACTCTTCAATTATTATTATTTCAACACATTTGAAGTATTTAAACATGATTCGGGACAGGCAAAACAAGTTAGCTCCATCCGTGCGTCAACATCTCAAATTGGACATAGTTTGTGTGTTACATTCCGAAGCCAATAACTTGTGACTTTTTCGCAACCGGACCTCGTAATTGGACTCAAACTCTTGTATTACTATTATTTCAACACATTTGATGTGTTGGAACAAGATTCGGGAAGGTCGAAACAAGTTAGCTCCATCCGTTCGTCAACGTCTCAAATTGGACTCAGTTTGTGTGTTACGTTCCGAACCCTATAACTTGTGACTTTTTCGCAACCGGAGCTCGTAATTGGACTTGAACTCTTCCATTACTATTGTTTCATCACATTTGAGGTAGTGGAACAAGATTCGTGACAGTCGAAACAAGTTAGCTCCATCCGTGCGTCAACGTCTCAAATTGGACTCAGTTTGTGTGTTACATTCCGAATCCTATAACTTGTGACTTTTTCGCTACCGGAACTCGTAATTGGACTCAAACTCTTGTATTTCTATTATTTCAACACATTTGATGTGTTGGAACAAGATTCGGGACCGTCGAAACAAGTTAGCTCCATCCGTTCTTCAACGTCTCAAATTGGACTCAGTTTGTGTGTTATTTCCGAACCCTATAACTTGTGACTTTTTCGCAACCGGACCTCGTAATTGGACTCAAACTCTTCCATTACTATTGTTTCATCACATTTGAAGTGGTGGAACAAGATTCGTGACAGTCGAAACAAGTTAGCTCCATCCGTGCGTCAACATCTCAAATTGGACTCATTTTGTGTGTTACATTCCTAAGTCTATAACTTGTGACTTTTTCGCACCCGGACCTCGTAATTGGACTCAAACTCTTCCATTACTATTGTTTCATCACATTTGAAGTAGTGGAACAAGATTCGTGACAGTCGAAACAAGTTAGCTCCATCCATGCGTCAACGTTTCAAATTGGACTCAGTTTCTGTGTTACATTCCGAAGCCTATAAATTGTGACTTTTTCGCTACCGGAACTCGTAATTGGACTCAAACTCTTGTATTACTATTATTTCAACACATTTGATGTGTTGGAACAAGATTCGGGACCGTCAAAACAAGTTAGCTCCATCTGTTCGTCAACGTCTCAAATTGGACTCAGTTTGTTTGTTACATTCCTAAGTCTATAACTTGTGACTTTTTCGCAACCGGACCTCGTAATTGGACTCAAACTCTTCCATTACTATTGTTTCATCATATTTGAAGTGGTGGAACAAGATTCGTGACAGTCGAAACAAGTTAGCTCCATCCGTGCGTCAACGTCTCAAATTGGACTCAGTTTGTGTGTTACATTCCGAAGCTTATAACTTGTGACTTTTTTGCAACCGGACCTCGTAATTGGACTCAAACTCTTCCATTACTATTGTTTCATCACATTTGAGTTGGTGGAACAAGATTCGTGACAGTCGAAACAAGTTAGCTCCATCCGTGCGTCAACGTCTCAAATTGGACTCAGTTTGTGTGTTACATTCCGAAGGCTATAACTTGTGACTTTTTCGCAACCGGACCTCGTAATTGGACTCAAACTCTTCCATTACTATTGTTTCATCACATTTGAAGTGGTGGAACAAGATTCGTGACAGTCGAAACAAGTTAGCTCCATCCGTGCGTCAACGTCTCAAACTGGACTCAATTTGTGTGTTACATTCCTAAGTCTATAACTTGTGACTTTTTCGCAACCGGACCTCGTAATTGGACTCAAACTTTTCCATTACTATTGTTTCATCACATTTGAAGTAGTGGAACAATATTTGTGACAGTTAAAACAAGTTAGCTCCATCCGTGCGTCAACGTCTCAAATTGGACTCAGTTTGTGTGTTACATTCCGAAGCCTATAACTTATGACTTTTTCGCTACCGGAACTCGTAATTGGACTCAAACTCTTGTATTACTATTATTTCAACACATTTGATGTGTTGGAACAAGATTCGGGACCGTCGAAACAAGTTAGCTCCATCCGTTCGTCAACGTCTCAAATTAGACTCAGTTTGTGTGTTACATTCCTAAGTCTATAACTTGTGACTTTTTCGCAACCGGACCTCGTAATTGGACTCAAACTCTTCCATTACTATTGTTTCATCACATTTGAAGTGGTGGAACAAGATTCGTGACAGTCGAAACAAGTTAGCTCCATCCGTGCGTCAACGTCTAAAATTGGACTCAATTTGTGTGTTACATTCCTAAGTCTATAACTTGTGACTTTTTCGCAACCGGACCTCGTAATTGGACTCAATCTCTTCCATTACTATTGTTTCATCACATTTGAAGTAGTGGAACAAGATTCCTGACAGTCGAAACAAGTTAGCTCCATCCGTGCGTCAACGTCTCAAATTGGACTCAGTTTCTGTGTTACATTCCGAAGCCTATAACTTGTGACTTTTTCGCTACCGGAACTCGTAATTGGACTCAAACTCTTGTATTACTATTATTTCAACACATTTGATGTGTTGGAACAAGATTCGGGACCGTCGAAACAAGTTAGCTCCATCTGTTCGTCAACGTCTCAAATTGGACTCAGTTTGTTTGTTACATTCCTAAGTCTATAACTTGTGACTTTTTCGCAACCGGACCTCGTAATTGGACTCAAACTCTTCCATTACTATTGTTTCATCATATTTGAAGTGGTGGAACAAGATTCGTGACAGTCGAAACAAGTTAGCTCCATCCGTGCGTCAACGTCTCAAATTGGACTCAGTTTGTGTGTTACATTCCGAAGCTTATAACTTGTGACTTTTTTGCAACCGGACCTCGTAATTGGACTCAAACTCTTCCATTACTATTGTTTCATCACATTTGAGTTGGTGGAACAAGATTCGTGACAGTCGAAACAAGTTAGCTCCATCCGTGCGTCAACGTCTCAAATTGGACTCAGTTTGTGTGTTACATTCCGAAGGCTATAACTTGTGACTTTTTCGCAACCGGACCTCGTAATTGGACTCAAACTCTTCCATTACTATTGTTTCATCACATTTGAAGTGGTGGAACAAGATTCGTGACAGTCGAAACAAGTTAGCTCCATCCGTGCGTCAACGTCTCAAACTGGACTCAATTTGTGTGTTACATTCCTAAGTCTATAACTTGTGACTTTTTCGCAACCGGACCTCGTAATTGGACTCAAACTTTTCCATTACTATTGTTTCATCACATTTGAAGTAGTGGAACAATATTTGTGACAGTTAAAATAAGTTAGCTCCATCCGTGCGTCAACGTCTCAAATTGGACTCAGTTTGTGTGTTACATTCCGAAGCCTATAACTTATGACTTTTTCGCTACCGGAACTCGTAATTGGACTCAAACTCTTGTATTACTATTATTTCAACACATTTGATGTGTTGGAACAAGATTCGGGACCGTCGAAACAAGTTAGCTCCATCCGTTCGTCAACGTCTCAAATTGGACTCAGTTTGTGTGTTACATTCCTAAGTCTATAACTTGTGACTTTTTCGCAACCGGACCTCGTAATTGGACTCAAACTCTTCCATTACAATTGTTTCATCACATTTGAAGTGGTGGAACAAGATTCGTGACAGTCGAAACAAGTTAGCTCCATCCGTGCGTCAACGTCTAAAATTGGACTCAATTTGTGTGTTACATTCCTATGTCTATAACTTGTGACTTTTTCGCAACCGGACCTCGTAATTGGACTCAAACTCTTCCATTACTATTGTTTCATCACATTTGAAGTAGTGGAACAATATTCGTGACAGTCGAAACAACTTAGCTCCATCCGTGCGTCAACGTCTCAAATTGGACTCAGTTTGTGTGTTACATTCCGAAGCCTATAACTTGTGACTTTTTTGCTACCGGAACTCGTAATTGGACACAAACTCTTGTATTACTATTATTTCAACACATTTGATGTGTTGGAACAAGATTCGGGACCGTCGAAACAAGTTAGCTCCATCCGTTCGTCAACGTCTCAAATTGGACTCAGTTTGTGTGTTACATTCCTAAGTCTATAACTTGTGACTTTTTCGCAACCGGACCTCGTAATTGGACTCAAACTCTTCTATTACTATTGTTTCAACAGATTTGAAGTGTTGGAATAAGATTTGGGACAGTCGAAACAAGTTAGCTCCATCCGTGCATCAACGTCTCAAATTCGACTCAATTTGTGTGTAACATTCCGAATCCTATAACTTGTGACTTTGTCGCAATCAAACCTCGTAATTTTACTCAAACTCTTCCATTATTATTATTTCAACACATTTGAAGTATTGGAACATGATTCGGGACAGGCAAAACAAGTTAGCTCCATCCGTGCGTCAACATCTCAAATTGGACATAGTTTGTGTGTTACATTCCGAAGCCAATAACTTGTGACTTTTTCGCAACCGGACCTCGTAATTGGACTCAAACTCTTCTATTACTATTGTTTCAACAGATTTGAAGTGTTGGAATAAGATTTGGGACAGTCGAAACAAGTTAGCTCCATCCGTTCGTCAACGTCTCAAATTGGACTCAGTTTCTGTGTTACATTCCGAAGCCTATAACTTGTGACTTTTTCGCAACCGGACCTCATAATTAGACTCAAACTCTTCCATTACTATTGTTTTAACAGATTTGAAGTGTTGGAACAATATTTGGGATAGTCGAAACAAGTTAGCTCCATCCGTGCGTCAACGTCTTAAATTGGACTCAGTTTGTGTGTTACATTCCGAAGCTTATAACTTGTGACTTTTTCGCAACCGGACCTCGTAATTGGACTCAAACTCTTGTATTACTATTATTTCAACACATTTGATGTGTTGGAACAAGATTCGGGACGATAGAAACTAGTTAGCTCCATCCGTTCGTCAACGTCTCAAATTGGACTCAGTTTGTGTGTTACATTCCGAAGCCTATAACTTGTGACTTTTTTGCAACCGGACCTCATAATTAGACTCATACTCTTCCATTACTATTGTTTCAACATATTTGAAGTGTTGGAACAAGATTCGGGACAGTCGAAACAAGTTAGCTCCATCCGTTCGTCAACGTCTCAAATTGGACTCAGTTTCTGTGTTACATTCCGAAGCCTATAACTTGTGACTTTTTCGCAACCGGACCTCATAATTAGACTCAAACTCTTCCATTACTATTGTTTCAACAGATTTGAAGTGTGGGAACAATATTTGGAACAGTCGAAACAAGTTAGCTCCATCCGTACGTCAACGTCTCAAATTGGACTCAGTTTCTGTGTTGCATTCCGAAGCCTATAACTTGTGACTTTTTCGCAACCGGACCTCGTGATTGGACTCAAACTCTTCTATAACTATTGTTTCAACACATTTGATGTGTTGGAACAAGATTCGGGACCGTCGAAACAAGTTAGCTCCATCCGTGCGTCAACGTCTCAAATTGGACTCAGTTTGTGTGTTACATTCCTAAGTCTATAACTTGTGACTTTTTCGCAACCGGACCTCGTAATTGGACTCAAACTCTTCTATTACTATTGTTTCAACAGATTTGAAGTGTTGGAATAAGATTTGGGACAGTCGAAACAAGTTAGCTCCATCCGTGCATCAACGTCTCAAATTCGACTCAATTTGTGTGTAACATTCCGAACCCTATAACTTGTGACTTTGTCGCAATCAAACCTCGTAATTTTACTCAAACTCTTCCATTATTATTATTTCAACACATTTGAAGTATTGGAACATGATTCGGGACAGGCAAAACAAGTTAGCTCCATCCGTGCGTCAACATCTCAAATTGGACATAGTTTGTGTGTTACATTCCGAAGCCAATAACTTGTGACTTTTTCGCAACCGGACCTCGTAATTGGACTCAAACTCTTGTATTACTATTATTTCAACACATTTGATGTGTTGGAACAAGATTCGGGAAGGTCGAAACAAGTTAGCTCCATCCGTTCGTCAACGTCTCAAATTGGACTCAGTTTGTGTGTTACGTTCCGAACCCTATAACTTGTGACTTTTTCGCAACCGGAGCTCGTAATTGGACTCGAACTCTTCCATTACTATTGTTTCATCACATTTGAAGTAGTGGAACAAGATTCGTGACAGTCGAAACAAGTTAGCTCCATCCGTGCGTCAACGGCTCAAATTGGACTCAGTTTGTGTGTTACATTCCGAAGCCTATAACTTGTGACTTTTTCGCTACCGGAACTCGTAATTGGACTCAAACTCTTGTATTTCTATTATTTCAACACATTTGATTTGTTGGAACAAGATTCGGGACCGTCGAAACAAGTTAGCTCCATCCGTTCGTCAACGTCTCAAATTGGACTAAGTTTGTGTGTTATTTCCGAACTCTATAACTTGTGACTTTTTTGCAACCGGACCTCGTAATTGGACTCAAACTCTTCCATTACAATTGTTTCATCACATTTGAAGTGGTGGAACAAGATTCGTGACAGTCGAAACAAGTTAGCTCCATCCGTGCGTCAACGTCTCAAATTGGACTCAGTTTGTGTGTTACATTCCTAAGTCTATAACTTGTGACTTTTTCGCAACCGGACCTCGTAATTGGACTCAAACTCTTCCATTACTATTGTTTCATCACATTTGAAGTAGTGGAACAAGATTCGTGACAGTCGAAACAAGTTAGCTCCATCCGTGCGTCAACGTCTCAAATTGGACTCAGTTTGTGTGTTACATTCCGAAGGCTATAACTTGTGACTTTTTCGCAACCGGACCTCGTAATTGGACTCAAACTCTTCCATTACTATTGTTTCATCACATTTGAAGTGGTGGAACAAGATTCGTGACAGTCGAAACAAGTTAGCTCCATCCGTGCGTCAACGTCTCAAATTGGACTCAATTTGTGTGTTACATTCCTAAGTCTATAACTTGTGACTTTTTCGTCACCGGACCTCGTAATTGGACTCAAACTCTTCCATTACTATTGTTTCAACACATTTGATGTGTTGGAACAAGAATCGGGACCGTCGAAACAAGTTAGCTCCATCCGTGCGTCAACGTCTCATATTGGACTCAGTTTGTGTGTTACATTCCGAAGCTTATAACTTGTGACTTTTTTGCAACCAGACCTCGTAATTGGACTCAAACTCTTCCATTACTATTGTTTCATCACATTTGAGTTGGTGGAACAAGATTCGTGACAGTCGAAACAAGTTAGCTCCATCCGTGCGTCAACGTCTCAAATTGGACTCAGTTTGTGTGTTACATTCCGAAGGCTATAACTTGTGACTTTTTCTCAACCGGACCTCGTAATTGGACTCAAACTCTTCTATTACTATTGTTTCATCACATTTGAAGTGGTGGAACAAGATTCGTGACAGTCGAAACAATTTAGCTCCATCCGTGCGTCAACGTCTCAAATTGGACTCAGTTTGTGTGTTACATTCCGAAGGCTATAACTTGTGACTTTTTCTCAACCGGACCTCGTAATTGGACTCAAACTCTTCCATTACTATTGTTTCATCACATTTGAAGTGGTGGAACAAGATTCGTGACAGTCGAAACAAGTTAGCTCCATCCGTGCGTCAACGTCTCAAATTGGACTCAGTTTGTGTGTTACATTCCTAAGTCTATAACTTGTGACTTTTTCGCAACCGGACATCGTAATTGGACTCAAACTCTTCCATTACTATTGTTTCATCACATTTGAAGTAGTGGAACAAGATTCGTGACAGTCGAAACAAGTTAGCTCCATCCGTGCGTCAACGTCTCAAATTGGACTCAGTTTCTGTGTTACATTCCGAAGCCTATAACTTGTGACTTTTTCGCTACCGGAACTCGTAATTGGACTCAAACTCTTGTATTACTATTATTTCAACACATTTGATGTGTTGGAACAAGATTCGGGACCGTCGAAACAAGTTAGCTCCATCTGTTCGTCAACGTCTCAAATTGGACTCAGTTTGTTTGTTACATTCCTAAGTCTATAACTTGTGACTTTTTCGCAACCGGACCTCGTAATTGGACTCAAACTCTTCCATTACTATTGTTTCATCATATTTGAAGTGGTGGAACAAGATTCGTGACAGTCGAAACAAGTTAGCTCCATCCGTGCGTCAACGTCTCAAATTGGACTCAGTTTGTGTGTTACATTCCGAAGCTTATAACTTGTGACTTTTTTGCAACCGGACCTCGTAATTGGACTCAAACTCTTCCATTACTATTGTTTCATCACATTTGAGTTGGTGGAACAAGATTTGTGACAGTCGAAACAAGTTAGCTCCATCCGTGCGTCAACGTCTCAAATTGGAATCAGTTTGTGTGTTACATTCCGAAGGCTATAACTTGTGACTTTTTCGCAACCGGACCTCGTAATTGGACTCAAACTCTTCCATTACTATTGTTTCATCACATTTGAAGTGGTGGAACAAGATTCGTGACAGTCGAAACAAGTTAGCTCCATCCGTGCGTCAACGTCTCAAACTGGACTCAATTTGTGTGTTACATTCCTAAGTCTATAACTTGTGACTTTTTCGCAACCGGACCTCGTAATTGGACTCAAACTTTTCCATTACTATTGTTTCATCACATTTGAAGTAGTGGAACAATATTTGTGACAGTTAAAACAAGTTAGCTCCATCCGTGCGTCAACGTCTCAAATTGGACTCAGTTTGTGTGTTACATTCCGAAGCCTATAACTTATGACTTTTTCGCTACCGGAACTCGTAATTGGACTCAAACTCTTGTATTACTATTATTTCAACACATTTGATGTGTTGGAACAAGATTCGGGACCGTCGAAACAAGTTAGCTCCATCCGTTCGTCAACGTCTCAAATTGGACTCAGTTTGTGTGTTACATTCCTAAGTCTATAACTTGTGACTTTTTCGCAACCGGACCTCGTAATTGGACTCAAACTCTTCCATTACAATTGTTTCATCACATTTGAAGTGGTGGAACAAGATTCGTGACAGTCGAAACAAGTTAGCTCCATCCGTGCGTCAACGTCTAAAATTGGACTCAATTTGTGTGTTACATTCCTATGTCTATAACTTGTGACTTTTTCGCAACCGGACCTCGTAATTGGACTCAAACTCTTCCATTACTATTGTTTCATCACATTTGAAGTAGTGGAACAATATTCGTGACAGTCGAAACAACTTAGCTCCATCCGTGCGTCAACGTCTCAAATTGGACTCAGTTTGTGTGTTACATTCCGAAGCCTATAACTTGTGACTTTTTTGCTACCGGAACTCGTAATTGGACTCAAACTCTTGTATTACTATTATTTCAACACATTTGATGTGTTGGAACAAGATTCGGGACCGTCGAAACAAGTTAGCTCCATCCGTTCGTCAACGTCTCAAATTGGACTCAGTTTGTGTGTTACATTCCTAAGTCTATAACTTGTGACTTTTTCGCAACCGGACCTCGTAATTGGACTCAAACTCTTCTATTACTATTGTTTCAACAGATTTGAAGTGTTGGAATAAGATTTGGGACAGTCGAAACAAGTTAGCTCCATCCGTGCATCAACGTCTCAAATTCGACTCAATTTGTGTGTAACATTCCGAATCCTATAACTTGTGACTTTGTCGCAATCAAACCTCGTAATTTTACTCAAACTCTTCCATTATTATTATTTCAACACATTTGAAGTATTGGAACATGATTCGGGACAGGCAAAACAAGTTAGCTCCATCCGTGCGTCAACATCTCAAATTGGACATAGTTTGTGTGTTACATTCCGAAGCCAATAACTTGTGACTTTTTCGCAACCGGACCTCGTAATTGGACTCAAACTCTTCTATTACTATTGTTTCAACAGATTTGAAGTGTTGGAATAAGATTTGGGACAGTCGAAACAAGTTAGCTCCATCCGTTCGTCAACGTCTCAAATTGGACTCAGTTTCTGTGTTACATTCCGAAGCCTATAACTTGTGACTTTTTCGCAACCGGACCTCATAATTAGACTCAAACTCTTCCATTACTATTGTTTTAACAGATTTGAAGTGTTGGAACAATATTTGGGATAGTCGAAACAAGTTAGCTCCATCCGTGCGTCAACGTCTTAAATTGGACTCAGTTTGTGTGTTACATTCCGAAGCTTATAACTTGTGACTTTTTCGCAACCGGACCTCGTAATTGGACTCAAACTCTTGTATTACTATTATTTCAACACATTTGATGTGTTGGAACAAGATTCGGGACGATAGAAACTAGTTAGCTCCATCCGTTCGTCAACGTCTCAAATTGGACTCAGTTTGTGTGTTACATTCCGAAGCCTATAACTTGTGACTTTTTTGCAACCGGACCTCATAATTAGACTCATACTCTTCCATTACTATTGTTTCAACATATTTGAAGTGTTGGAACAAGATTCGGGACAGTCGAAACAAGTTAGCTCCATCCGTTCGTCAACGTCTCAAATTGGACTCAGTTTCTGTGTTACATTCCGAAGCCTATAACTTGTGACTTTTTCGCAACCGGACCTCATAATTAGACTCAAACTCTTCCATTACTATTGTTTCAACAGATTTGAAGTGTGGGAACAATATTTGGAACAGTCGAAACAAGTTAGCTCCATCCGTACGTCAACGTCTCAAATTGGACTCAGTTTCTGTGTTGCATTCCGAAGCCTATAACTTGTGACTTTTTCGCAACCGGACCTCGTGATTGGACTCAAACTCTTCTATAACTATTGTTTCAACACATTTGATGTGTTGGAACAAGATTCGGGACCGTCGAAACAAGTTAGCTCCATCCGTGCGTCAACGTCTCAAATTGGACTCAGTTTGTGTGTTACATTCCTAAGTCTATAACTTGTGACTTTTTCGCAACCGGACCTCGTAATTGGACTCAAACTCTTCTATTACTATTGTTTCAACAGATTTGAAGTGTTGGAATAAGATTTGGGACAGTCGAAACAAGTTAGCTCCATCCGTGCATCAACGTCTCAAATTCGACTCAATTTGTGTGTAACATTCCGAACCCTATAACTTGTGACTTTGTCGCAATCAAACCTCGTAATTTTACTCAAACTCTTCCATTATTATTATTTCAACACATTTGAAGTATTGGAACATGATTCGGGACAGGCAAAACAAGTTAGCTCCATCCGTGCGTCAACATCTCAAATTGGACATAGTTTGTGTGTTACATTCCGAAGCCAATAACTTGTGACTTTTTCGCAACCGGACCTCGTAATTGGACTCAAACTCTTGTATTACTATTATTTCAACACATTTGATCTGTTGGAACAAGATTCGGGAAGGTCGAAACAAGTTAGCTCCATCCGTTCGTCAACGTCTCAAATTGGACTCAGTTTGTGTGTTACGTTCCGAACCCTATAACTTGTGACTTTTTCGCAACCGGAGCTCGTAATTGGACTCGAACTCTTCCATTACTATTGTTTCATCACATTTGAAGTAGTGGAACAAGATTCGTGACAGTCGAAACAAGTTAGCTCCATCCGTGCGTCAACGGCTCAAATTGGACTCAGTTTGTGTGTTACATTCCGAAGCCTATAACTTGTGACTTTTTCGCTACCGGAACTCGTAATTGGACTCAAACTCTTGTATTTCTATTATTTCAACACATTTGATTTGTTGGAACAAGATTCGGGACCGTCGAAACAAGTTAGCTCCATCCGTTCGTCAACGTCTCAAATTGGACTAAGTTTGTGTGTTATTTCCGAACTCTATAACTTGTGACTTTTTTGCAACCGGACCTCGTAATTGGACTCAAACTCTTCCATTACAATTGTTTCATCACATTTGAAGTGGTGGAACAAGATTCGTGACAGTCGAAACAAGTTAGCTCCATCCGTGCGTCAACGTCTCAAATTGGACTCAGTTTGTGTGTTACATTCCTAAGTCTATAACTTGTGACTTTTTCGCAACCGGACCTCGTAATTGGACTCAAACTCTTCCATTACTATTGTTTCATCACATTTGAAGTAGTGGAACAAGATTCGTGACAGTCGAAACAAGTTAGCTCCATCCGTGCGTCAACGTCTCAAATTGGACTCAGTTTGTGTGTTACATTCCGAAGGCTATAACTTGTGACTTTTTCGCAACCGGACCTCGTAATTGGACTCAAACTCTTCCATTACTATTGTTTCATCACATTTGAAGTGGTGGAACAAGATTCGTGACAGTCGAAACAAGTTAGCTCCATCCGTGCGTCAACGTCTCAAATTGGACTCAATTTGTGTGTTACATTCCTAAGTCTATAACTTGTGACTTTTTCGTCACCGGACCTCGTAATTGGACTCAAACTCTTCCATTACTATTGTTTCAACACATTTGATGTGTTGGAACAAGATTCGGGACCGTCGAAACAAGTTAGCTCCATCCGTGCGTCAACGTCTCATATTGGACTCAGTTTGTGTGTTACATTCCGAAGCTTATAACTTGTGACTTTTTTGCAACCAGACCTCGTAATTGGACTCAAACTCTTCCATTACTATTGTTTCATCACATTTGAGTTGGTGGAACAAGATTCGTGACAGTCGAAACAAGTTAGCTCCATCCGTGCGTCAACGTCTCAAATTGGACTCAGTTTGTGTGTTACATTCCGAAGGCTATAACTTGTGACTTTTTCTCAACCGGACCTCGTAATTGGACTCAAACTCTTCCATTACTATTGTTTCATCACATTTGAAGTGGTGGAACAAGATTCGTGACAGTCGAAACAATTTAGCTCCATCCGTGCGTCAACGTCTCAAATTGGACTCAGTTTGTGTGTTACATTCCGAAGGCTATAACTTGTGACTTTTTCTCAACCGGACCTCGAAATTGGACTCAAACTCTTCCATTACTATTGTTTCATCACATTTGAAGTGGTGGAACAAGATTCGTGACAGTCGAAACAAGTTAGCTCCATCCGTGCGTCAACGTCTCAAATTGGACTCAGTTTGTGTGTTACATTCCTAAGTCTATAACTTGTGACTTTTTCGCAACCGGACATCGTAATTGGACTCAAACTCTTCCATTACTATTGTTTCATCACATTTGAAGTAGTGGAACAAGATTCGTGACAGTCGAAACAAGTTAGCTCCATCCGTGCGTCAACGTCTCAAATTGGACTCAGTTTCTGTGTTACATTCCGAAGCCTATAACTTGTGACTTTTTCGCTACCGGAACTCGTAATTGGACTCAAACTCTTGTATTACTATTATTTCAACACATTTGATGTGTTGGAACAAGATTCGGGACCGTCGAAACAAGTTAGCTCCATCTGTTCGTCAACGTCTCAAATTGGACTCAGTTTGTTTGTTACATTCCTAAGTCTATAACTTGTGACTTTTTCGCAACCGGACCTCGTAATTGGACTCAAACTCTTCCATTACTATTGTTTCATCATATTTGAAGTGGTGGAACAAGATTCGTGACAGTCGAAACAAGTTAGCTCCATCCGTGCGTCAACGTCTCAAATTGGACTCAGTTTGTGTGTTACATTCCGAAGCTTATAACTTGTGACTTTTTTGCAACCGGACCTCGTAATTGGACTCAAACTCTTCCATTACTATTGTTTCATCACATTTGAGTTGGTGGAACAAGATTCGTGACAGTCGAAACAAGTTAGCTCCATCCGTGCGTCAACGTCTCAAATTGGAATCAGTTTGTGTGTTACATTCCGAAGGCTATAACTTGTGACTTTTTCGCAACCGGACCTCGTAATTGGACTCAAACTCTTCCATTACTATTGTTTCATCACATTTGAAGTGGTGGAACAAGATTCGTGACAGTCGAAACAAGTTAGCTCCATCCGTGCGTCAACGTCTCAAACTGGACTCAATTTGTGTGTTACATTCCTAAGTCTATAACTTGTGACTTTTTCGCAACCGGACCTCGTAATTGGACTCAAACTTTTCCATTACTATTGTTTCATCACATTTGAAGTAGTGGAACAATATTTGTGACAGTTAAAACAAGTTAGCTCCATCCGTGCGTCAACGTCTCAAATTGGACTCAGTTTGTGTGTTACATTCCGAAGCCTATAACTTATGACTTTTTCGCTACCGGAACTCGTAATTGGACTCAAACTCTTGTATTACTATTATTTCAACACATTTGATGTGTTGGAACAAGATTCGGGACCGTCGAAACAAGTTAGCTCCATCCGTTCGTCAACGTCTCAAATTGGACTCAGTTTGTGTGTTACATTCCTAAGTCTATAACTTGTGACTTTTTCGCAACCGGACCTCGTAATTGGACTCAAACTCTTCCATTACAATTGTTTCATCACATTTGAAGTGGTGGAACAAGATTCGTGACAGTCGAAACAAGTTAGCTCCATCCGTGCGTCAACGTCTAAAATTGGACTCAATTTGTGTGTTACATTCCTATGTCTATAACTTGTGACTTTTTCGCAACCGGACCTCGTAATTGGACTCAAACTCTTCCATTACTATTGTTTCATCACATTTGAAGTAGTGGAACAATATTCGTGACAGTCGAAACAACTTAGCTCCATCCGTGCGTCAACGTCTCAAATTGGACTCAGTTTGTGTGTTACATTCCGAAGCCTATAACTTGTGACTTTTTTGCTACCGGAACTCGTAATTGGACTCAAACTCTTGTATTACTATTATTTCAACACATTTGATGTGTTGGAACAAGATTCGGGACCGTCGAAACAAGTTAGCTCCATCCGTTCGTCAACGTCTCAAATTGGACTCAGTTTGTGTGTTACATTCCTAAGTCTATAACTTGTGACTTTTTCGCAACCGGACCTCGTAATTGGACTCAAATTCTTCTATTACTATTGTTTCAACAGATTTGAAGTGTTGGAATAAGATTTGGGACAGTCGAAACAAGTTAGCTCCATCCGTGCATCAACGTCTCAAATTCGACTCAATTTGTGTGTAACATTCCGAATCCTATAACTTGTGACTTTGTCGCAATCAAACCTCGTAATTTTACTCAAACTCTTCCATTATTATTATTTCAACACATTTGAAGTATTGGAACATGATTCGGGACAGGCAAAACAAGTTAGCTCCATCCGTGCGTCAACATCTCAAATTGGACATAGTTTGTGTGTTACATTCCGAAGCCAATAACTTGTGACTTTTTCGCAACCGGACCTCGTAATTGGACTCAAACTCTTCTATTACTATTGTTTCAACAGATTTGAAGTGTTGGAATAAGATTTGGGACAGTCGAAACAAGTTAGCTCCATCCGTTCGTCAACGTCTCAAATTGGACTCAGTTTCTGTGTTACATTCCGAAGCCTATAACTTGTGACTTTTTCGCAACCGGACCTCATAATTAGACTCAAACTCTTCCATTACTATTGTTTTAACAGATTTGAAGTGTTGGAACAATATTTGGGATAGTCGAAACAAGTTAGCTCCATCCGTGCGTCAACGTCTTAAATTGGACTCAGTTTGTGTGTTACATTCCGAAGCTTATAACTTGTGACTTTTTCGCAACCGGACCTCGTAATTGGACTCATACTCTTGTATTACTATTATTTCAACACATTTGATGTGTTGGAACAAGATTCGGGACGATAGAAACTAGTTAGCTCCATCCGTTCGTCAACGTCTCAAATTGGACTCAGTTTGTGTGTTACATTCCGAAGCCTATAACTTTTGACTTTTTTGCAACCGGACCTCATAATTAGACTCATACTCTTCCATTACTATTGTTTCAACATATTTGAAGTGTTGGAACAAGATTCGGGACAGTCGAAACAAGTTAGCTCCATCCGTTCGTCAACGTCTCAAATTGGACTCAGTTTCTGTGTTACATTCCGAAGCCTATAACTTGTGACTTTTTCGCAACCGGACCTCATAATTAGACTCAAACTCTTCCATTACTATTGTTTCAACAGATTTGAAGTGTGGGAACAATATTTGGAACAGTCGAAACAAGTTAGCTCCATCCGTACGTCAACGTCTCAAATTGGACTCAGTTTCTGTGTTGCATTCCGAAGCCTATAACTTGTGACTTTTTCGCAACCGGACCTCGTGATTGGACTCAAACTCTTCTATAACTATTGTTTCAACACATTTGATGTGTTGGAACAAGATTCGGGACCGTCGAAACAAGTTAGCTCCATCCGTGCGTCAACGTCTCAAATTGGACTCAGTTTGTGTGTTACATTCCTAAGTCTATAACTTGTGACTTTTTCGCAACCGGACCTCGTAATTGGACTCAAACTCTTCTATTACTATTGTTTCAACAGATTTGAAGTGTTGGAATAAGATTTGGGACAGTCGAAACAAGTTAGCTCCATCCGTGCATCAACGTCTCAAATTCGACTCAATTTGTGTGTAACATTCCGAACCCTATAACTTGTGACTTTGTCGCAATCAAACCTCGTAATTTTACTCAAACTCTTCCATTATTATTATTTCAACACATTTGAAGTATTGGAACATGATTCGGGACAGGCAAAACAAGTTAGCTCCATCCGTGCGTCAACATCTCAAATTGGACATAGTTTGTGTGTTACATTCCGAAGCCAATAACTTGTGACTTTTTCGCAACCGGACCTCGTAATTGGACTCAAACTCTTGTATTACTATTATTTCAACACATTTGATGTGTTGGAACAAGATTCGGGAAGGTCGAAACAAGTTAGCTCCATCCGTTCGTCAACGTCTCAAATTGGACTCAGTTTGTGTGTTACGTTCCGAACCCTATAACTTGTGACTTTTTCGCAACCGGAGCTCGTAATTGGACTCGAACTCTTCCATTACTATTGTTTCATCACATTTGAAGTAGTGGAACAAGATTCGTGACAGTCGAAACAAGTTAGCTCCATCCGTGCGTCAACGGCTCAAATTGGACTCAGTTTGTGTGTTACATTCCGAAGCCTATAACTTGTGACTTTTTCGCTACCGGAACTCATAATTGGACTCAAACTCTTGTATTTCTATTATTTCAACACATTTGATTTGTTGGAACAAGATTCGGGACCGTCGAAACAAGTTAGCTCCATCCGTTCGTCAACGTCTCAAATTGGACTAAGTTTGTGTGTTATTTCCGAACTCTATAACTTGTGACTTTTTCGCAACCGGACCTCGTAATTGGACTCAAACTCTTCCATTACTATTGTTTCATCACATTTGAAGTGGTGGAACAAGATTCGTGACAGTCGAAACAAGTTAGCTCCATCCGTGCGTCAACGTCTCAAATTGGACTCAGTTTGTGTGTTACATTCCTAAGTCTATAACTTGTGACTTTTTCGCAACCGGACCTCGTAATTGGACTCAAACTCTTCCATTACTATTGTTTCATCACATTTGAAGTAGTGGAACAAGATTCGTGACAGTCGAAACAAGTTAGCTCCATCCGTGCGTCAACGTCTCAAATTGGACTCAGTTTGTGTGTTACATTCCGAAGGCTATAACTTGTGACTTTTTCGCAACCGGACCTCGTAATTGGACTCAAACTCTTCCATTACTATTGTTTCATCACATTTGAAGTGGTGGAATAAGATTCGTGACAGTCGAAACAAGTTAGCTCCATCCGTGCGTCAACGTCTCAAATTGGACTCAATTTGTGTGTTACATTCCTAAGTCTATAACTTGTGACTTTTTCGTCACCGGACCTCGTAATTGGACTCAAACTCTTCCATTACTATTGTTTCAACACATTTGATGTGTTGGAACAAGATTCGGGAACGTCGAAACAAGTTAGCTCCATCCGTACGTCAACGTCTCATATTGGACTCAGTTTGTGTGTTACATTCCGAAGCTTATAACTTGTGACTTTTTTGCAACCAGACCTCGTAATTGGACTCAAACTCTTCCATTACTATTGTTTCATCACATTTGAAGTAGTGGAACAAGATTCGTGACAGTCGAAACAAGTTAGCTCCATCCGTGCGTCAACGTCTCAAATTGGACTCAGTTTGTGTGTTACATTCCGAAGGCTATAACTTGTGACTTTTTCGCAACCGGACCTCGTAATTGGACTCAAACTCTTCCATTACTATTGTTTCATCACATTTGAAGTGGTGGAATAAGATTCGTGACAGTCGAAACAAGTTAGCTCCATCCGTGCGTCAACGTCTCAAATTGGACTCAATTTGTGTGTTACATTCCTAAGTCTATAACTTGTGACTTTTTCGTCACCGGACCTCGTAATTGGACTCAAACTCTTCCATTACTATTGTTTCAACACATTTGATGTGTTGGAACAAGATTCGGGAAGGTCGAAACAAGTTAGCTCCATCCGTTCGTCAACGTCTCAAATTGGACTCAGTTTGTGTGTTACGTTCCGAACCCTATAACTTGTGACTTTTTCGCAACCGGAGCTCGTAATTGGACTCGAACTCTTCCATTACTATTGTTTCATCACATTTGAAGTAGTGGAACAAGATTCGTGACAGTCGAAACAAGTTAGCTCCATCCGTGCGTCAACGGCTCAAATTGGACTCAGTTTGTGTGTTACATTCCGAAGCCTATAACTTGTGACTTTTTCGCTACCGGAACTCGTAATTGGACTCAAACTCTTGTATTTCTATTATTTCAACACATTTGATGTGTTGGAACAAGATTCGGGACCGTCGAAACAAGTTAGCTCCATCCGTTCGTCAACGTCTCAAATTGGACTAAGTTTGTGTGTTATTTCCGAACTCTATAACTTGTGACTTTTTCGCAACCGGACCTCGTAATTGGACTCAAACTCTTCCATTACTATTGTTTCATCACATTTGAAGTAGTGGAACAAGATTCGTGACAGTCGAAACAAGTTAGCTCCATCCGTGCGTCAACGTCTCAAATTGGACTCAGTTTGTGTGTTACATTCCGAAGGCTATAACTTGTGACTTTTTCGCAACCGGACCTTGTAATTGGACTCAAACTCTTCCATTACTATTGTTTCATCACATTTGAAGGGGTGGAACAAGATTCGTGACAGTCGAAACAAGTTAGCTCCATCCATGCGTCAACGTCTCAAATTGGACTCAATTTGTGTGTTACATTCCTAAGTCTATAACTTGTGACTTTTTCGCAACCGGACCTCGTAATTGGACTCAAACTCTTCCATTACTATTGTTTCAACACATTTGATGTGTTGGAACAAGATTCGGGACCGTCGAAACAAGTTAGCTCCATCCGTGCGTCAACGTCTCAAATTGGACTCAGTTTGTGTGTTACATTCCGAAGCTTATAACTTGTGACTTTTTTGCAACCAGACCTCGTAATTGGACTCAAACTCTTCCATTACTATTGTTTCATCACATTTGAGTTGGTGGAACAAGATTCGTGACAGTCGAAACAAGTTAGCTCCATCCGTGCGTCAACGTCTCAAATTGGACTCAGTTTGTGTGTTACATTCCGAAGGCTATAACTTGTGACTTTTTCTCAACCGGACCTCGTAATTGGACTCAAACTCTTCCATTACTATTGTTTCATCACATTTGAAGTGGTGGAACAAGATTCGTGACAGTCGAAACAATTTAGCTCCATCCGTGCGTCAACGTCTCAAATTGGACTCAGTTTGTGTGTTACATTCCGAAGGCTATAACTTGTGACTTTTTCTCAACCGGACCTCGTAATTGGACTCAAACTCTTCCATTACTATTGTTTCATCACATTTGAAGTGGTGGAACAAGATTCGTGACAGTCGAAACAAGTTAGCTCCATCCGTGCGTCAACGTCTCAAATTGGACTCAATTTGTGTGTTACATTCCTAAGTCTATAACTTGTGACTTTTTCGCTACTAGAACTCGTAATTGGACTCAAACTCTTGTATTACTATTATTTCAACACATTTGATGTGTTGGAACAAGATTCGTGACAGTCGAAACAAGTTAGCTCCATCCGTGCGTCAACGTCTCAAATTGGACTCAGTTTGTGTGTTACATTCCGAAGGCTATAACTTGTGACTTTTTCTCAACCGGACCTCGTAATTGGACTCAAACTCTTCCATTACTATTGTTTCATCACATTTGAAGTGGTGGAACAAGATTCGTGACAGTCGAAACAATTTAGCTCCATCCGTGCGTCAACGTCTCAAATTGGACTCAGTTTGTGTGTTACATTCCGAAGGCTATAACTTGTGACTTTTTCTCAACCGGACCTCGTAATTGGACTCAAACTCTTCCATTACTATTGTTTCATCACATTTGAAGTGGTGCAACAAGATTCGTGACAGTCGAAACAAGTTAGCTCCATCCGTGCGTCAACGTCTCAAATTGGACTCAATTTGTGTGTTACATTCCTAAGTCTATAACTTGTGACTTTTTCGCTACCGGAACTCGTAATTGGACTCAAACTCTTGTATTACTATTATTTCAACACATTTGATGTGTTGGAACAAGATTCGGGACCGTCTAAACAAGTTAGCTCCATCCGTTCGTCAACGTCTCAAATTGGACTCAGTTTGTTTGTTACATTCCTAAGTCTATAACTTGTGACTTTTTCGCAACCGGACCTCGTAATTGGACTCAAACTCTTCCATTACTATTGTTTCATCATATTTGAAGTGGTGGAACAAGATTCGTGACAGTCGAAACAAGTTAGCTCCATCCGTGCGTCAACGTCTCAAATTGGACTCAGTTTGTGTGTTACATTCCGAAGCTTATAACTTGTGACTTTTTTGCAACCGGACCTCATAATTGGACTCAAACTCTTCCATTACTATTGTTTCATCACATTTGAGTTGGTGGAACAAGATTCGTGACAGTCGAAACAAGTTAGCTCCATCCGTGCGTCAACGTCTCAAATTGGACTCAGTTTGTGTGTTACATTCCGAAGGCTATAACTTGTGACTTTTTCTCAACCGGACCTCGTAATTGGACTCAAACTCTTCCATTACTATTGTTTCATCACATTTGAAGTGGTGGAACAAGATTCGTGACAGTCGAAACAAGTTAGCTCCATCCGTGCGTCAACGTCTCAAATTGGACTCAGTTTGTGTGTTACATTCCGAAGCCTATAACTTGTGACTTTTTCGCAACCGGACCACGTAATTGGACTCAAACTCTTCCATTACTATTGTTTCATCACATTTGAAGTGGTGGAACAAGATTCGTGACAGTCGAAACAAGTTAGCTCCATCCGTGCGTCAACGTCTCAAATTGGACTCAATTTGTGTGTTACATTCCTAAGTCTATAACTTGTGACTTTTTCGCAACCGGACCTCGTAATTGGACTCAAACTCTTCCATTACTATTGTTTCATCACATTTGAAGTAGTGGAACAATATTCGTGACAGTCGAAACAAGTTAGCTCCATCCGTGCGTCAACGTCTCAAATTGAACTCAGTTTGTGTGTTACATTCCGAAGCCTATAACTTGTGACTTTTTCGCTACCGGAACTCGTAATTGGACTCAAACTCTTGTATTACTATTATTTCAACACATTTGATGTGTTGGAACAAGATTCGGGACCGTCGAAACAAGTTAGCTCCATCCGTGCGTCAACGTCTCAAATTGGACTCAGTTTGTGTGTTACATTCCTAAGTCTATAACTTGTGACTTTTTCGCAACCGGACCTCGTAATTGGACTCAAACTCTTCCATTACTATTGTTTCATCATATTTGAAGTGGTGGAACAAGATTCGTGACAGTCGAAACAAGTTAGCTCCATCCGTGCGTCAACGTCTCAAATTGGACTCAGTTTGTGTGTTACATTCCGAACCTATAACTTGTGACTTTGTCGCAATCAAACCTCGTAATTTTACTCAAACTCTTCCATTATTATTATTTCAACACATTTGAAGTATTGGAACATGATTCGGGACAGGCAAAACAAGTTAGCTCCATCCGTGCGTCAACATCTCAAATTGGACATAGTTTGTGTGTTACATTCCGAACCCTATAACTTGTGACTTTGTCGCAATCAAACCTCGTAATTTTACTCAAACTCTTCCATTATTATTATTTCAACACATTTGAAGTATTGGAACATGATTCGGGACAGGCAAAACAAGTTAGCTCCATCCGTGCGTCAACATCTCAAATTGGACATAGTTTGTGTGTTACATTCCGAAGCCAATAACTTGTGACTTTTTCGCAACCGGACCTCGTAATTGGACTCAAACTCTTGTATTACTATTATTTCAACACATTTGATGTGTTGGAACAAGATTCGGGAAGGTCGAAACAAGTTAGCTCCATCCGTTCGTCAACGTCTCAAATTGGACTCAGTTTGTGTGTTACGTTCCGAACCCTATAACTTGTGACTTTTTCGCAACCGGAGCTCGTAATTGGACTCGAACTCTTCCATTACTATTGTTTCATCACATTTGAAGTAGTGGAACAAGATTCGTGACAGTCGAAACAAGTTAGCTCCATCCGTGCGTCAACGGCTCAAATTGGACTCAGTTTGTGTGTTACATTCCGAAGCCTATAACTTGTGACTTTTTCGCTACCGGAACTCATAATTGGACTCAAACTCTTGTATTTCTATTATTTCAACACATTTGATTTGTTGGAACAAGATTCGGGACCGTCGAAACAAGTTAGCTCCATCCGTTCGTCAACGTCTCAAATTGGACTAAGTTTGTGTGTTATTTCCGAACTCTATAACTTGTGACTTTTTCGCAACCGGACCTCGTAATTGGACTCAAACTCTTCCATTACTATTGTTTCATCACATTTGAAGTGGTGGAACAAGATTCGTGACAGTCGAAACAAGTTAGCTCCATCCGTGCGTCAACGTCTCAAATTGGACTCAGTTTGTGTGTTACATTCCTAAGTCTATAACTTGTGACTTTTTCGCAACCGGACCTCGTAATTGGACTCAAACTCTTCCATTACTATTGTTTCATCACATTTGAAGTAGTGGAACAAGATTCGTGACAGTCGAAACAAGTTAGCTCCATCCGTGCGTCAACGTCTCAAATTGGACTCAGTTTGTGTGTTACATTCCGAAGGCTATAACTTGTGACTTTTTCGCAACCGGACCTCGTAATTGGACTCAAACTCTTCCATTACTATTGTTTCATCACATTTGAAGTGGTGGAATAAGATTCGTGACAGTCGAAACAAGTTAGCTCCATCCGTGCGTCAACGTCTCAAATTGGACTCAATTTGTGTGTTACATTCCTAAGTCTATAACTTGTGACTTTTTCGTCACCGGACCTCGTAATTGGACTCAAACTCTTCCATTACTATTGTTTCAACACATTTGATGTGTTGGAACAAGATTCGGGAACGTCGAAACAAGTTAGCTCCATCCGTGCGTCAACGTCTCATATTGGACTCAGTTTGTGTGTTACATTCCGAAGCTTATAACTTGTGACTTTTTTGCAACCAGACCTCGTAATTGGACTCAAACTCTTCCATTACTATTGTTTCATCACATTTGAAGTAGTGGAACAAGATTCGTGACAGTCGAAACAAGTTAGCTCCATCCGTGCGTCAACGTCTCAAATTGGACTCAGTTTGTGTGTTACATTCCGAAGGCTATAACTTGTGACTTTTTCGCAACCGGACCTCGTAATTGGACTCAAACTCTTCCATTACTATTGTTTCATCACATTTGAAGTGGTGGAATAAGATTCGTGACAGTCGAAACAAGTTAGCTCCATCCGTGCGTCAACGTCTCAAATTGGACTCAATTTGTGTGTTACATTCCTAAGTCTATAACTTGTGACTTTTTCGTCACCGGACCTCGTAATTGGACTCAAACTCTTCCATTACTATTGTTTCAACACATTTGATGTGTTGGAACAAGATTCGGGAAGGTCGAAACAAGTTAGCTCCATCCGTTCGTCAACGTCTCAAATTGGACTCAGTTTGTGTGTTACGTTCCGAACCCTATAACTTGTGACTTTTTCGCAACCGGAGCTCGTAATTGGACTCGAACTCTTCCATTACTATTGTTTCATCACATTTGAAGTAGTGGAACAAGATTCGTGACAGTCGAAACAAGTTAGCTCCATCCGTGCGTCAACGGCTCAAATTGGACTCAGTTTGTGTGTTACATTCCGAAGCCTATAACTTGTGACTTTTTCGCTACCGGAACTCGTAATTGGACTCAAACTCTTGTATTTCTATTATTTCAACACATTTGATGTGTTGGAACAAGATTCGGGACCGTCGAAACAAGTTAGCTCCATCCGTTCGTCAACGTCTCAAATTGGACTAAGTTTGTGTGTTATTTCCGAACTCTATAACTTGTGACTTTTTCGCAACCGGACCTCGTAATTGGACTCAAACTCTTCCATTACTATTGTTTCATCACATTTGAAGTGGTGGAACAAGATTCGTGACAGTCGAAACAAGTTAGCTCCATCCGTGCGTCAACGTCTCAAATTGGACTCAGTTTGTGTGTTACATTCCAAAGTCTATAACTTGTGACTTTTTCGCAACCGGACCTCGTAATTGGACTCAAACTCTTCCATTACTATTGTTTCATCACATTTGAAGTAGTGGAACAAGATTCGTGACAGTCGAAACAAGTTAGCTCCATCCGTGCGTCAACGTCTCAAATTGGACTCAGTTTGTGTGTTACATTCCGAAGGCTATAACTTGTGACTTTTTCGCAACCGGACCTTGTAATTGGACTCAAACTCTTCCATTACTATTGTTTCATCACATTTGAAGGGGTGGAACAAGATTCGTGACAGTCGAAACAAGTTAGCTCCATCCATGCGTCAACGTCTCAAATTGGACTCAATTTGTGTGTTACATTCCTAAGTCTATAACTTGTGACTTTTTCGCAACCGGACCTCGTAATTGGACTCAAACTCTTCCATTACTATTGTTTCAACACATTTGATGTGTTGGAACAAGATTCGGGACCGTCGAAACAAGTTAGCTCCATCCGTGCGTCAACGTCTCAAATTGGACTCAGTTTGTGTGTTACATTCCGAAGCTTATAACTTGTGACTTTTTTGCAACCAGACCTCGTAATTGGACTCAAACTCTTCCATTACTATTGTTTCATCACATTTGAGTTGGTGGAACAAGATTCGTGACAGTCGAAACAAGTTAGCTCCATCCGTGCGTCAACGTCTCAAATTGGACTCAGTTTGTGTGTTACATTCCGAAGGCTATAACTTGTGACTTTTTCTCAACCGGACCTCGTAATTGGACTCAAACTCTTCCATTACTATTGGTTCATCACATTTGAAGTGGTGGAACAAGATTCGTGACAGTCGAAACAATTTAGCTCCATCCGTGCGTCAACGTCTCAAATTGGACTCAGTTTGTGTGTTACATTCCGAAGGCTATAACTTGTGACTTTTTCTCAACCGGACCTCGTAATTGGACTCAAACTCTTCCATTACTATTGTTTCATCACATTTGAAGTGGTGGAACAAGATTCGTGACAGTCGAAACAAGTTAGCTCCATCCGTGCGTCAACGTCTCAAATTGGACTCAATTTGTGTGTTACATTCCTAAGTCTATAACTTGTGACTTTTTCGCTACTAGAACTCGTAATTGGACTCAAACTCTTGTATTACTATTATTTCAACACATTTGATGTGTTGGAACAAGATTCGTGACAGTCGAAACAAGTTAGCTCCATCCGTGCGTCAACGTCTCAAATTGGACTCAGTTTGTGTGTTACATTCCGAAGGCTATAACTTGTGACTTTTTCTCAACCGGACCTCGTAATTGGACTCAAACTCTTCCATTACTATTGTTTCATCACATTTGAAGTGGTGGAACAAGATTCGTGACAGTCGAAACAATTTAGCTCCATCCGTGCGTCAACGTCTCAAATTGGACTCAGTTTGTGTGTTACATTCCGAAGGCTATAACTTGTGACTTTTTCTCAACCGGACCTCGTAATTGGACTCAAACTCTTCCATTACTATTGTTTCATCACATTTGAAGTGGTGCAACAAGATTCGTGACAGTCGAAACAAGTTAGCTCCATCCGTGCGTCAACGTCTCAAATTGGACTCAATTTGTGTGTTACATTCCTAAGTCTATAACTTGTGACTTTTTCGCTACCGGAACTCGTAATTGGACTCAAACTCTTGTATTACTATTATTTCAACACATTTGATGTGTTGGAACAAGATTCGGGACCGTCTAAACAAGTTAGCTCCATCCGTTCGTCAACGTCTCAAATTGGACTCAGTTTGTTTGTTACATTCCTAAGTCTATAACTTGTGACTTTTTCGCAACCGGACCTCGTAATTGGACTCAAACTCTTCCATTACTATTGTTTCATCATATTTGAAGTGGTGGAACAAGATTCGTGACAGTCGAAACAAGTTAGCTCCATCCGTGCGTCAACGTCTCAAATTGGACTCAGTTTGTGTGTTACATTCCGAAGCTTATAACTTGTGACTTTTTTGCAACCGGACCTCATAATTGGACTCAAACTCTTCCATTACTATTGTTTCATCACATTTGAGTTGGTGGAACAAGATTCGTGACAGTCGAAACAAGTTAGCTCCATCCGTGCGTCAACGTCTCAAATTGGACTCAGTTTGTGTGTTACATTCCGAAGGCTATAACTTGTGACTTTTTCTCAACCGGACCTCGTAATTGGACTCAAACTCTTCCATTACTATTGTTTCATCACATTTGAAGTGGTGGAACAAGATTCGTGACAGTCGAAACAAGTTAGCTCCATCCGTGCGTCAACGTCTCAAATTGGACTCAGTTTGTGTGTTACATTCCGAAGCCTATAACTTGTGACTTTTTCGCAACCGGACCACGTAATTGGACTCAAACTCTTCCATTACTATTGTTTCATCACATTTGAAGTGGTGGAACAAGATTCGTGACAGTCGAAACAAGTTAGCTCCATCCGTGCGTCAACGTCTCAAATTGGACTCAATTTGTGTGTTACATTCCTAAGTCTATAACTTGTGACTTTTTCGCAACCGGACCTCGTAATTGGACTCAAACTCTTCCATTACTATTGTTTCATCACATTTGAAGTAGTGGAACAATATTCGTGACAGTCGAAACAAGTTAGCTCCATCCGTGCGTCAACGTCTCAAATTGAACTCAGTTTGTGTGTTACATTCCGAAGCCTATAACTTGTGACTTTTTCGCTACCGGAACTCGTAATTGGACTCAAACTCTTGTATTACTATTATTTCAACACATTTGATGTGTTGGAACAAGATTCGGGACCGTCGAAACAAGTTAGCTCCATCCGTGCGTCAACGTCTCAAATTGGACTCAGTTTGTGTGTTACATTCCTAAGTCTATAACTTGTGACTTTTTCGCAACCGGACCTCGTAATTGGACTCAAACTCTTCCATTACTATTGTTTCATCATATTTGAAGTGGTGGAACAAGATTCGTGACAGTCGAAACAAGTTAGCTCCATCCGTGCGTCAACGTCTCAAATTGGACTCAGTTTGTGTGTTACATTCCGAACCTATAACTTGTGACTTTTTCGCAACCGGACCTCGTAATTGGACTCAAACTCTTGTATTTCTATTATTTCAACACATTTGATTTGTTGGAACAAGATTCGGGACCGTCGAAACAAGTTAGCTTCATCCGTTCGTCAACGTCTCAAATTGGACTAAGTTTGTGTGTTATTTCCGAACTCTATAACTTGTGACTTTTTCGCAACCGGACATCGTAATTGAACTCAAACTCTTCCATTACTATTGTTTCATCACATTTGAAGTGGTGGAACAAGATTCGTGACAGTCGAAACAAGTTAGCTCCATCCGTGCGTCAACGTCTCAAATTGGACTCAGTTTGTGTGTTACATTCCTAAGTCTATAACTTGTGACTTTTTCGCAACCGGACCTCGTAATTGGACTCAAACTCTTCCATTACTATTGTTTCATCACATTTGAAGTAGTGGAACAAGATTCGTGACAGTCGAAACAAGTTAGCTCCATCCGTGCGTCAACGTCTCAAATTGGACTCAGTTTCTGTGTTACATTCCGAAGCCTATAACTTGTGACTTTTTCGCTACCGAAACTCGTAATTGGACTCAAACTCTTGTATTACTATTATTTCAACACATTTGATGTGTTGGAACAAGATTCGGGACCGTCGAAACAAGTTAGCTCCATCCGTTTGTCAACGTCTCAAATTGGACTCAGTTTGTTTGTTACATTCCAAAGTCTATAACTTGTGACTTTTTCGCAACTGGACCTCGTAATTTGACTCAAACTCTTCCATTACTATTGTTTCATCACATTTGAAGTGGTGGAACAAGATTCGTGACAGTCGAAACAAGTTAGCTCCATCCGTGCGTCAACGTCTCAAATTGGACTCAGTTTGTGTGTTACATTCCGAAGGCTATAACTTGTGACTTTTTCTCAACCGGACCTCGTAATTGGACTCAAACTCTTCCATTACTATTGTTTCATCACATTTGAAGTGGTGGAACAAGATTCGTGACAGTCGAAACAAGTTAGCTCCATCCGTGCGTCAACGTCTCAAATTGGACTCAATTTGTGTGTTACATTCCTAAGTCTATAACTTGTGACTTTTTCGCTACTAGAACTCGTAATTGGACTCAAACTCTTGTATTACTATTATTTCAACACATTTGATGTGTTGGAACAAGATTCGTGACAGTCGAAACAAGTTAGCTCCATCCGTGCGTCAACGTCTCAAATTGGACTCAGTTTGTGTGTTACATTCCGAAGGCTATAACTTGTGACTTTTTCTCAACCGGACCTCGTAATTGGACTCAAACTCTTCCATTACTATTGTTTCATCACATTTGAAGTGGTGGAACAAGATTCGTGACAGTCGAAACAATTTAGCTCCATCCGTGCGTCAACGTCTCAAATTGGACTCAGTTTGTGTGTTACATTCCGAAGGCTATAACTTGTGACTTTTTCTCAACCGGACCTCGTAATTGGACTCAAACTCTTCCATTACTATTGTTTCATCACATTTGAAGTGGTGCAACAAGATTCGTGACAGTCGAAACAAGTTAGCTCCATCCGTGCGTCAACGTCTCAAATTGGACTCAATTTGTGTGTTACATTCCTAAGTCTATAACTTGTGACTTTTTCGCTACCGGAACTCGTAATTGGACTCAAACTCTTGTATTACTATTATTTCAACACATTTGATGTGTTGGAACAAGATTCGGGACCGTCTAAACAAGTTAGCTCCATCCGTTCGTCAACGTCTCAAATTGGACTCAGTTTGTTTGTTACATTCCTAAGTCTATAACTTGTGACTTTTTCGCAACCGGACCTCGTAATTGGACTCAAACTCTTCCATTACTATTGTTTCATCATATTTGAAGTGGTGGAACAAGATTCGTGACAGTCGAAACAAGTTAGCTCCATCCGTGCGTCAACGTCTCAAATTGGACTCAGTTTGTGTGTTACATTCCGAAGCTTATAACTTGTGACTTTTTTGCAACCGGACCTCATAATTGGACTCAAACTCTTCCATTACTATTGTTTCATCACATTTGAGTTGGTGGAACAAGATTCGTGACAGTCGAAACAAGTTAGCTCCATCCGTGCGTCAACGTCTCAAATTGGACTCAGTTTGTGTGTTACATTCCGAAGGCTATAACTTGTGACTTTTTCTCAACCGGACCTCGTAATTGGACTCAAACTCTTCCATTACTATTGTTTCATCACATTTGAAGTGGTGGAACAAGATTCGTGACAGTCGAAACAAGTTAGCTCCATCCGTGCGTCAACGTCTCAAATTGGACTCAGTTTGTGTGTTACATTCCGAAGCCTATAACTTGTGACTTTTTCGCAACCGGACCACGTAATTGGACTCAAACTCTTCCATTACTATTGTTTCATCACATTTGAAGTAGTGGAACAATATTCGTGACAGTCGAAACAAGTTAGCTCCATCCGTGCGTCAACGTCTCAAATTGAACTCAGTTTGTGTGTTACATTCCGAAGCCTATAACTTGTGACTTTTTCGCTACCGGAACTCGTAATTGGACTCAAACTCTTGTATTACTATTATTTCAACACATTTGATGTGTTGGAACAAGATTCGGGACCGTCGAAACAAGTTAGCTCCATCCGTGCGTCAACGTCTCAAATTGGACTCAGTTTGTGTGTTACATTCCTAAGTCTATAACTTGTGACTTTTTCGCAACCGGACCTCGTAATTGGACTCAAACTCTTCCATTACTATTGTTTCATCATATTTGAAGTGGTGGAACAAGATTCGTGACAGTCGAAACAAGTTAGCTCCATCCGTGCGTCAACGTCTCAAATTGGACTCAGTTTGTGTGTTACATTCCGAACCTATAACTTGTGACTTTTTCGCAACCGGACCTCGTAATTGGACTCAAACTCTTGTATTTCTATTATTTCAACACATTTGATTTGTTGGAACAAGATTCGGGACCGTCGAAACAAGTTAGCTTCATCCGTTCGTCAACGTCTCAAATTGGACTAAGTTTGTGTGTTATTTCCGAACTCTATAACTTGTGACTTTTTCGCAACCGGACATCGTAATTGAACTCAAACTCTTCCATTACTATTGTTTCATCACATTTGAAGTGGTGGAACAAGATTCGTGACAGTCGAAACAAGTTAGCTCCATCCGTGCGTCAACGTCTCAAATTGGACTCAGTTTGTGTGTTACATTCCTAAGTCTATAACTTGTGACTTTTTCGCAACCGGACCTCGTAATTGGACTCAAACTCTTCCATTACTATTGTTTCATCACATTTGAAGTAGTGGAACAAGATTCGTGACAGTCGAAACAAGTTAGCTCCATCCGTGCGTCAACGTCTCAAATTGGACTCAGTTTCTGTGTTACATTCCGAAGCCTATAACTTGTGACTTTTTCGCTACCGAAACTCGTAATTGGACTCAAACTCTTGTATTACTATTATTTCAACACATTTGATGTGTTGGAACAAGATTCGGGACCGTCGAAACAAGTTAGCTCCATCCGTGCGTCAACGTCTCAAATTGGACTCAGTTTGTGTGTTACATTCCGAAGCCTATAACTTGTGACTTTTTCGCTACCGGAACTCGTAATTGGACTCAAACTCTTGTATTACTATTATTTCAACACATTTGATGTGTTGGAACAAGATTCGGGACCGTCGAAACAAGTTAGCTCCATCCGTGCGTCAACGTCTCAAATTGGACTCAGTTTGTGTGTTACATTCCTAAGTCTATAACTTGTGACTTTTTCGCAACCGGACCTCGTAATTGGACTCAAACTCTTCCATTACTATTGTTTCATCATATTTGAAGTGGTGGAACAAGATTCGTGACAGTCGAAACAAGTTAGCTCCATCCGTGCGTCAACGTCTCAAATTGGACTCAGTTTGTGTGTTACATTCCGAACCTATAACTTGTGACTTTTTCGCAACCGGACCTCGTAATTGGACTCAAACTCTTGTATTTCTATTATTTCAACACATTTGATTTGTTGGAACAAGATTCGGGACCGTCGAAACAAGTTAGCTTCATCCGTTCGTCAACGTCTCAAATTGGACTAAGTTTGTGTGTTATTTCCGAACTCTATAACTTGTGACTTTTTCGCAACCGGACATCGTAATTGGACTCAAACTCTTTCATTACTATTGTTTCATCACATTTGAAGTGGTGGAACAAGATTCGTGACAGTCGAAACAAGTTAGCTCCATCCGTGCGTCAACGTCTCAAATTGGACTCAGTTTGTGTGTTACATTCCTAAGTCTATAACTTGTGACTTTTTCGCAACCGGACCTCGTAATTGGACTCAAACTCTTCCATTACTATTGTTTCATCACATTTGAAGTAGTGGAACAAGATTCGTGACAGTCGAAACAAGTTAGCTCCATCCGTGCGTCAACGTCTCAAATTGGACTCAGTTTCTGTGTTACATTCCGAAGCCTATAACTTGTGACTTTTTCGCTACCGAAACTCGTAATTGGACTCAAACTCTTGTATTACTATTATTTCAACACATTTGATGTGTTGGAACAAGATTCGGGACCGTCGAAACAAGTTAGCTCCATCCGTTCGTCAACGTCTCAAATTGGACTCAGTTTGTTTGTTACATTCCAAAGTCTATAACTTGTGACTTTTTCGCAACTGGACCTCGTAATTTGACTCAAACTCTTCCATTACTATTGTTTCATCACATTTGAAGTGGTGGAACAAGATTCGTGACAGTCGAAACAAGTTAGCTCCATCCGTGCGTCAACGTCTCAAATTGGACTCAGTTTGTGTGTTACATTCCGAAGCTTATAACTTGTGACTTTTTTGCAACCGGACCTCGTAATTGGACTCAAACTCTTCCATTACTATTGTTTCATCACATTTGAAGTAGTGGAACAAGATTCGTGACAGTCGAAACAATTTAGCTCCATCCGTGCGTCAACGTCTCAAATTGGACTCAATTTGTGTGTTACATTCCGAAGGCTATAACTTGTGACTTTTTCTCAACCGGACCTCGTAATTGGACTCAAACTCTTCCATTACTATTGTTTCATCACATTTGAGTTGGTGGAACAAGATTCGTGACAGTCGAAACAAGTTAGCTCCATCCGTGCGTCAACGTCTCAAATTGGACTCAGTTTGTGTGTTACATTCCGAAGGCTATAACTTGTGACTTTTTCTCAACCGGACCTCGTAATTGGACTCAAACTCTTCCATTACTATTGTTTCATCACATTTGAAGTGGTGGAACAGGATTCGTGACAGTCGAAACAATTTAGCTCCATCCGTGCGTCAACGTCTCAAATTGGACTCAGTTTGTGTCTTACATTCCGAAGGCTATAACTTGTGACTTTTTCTCAACCGGACCTCGTAATTGGACTCAAACTCTTCCATTACTATTGTTTCATCACATTTGAAGTGGTGGAACAAGATTCGTGACAGTCGAAACAAGTTAGCTCCATCCGTGCGTCAACGTCTCAAATTGGACTCAATTTGTGTGTTACATTCCTAAGTCTATAACTTGTGACTTTTTCGCTACCGGAACTCGTAATTGGACTCAAACTCTTGTATTACTATTATTTCAACACATTTGATGTGTTGGAACAAGATTCGGGACCGTCGAAACAAGTTAGCTCCATCCGTTCGTCAACGTCTCAAATTGGACTCAGTTTGTTTGTTACATTCCTAAGTCTATAACTTGTGACTTTTTCGCAACCGGACCTCGTAATTGGACTCAAACTCTTCCATTACTATTGTTTCATCATATTTGAAGTGGTGGAACAAGATTCGTGACAGTCGAAACAAGTTAGCTCCATCCGTGCGTCAACGTCTCAAATTGGACTTAGTTTGTGTCTTACATTCCGAAGCTTATAACTTGTGGCTTTTTTGCAACCGGACCTCGTAATTGGACTCAAACTCTTCCATTACTATTGTTTCATCACATTTGAGTTGGTGGAACAAGATTCGTGACAGTCGAAACAAGTTAGCTCCATCCGTGCGTCAACGTCTCAAATTGGACTCAGTTTGTGTGTTACATTCCGAAGGCTATAACTTGTGACTTTTTGTCAACCGGACCTCGTAATTGGACTCAAACTCTTCCATTACTATTGTTTCAACACATTTGAAGTGGTGGAACAAGATTCGTGACAGTCGAAACAAGTTAGCTCCATCCGTGCGTCAACGTCTCAAATTGGACTCAATTTGTGTGTTACATTCCTAAGTCTATAACTTGTGACTTTTTCGCTACCAGAACTCGTAATTGGACTCAAACTCTTGTATTACTATTATTTCAACACATTTGATGTGTTGGAACAAGATTCCTGACAGTCGAAACAAGTTAGCTCCATCCGTGCGTCAACGTCTCAAATTGGACTCAGTTTGTGTGTTACATTCCGAAGGCTATAACTTGTGACTTTTTCTCAACCGGACCTCGTAATTGGACTCAAACTCTTCCATTACTATTGTTTCATCACATTTGAAGTGGTGGAACAAGATTCGTGACAGTCGAAACAATTTAGCTCCATCCGTGCGTCAACGTCTCAAATTGGACTCAGTTTGTGTGTTACATTCCGAAGGCTATAACTTGTGACTTTTTCTCAACCGGACCTCGTACTTGGACTCAAACTCTTCCATTACTATTGTTTCATCACATTTGAAGTGGTGGAACAAGATTCGTGACAGTCGAAACAAGTTAGCTCCATCCGTGCGTCAAAGTCTCAAATTGGACTCAATTTGTGTGTTACATTCCTAAGTCTATAACTTGTGACTTTTTCGCTACCGGAACTCGTAATTGGACTCAAACTCTTGTATTACTATTATTTCAACACATTTGATGTGTTGGAACAAGATTCGGGACCGTCTAAACAAGTTAGCTCCATCCGTTCGTCAACGTCTCAAATTGGACTCAGTTTGTTTGTTACATTCCTAAGTCTATAACTTGTGACTTTTTCGCAACCGGACCTCGTAATTGGACTCAAACTCTTCCATTACTATTGTTTCATCATATTTGAAGTGGTGGAACAAGATTCGTGACAGTCGAAACAAGTTAGCTCCATCCGTGCGTCAACGTCTCAAATTGGACTCAGTTTGTGTGTTACATTCCGAAGCTTATAACTTGTGACTTTTTTGCAACCGGACCTCGTAATTGGACTCAAACTCTTCCATTACTATTGTTTCATCACATTTGAGTTGGTGGAACAAGATTCGTGACAGTCGAAACAAGTTAGCTCCGTCCGTGCGTCAACGTCTCAAATTGGACTCAGTTTGTGTGTTACATTCCGAAGGCTATAACTTGTGACTTTTTCGCAACCGGACCACGTAATTGGACTCAAACTCTTCCATTACTATTGTTTCATCACATTTGAAGTGGTGGAACAATATTCGTGACAGTCGAAAAAAGTTAGCTCCATCCGTGCGTCAACGTCTCAAATTGGACTCAATTTGTGTGTTACATTCCTAAGTCTATAACTTGTGACTTTTTCGCAACCGGACCTCGTAATTGGACTCAAACTCTTCCATTACTATTGTTTCATCACATTTGAAGTAGTGGAACAATATTCGTGACAGTCGAAACAAGTTAGCTCCATCCGTGCGTCAACGTCTCAAATTGGACTCAATTTGTGTGTTACATTCCTAAGTCTATAACTTGTGACTTTTTCGCTACCAGAACTCGTAATTGGACTCAAACTCTTGTATTACTATTATTTCAACACATTTGATGTGTTGGAACAAGATTCGGGACCGTCGAAACAAGTTAGCTCCATCCGTTCGTCAACGTCTCAAATTGGACTCAGTTTGTGTGTTGCATTCCTAAGTCTATAACTTGTGACTTTTTCGCAACCGGACCTCGTAATTGGACTCAAACTCTTCCATTACTATTGTTTCATCATATTTGAAGTGGTGGAACAAGATTCGTGACAGTCGAAACAAGTTAGCTCCATCCGTGCGTCAACGTCTCAAATTGGACTCAGTTTGTGTGTTACATTCCGAACCTATAACTTGTGACTTTTTCGCAACCTGACCTCGTAATTGGACTCAAACTCTTGTATTTCTATTATTTCAACACATTTGATGTGTTGGAACAAGATTCGGGACCGTCGAAACAAGTTAGCTCTATCCGTTCGTCAACGTCTCAAATTGGACTAAGTTTGTGTGTTATTTCCGAACTCTATAACTTGTGACTTTTTCGCAACCGGACATCGTAATTGGACTCAAACTCTTCCATTACTATTGTTTCATCACATTTGAAGTGGTGGAACAAGATTCGTGACAGTCGAAACAAGTTAGCTCCATCCGTGCGTCAACGTCTCAAATTGGACTCAGTTTGTGTGTTACATTCCTAAGTCTATAACTTGTAACTTTTTCGCAACCGGACCTCGTAATTGGACTCAAACTCTTCCATTACTATTGTTTCATCACATTTGAAGTAGTGGAACAAGATTCGTGACAGTCGAAACAAGTTAGCTCCATCCGTGCGTCAACGTCTCAAATTGGACTCAGTTTCTGTGTTACATTCCGAAGCCTATAACTTGTGACTTTTTCGCTACCGAAACTCGTAATTGGACTCAAACTCTTGTATTACTATTATTTCAACACATTTGATGTGTTGGAACAAGATTCGGGACCGTCGAAACAAGTTAGCTCCATCCGTTTGTCAACGTCTCAAATTGGACTCAGTTTGTTTGTTACATTCCAAAGTCTATAACTTGTGACTTTTTCGCAACCGGACCTCGTAATTTGACTCAAACTCTTCCATTACTATTGTTTCATCACATTTGAAGTGGTGGAACAAGATTCGTGACAGTCGAAACAAGTTAGCTCCATCCGTGCGTCAACGTCTCAAATTGGACTCAGTTTGTGTGTTACATTCCGAAGCTTATAACTTGTGACTTTTTTGCAACCGGACCTCGTAATTGGACTCAAACTCTTCCATTACTATTGTTTCATCACATTTGAAGTGGTGGAACAAGATTCGTGACAGTCGAAACAATTTAGCTCCATCCGTGCGTCAACGTCTCAAATTGGACTCAGTTTGTGTGTTACATTCCGAAGGCTATAACTTGTGACTTTTTCTCAACCGGACCTCGTAATTGGACTCAAACTCTTCCATTACTATTGTTTCATCACATTTGAAGTAGTGGATCAATATTCGTGACAGTCGAAACAAGTTAGCTCCATCCGTGCGTCAACGTCTCAAATTGGACTCAGTTTGTGTGTTACATTCCGAAGCTTATAACTTGTGGCTTTTTTGCAACCGGACCTCGTAATTGGACTCAAACTCTTCCATTACTATTGTTTCATCACATTTGAGTTGGTGGAACAAGATTCGTGACAGTCGAAACAAGTTAGCTCCATCCGTGCGTCAACGTCTCAAATTGGACTCAGTTTGTGTGTTACATTCCGAAGGCTATAACTTGTGACTTTTTCTCAACCGGACCTCGTAATTGGACTCAAACTCTTCCATTACTATTGTTTCATCACATTTGAAGTGGTGGAACAAGATTCGTGACAGTCGAAACAATTTAGCTCCATCCGTGCGTCAACGTCTCAAATTGGACTCAGTTTGTGTGTTACATTCCGAAGGCTATAACTTGTGACTTTTTCTCAACCGGACCTCGTAATTGGACTCAAACTCTTCCATTACTATTGTTTCATCACATTTGAAGTGGTAGAACAAGATTCGTGACAGGCGAAACAAGTTAGCTCCATCCGTGCGTCAACGTCTCAAATTGGACTCAATTTGTGTGTTACATTCCTAAGTCTATAACTTGTGACTTTTTCGCTACCGGAACTCGTAATTGGACTCAAACTCTTGTATTACTATTATTTCAACACATTTGATGTGTTGGAACAAGATTCGAGACCGTCGAAACAAGTTAGCTCCATCCGTTCGTCAACGTCTCAAATTGGACTCAGTTTGTTTGTTACATTCCTAAGTCTATAACTTGTGACTTTTTCGCAACCGGACCTCGTAATTGGACTCAAACTCTTCCATTACTATTGTTTCATCATATTTGAAGTGGTGGAACAAGATTCGTGATAGTCGAAACAAGTTAGCTCCATCCGTGCGTCAACGTCTCAAATTGGACTTAGTTTGTGTGTTACATTCCGAAGCTTATAACTTGTGGCTTTTTTGCAACCGGACCTCGTAATTGGACTCAAACTCTTCCATTACTATTGTTTCATCACATTTGAGTTGGTGGAACAAGATTCGTGACAGTCGAAACAAGTTAGCTCCATCCGTGCGTCAACGTCTCAAATTGGACTCAGTTTGTGTGTTACATTCCGAAGGCTATAACTTGTGACTTTTTCTCAACCGGACCTCCTAATTGGACTCAAACTCTTCCATTACTATTGTTTCATCACATTTGAAGTGGTGGAACAAGATTGGTGACAGTCGAAACAAGTTAGCTCCATCCGTGCGTCAACGTCTCAAATTGGACTCAGTTTGTGTGTTACATTCCGAAGGCTATAACTTGTGACTTTTTCTCAACCGGACCTCGTAATTGGACTCAAACTCTTCCATTACTATTGTTTCATCACATTTGAAGTGGTGGAACAAGATTCGTGACAGTCGAAACAAGTTAGCTCCATCCGTGCGTCAACGTCTCAAATTGGACTCAATTTGTGTGTTACATTCCTATGTCTATAACTTGTGACTTTTTCGCAACCGGACCTCGTAATTGGACTCAAACTCTTCCATTACTATTGTTTCATCATATTTGAAGTGGTGGAACAAGATTCGTGACAGTCGAAACAAGTTAGCTCCATCCGTGCGTCAACGTCTCAAATTGGACTCAGTTTGTGTGTTACATTCCGAACCTATAACTTGTGACTTTTTCGCAACCGGACCTCGTAATTGGACTCAAACTCTTGTATTTCTATTATTTCAACACATTTGATGTGTTGGAACAAGATTCGGGACCGTCGAAACAAGTTAGCTCCATCCGTTCGTCAACGTCTCAAATTGGACTAAGTTTGTGTGTTATTTCCGAACTCTATAACTTGTGACTTTTTCGCAACCGGACCTCGTAATTGGACTCAAACTCTTCCATTACTATTGTTTCATCACATTTGAACTGGTGGAACAAGATTCGTGACAGTCGAAACAATTTAGCTCCATCCGTGCGTCAACGTCTCAATTTGGACTCAGTTTGTGTGTTATATTCCGAAGGCTATAACTTGTGACTTTTTCGCAACCGGACCTCGTAATTGGACTCAAACTCTTCCATTACTATTGTTTCATCACATTTGAAGTAGTGGAACAAGATTCGTGACTGTCGAAACAAGTTAGCTCCATCCGTGCGTCAACGTCTCAAATTGGACTCAGTTTCTGTGTTACATTCCGAAGGCTATAACTTGTGACTTTTTCGCTACCGGAACTCGTAATTGGACTCAAACTCTTGTATTACTATTATTTCAACACATTTGATGTGTTGGAACAAGATTCGGGACCGTCGAAACAAGTTAGCTCCATCCGTTCGTCAACGTCTCAAATTGGACTCAGTTTGTTTGTTACATTCCTAAGTCTATAACTTGTGACTTTTTCGCAACCGGACCTCGTAATTGGACTCAAACTCTTCCATTACTATTGTTTCACCATATTTGAAGTGGTGGAACAAGATTCGTGACAGTCGAAACAAGTTAGCTCCATCCGTGCGTCAACGTCTCAAATTGGACTCAGTTTGTGTGTTACATTCCGAAGGCTATAACTTGTGACTTTTTCGCAACCGTACCTCGTAATTGGACTCAAACTCTTCCATTACTATTGTTTCATCACATTTGAAGTGGTGGAACAAGATTCGTGACAGTCGAAACAAGTTAGCTCCATCCGTGCGTCAACGTCTCAAATTGGACTCAATTTGTGTGTTACATTCCTAAGTCTATAACTTGTGACTTTTTCGCAACCGACCTCGTAATTGGACTCAAACTCTTCCATTACTATTGTTTCAACACATTTGATGTGTTGGAACAAGATTCGGGACCGTCGAAACAAGTTAGCTCCATCCGTGCGTCAACGTCTCAAATTGGACTCAATTTGTGTGTTACATTCCTAAGTCTATAACTTGTGACTTTTTCGCAACCGGACCTCGTAATTGGACTCAAACTCTTCCATTACTATTGTTTCAACACATTTGATGTGTTGGAACAAGATTCGGGACAGTCGAAACAAGTTAGCTCCATCCGTGCGTCAACGTCTCAAATTGGACTCAGTTTGTGTGTTACATTCCGAAGGCTATAACTTTTGACTTTTTCTCAACCGGACCTCGTAATTGGACTCAAACTCTTCCATTACTATTGTTTCATCACATTTGAAGTGGTGGAACAAGATTCGTGACAGTCGAAACAATTTAGCTCCATCCGTGCGTCAACGTCTCAAATTGGGCTCAGTTTGTGTGTTATATTCCGAAGGCTATAACTTGTGACTTTTTCGCAACCGGACCTCGTAATTGGACTCAAACTCTTCCATTACTATTGTTTCATCACATTTGAAGTAGTGGAACAAGATTCGTGACAGTCGAAACAAGTTAGCTCCATCCGTGCGTCAACGTCTCAAATTGGACTCAGTTTCTGTGTTACATTCCGAAGCCTATAACTTGTGACTTTTTCGCTACCGGAACTCGTAATTGGACTCAAACTCTTGTATTACTATTATTTCAACACATTTGATGTGTTGGAACAAGATTCGGGACCGTCGAAACAAGTTAGCTCCATCCGTTCGTCAACGTCTCAAATTGGACTCAGTTTGTTTGTTACATTCCTAAGTCTATAACTTGTGACTTTTTCGCAACCGGACCTCGTAATTGGACTCAAACTCTTCCATGACTATTGTTTCATCATATTTGAAGTGGTGGAACAAGATTCGTGACAGTCGAAACAAGTTAGCTCCATCCGTGCGTCAACGTCTCAAATTGGACTCAGTTTGTGTGTTACATTCCGAAGCTTATAACTTGTGACTTTTTTGCAACCGGACCTCGTAATTGGACTCAAACTCTTCCATTACTATTGTTTCATCACATTTGAGTTGGTGGGAACAAGATTAGTGACAGTCGAAACAAGTTAGCTCCATCCGTGCGTCAACGTCTCAAATTGGACTCAGTTTGTGTGTTACATTCCGAAGGCTATAACTTGTGACTTTTTCGCAACCGGACCTCGTAATTGGACTCAAACTCTTCCATTACTATTGTTTCATCACATTTGAAGTGGTGGAACAAGATTCCTGACAGTCGAAACTAGTTAGCTCCATCCGTGCGTCAAACGTCTCAAATTGGACTCAATTGTGTGTTACATTCCTAAGTCTATAACTTGTGACTTTTTCGCAACCGGACCTCGTAATTGGACTCAAACTCTTCCATTACTATTGTTTCAACACATTTGATGTGTTGGAACAAGATTCGGGACCGTCGAAACAAGTTAGCTCCATCCGTGCGTCAACGTCTCAAATTGGACTCAGTTTGTGTGTTACATTCCGAAGCTTATAACTTGTGACTTTTTTGCAACCAGACCTCGTAATTGGACTCAAACTCTTCCATTACTATTGTTTCATCACATTTGAGTTGGTGGAACAAGATTCGTGACAGTCGAAACAAGTTAGCTCCATCCGTGCGTCAACGTCTCAAATTGGACTCAGTTTGTGTGTTACATTCCGAAGGCTATAACTTGTGACTTTTTCTCAACCGGACCTCGTAATTGGACTCAAACTCTTCCATTACTATTGTTTTCATCACATTTGAAGTGGTGGAACAAGATTCGTGACAGTCGAAACAATTTAGCTCCATCCGTGCGTCAACGTCTCAAATTGGACTCAGTTTGTGTGTTACATTCCGAAGGCTATAACTTGTGACTTTTTCGCAACCGGACCTCGTAATTGGACTCAAACTCTTCCATTACTATTGTTTCATCACATTTGAAGTAGTGGAACAAGATTCGTGACAGTCGAAACAAGTTAGCTCCATCCGTGCGTCAACGTCTCAAATTGGACTCAGTTTCTGTGTTACATTCCGAAGCCTATAACTTGTGACTTTTTCGCTACCGGAACTCGTAATTGGACTCAAACTCTTGTATTACTATTATTTCAACACATTTGATGTGTTGAAACAAGATTCGGGACCGTCGAAACAAGTAGCTCCATCCGTTCGTCAACGTCTCAAATTGGACTCAGTTTGTTTGTTACATTCCTAAGTCTATAACTTGTGACTTTTTCGCAACCGGACCTCGTAATTGGACTCAAACTCTTCCATTACTATTGTTCATCATATTTGAAGTGGTGGAACAAGATTCGTGACAGTCGAAACAAGTTAGCTCCATCCGTGCGTCAACGTCCCAAATTGGACTCAGTTTGTGTGTTACATTCCGAAGCTTATAACTTGTGACTTTTTTGCAACCGGACCTCGTAATTGGACTCAAACTCTTCCATTACTATTGTTTCATCACATTTGAGTTGGTGGAACAAGATTCGTGACAGTCGAACAAGTTAGCTCCATCCGTGCGTCAACGTCTCAAATTGGACTCAGTTGTGTGTTACATTCCGAAGGCTATACTTGTGACTTTTTCGCAACCGGACCTCGTAATTGGACTCAAACTCTTCCATTACTATTGTTTCATCACATTTGAAGTGGTGGAACAAGATTCGTGACAGTCGAAACAAGTTAGCTCCATCCGTGCGTCAACGTCTCAAATTGGACTCAATTTGTGTGTTACATTCCTAAGTCTATAACTTGTGACTTTTTCGCAACCGGACCTCGTAATTGGACTCAAACTCTCCATTACTATTGTGCAACACAATTGATGTGTTGGAACAAGATTCGGGACCGTCGAAACAAGTTAGCTCCATCCGTGCGTCAACGTCTCAAATTGGACTCAGTTTGTGTGTTACATTCCGAAGCTTATAACTTGTGACTTTTTTGCGACCAGACCTCGTAATTGGACTCAAACTCTTCCATTACTATTGTTTCATCACATTTGAGTTGGTGGAACAAGATTCGTGACAGGCGAAACAAGTTAGCTCCATCCGTGCGTCAACGTCTCAAATTGGACTCAGTTTGTGTGTTACATTCCGAAGGCTATAACTTGTGACTTTTTCTCAACCGGACCTCGTAATTGGACTCAAACTCTTCCATTACTATTGTTTCATCACATTGAAGTGGTGGAACAAGATTCGTGACAGTCGAAACAATTTAGCTCCATCCGTGCGTCAACGTCTCAAATTGGACTCAGTTTGTGTGTTACATTCCGAAGGCTATAACTTGTGACTTTTTCGCAACCGGACCTCGTAATTGGACTCAAACTCTTCCATTACTATTGTTTCATCATATTTGAAGTGGTGGAACAAGATTCGTGACAGTCGAAACAAGTTAGCTCCATCCGTGCGTCAACGTCTCAAATTGGACTCAGTTTGTGTGTTACATTCCGAAGCTTATAACTTGTGACTTTTTTGCAACCGGACCTCGTAATTGGACTCAAACTCTTCCATTACTATTGTTTCATCACATTTGAGTTGGTGGAACAAGATTCGTGACAGTCGAAACAAGTTAGCTCCATCCGTGCGTCAACGTCTCAAATTGGACTCAGTTTGTGTGTTACATTCCGAAGCTATAACTTGTGACTTTTTCGCAACCGGACCTCGTAATTGGACTCAAACTCTTCCATTACTATTGTTTCATCACATTTGAAGTGGTGGAACAAGATTCGTGACAGTCGAAACAAGTTAGCTCCATCCGTGCGTCAACGTCTCAAATTGGACTCAGTTTGTGTGTTACATTCCGAAGCTATAACTTGTGACTTTTTCGCAACCGGACCTCGTAATTGGACTCAAACTCTTCCATTACTATTGTTTCATCACATTTGAGTGTGGAACAAGATTCGTGACAGTCGAAACAAGTTAGCTCCATCCGTGCGTCAACGTCTCAAATTGGACTCAGTTTGTGTGTTACATTCCGAAGTTATAACTTGTGACTTTTTCGCAACCGGACCTCGTAATTGGACTCAAACTCTTCCATTACTATTGTTTCATCACATTTGAAGTGGTGGAACAAGATTCGTGACAGTCGAAACAAGTTAGCTCCATCCGTGCGTCAACGTCTCAAATTGGACTCAGTTTGTGTGTTACATTCCGAAGCTATAACTTGTGACTTTTTCGCAACCGGACCTCGTAATTGGACTCAAACTCTTCCATTACTATTGTTTCATCACATTTGAAGTGGTTGGAACAAGATTCGTGACAGTCGAAACAAGTTAGCTCCATCCGTGCGTCAACGTCTCAAATTGGACTCAGTTTGTGTGTTACATTCCGAAGCTATAACTTGTGACTTTTTCGCAACCGGACCTCGTAATTGGACTCAAACTCTTCCATTACTATTGTTTCATCACATTTGAAGTGTGGAACAAGATTCGTGACAGTCGAAACAAGTTAGCTCCATCCGTGCGTCAACGTCTCAAATTGGACTCAGTTTTGTGTTACATTCCGAAGCTATAACTTGTGACTTTTTCGCAACCGGACCTCGTAATTGGACTCAAACTCTTTATTACTATTATTTCAACACATTTGAATGTGTTGGAACAAGATTCGGACAGTCGAAACAAGTTAGCTCCATCCGTCGTCAACGTCTCAAATTGGACTCAGTTTGTGTGTTACATTCCGAAGTCTATAACTTGTGACTTTTTCGCAACCGGACCTCGTAATTGGACTCAAACTCTTCCATTACTATTGTTTCATCACATTTGAAGTGTGGAACAAGATTCGTGACAGTCGAAACAAGTTAGCTCCATCCGTGCGTCAACGTCTCAAATTGGACTCAGTTTGTGTGTTACATTCCGAAGCTTATAACTTGTGACTTTTTTCGCAACCGGACCTCGTAATTGGACTCAAACTCTTCCATTACTATTGTTTCATCACATTTGAAGTGGTGGAACAAGATTCGTGACAGTCGAAACAAGTTAGCTCCATCCGTGCGTCAACGTCTCAAATTGGACTCAGTTTGTGTGTTACATTCCGAAGCTATAACTTGTGACTTTTTCGCAACCGGACCTCGTAATTGGACTCAAACTCTTCCATTACTATTGTTTCATCACATTTGAAGTGGTGGAACAAGATTCGTGACAGTCGAAACAAGTTAGCTCCATCCGTGCGTCAACGTCTCAAATTGGACTCATTTGTGTGTTACATTCCGAAGTCTATAACTTGTGACTTTTTCGCAACCGGACCTCGTAATTGGACTCAAACTCTTCCATTACTATTGTTCAACACATTTGAAGTGTTGGAACAAGATTCGGACGTCGAAACAAGTTAGCTCCATCCGTGCGTCAACGTCTCAAATTGGACTCAGTTTGTGTGTTACATTCCGAAGTCTATAACTTGTGACTTTTTCGACCGGACCTCGTAATTGGACTCAAACTCTTCCATTACTATTGTTTCATCACATTTGAGTGGTGGAACAAGATTCGTGACAGTCGAAACAAGTTAGCTCCATCCGTGCGTCAACGTCTCAAATTGGACTCAGTTTGTGTGTTACATTCCGAAGCTATAACTTGTGACTTTTTCGCAACCGGACCTCGTAATTGGACTCAAACTCTTCCATTACTATTGTTTCATCACATTTGAAGTGGTGGAACAAGATTCGTGACAGTCGAAACAAGTTAGCTCCATCCGTGCGTCAACGTCTCAAATTGGACTCAGTTTGTGTGTTACATTCCGAAGCTATAACTTGTGACTTTTTCGCAACCGGACCTCGTAATTGGACTCAAACTCTTCCATTACTATTGTTTCATCACATTTGAAGTGTGGAACAAGATTCGTGACAGTCGAAACAAGTTAGCTCCATCCGTGCGTCAACGTCTCAAATTGGACTCAGTTTGTGTGTTACATTCCGAAGCTATAACTTGTGACTTTTTCGCAACCGGACCTCGTAATTGGACTCAAACTTTCCATTACTATTGTTTCACACATTTGAAGTGTTGGAACAAGATTCGGACAGTCGAAACAAGTTAGCTCCATCCGTGCGTCAACGTCTCAAATTGGACTCAGTTTGTGTGTTACATTCCGAAGCTATAACTTGTGACTTTTTCGCAACCGGACCTCGTAATTGGACTCAAACTCTTCCATTACTATTGTTTCAACACATTTGATGTGTTGGAACAAGATTCGGACGTCGAAACAAGTTAGCTCCATCCGTGCGTCAACGTCTCAAATTGGACTCAGTTTGTGTGTTACATTCCGAAGTTATAACTTGTGACTTTTTCGCAACCGGACCTCGTAATTGGACTCAAACTCTTCCATTACTATTGTTTCATCACATTTGAAGTGGTGGAACAAGATTCGTGACAGTCGAAACAAGTTAGCTCCATCCGTGCGTCAACGTCTCAAATTGGACTCAGTTTGTGTGTTACATTCCGAAGCTATAACTTGTGACTTTTTCGCAACCGGACCTCGTAATTGGACTCAAACTCTTCCATTACTATTGTTTCATCACATTTGAGTTGGTGGAACAAGATTCGGACAGTCGAAACAAGTTAGCTCCATCCGTGCGTCAACGTCTCAAATTGGACTCAGTTTGTGTGTTACATTCCGAAGCTATAACTTGTGACTTTTTCGCAACCGGACCTCGTAATTGGACTCAAACTCTTCCATTACTATTGTTTCATCACATTTGAAGTGGTGGAACAAGATTCGTGACAGTCGAAACAAGTTAGCTCCATCCGTGCGTCAACGTCTCAAATTGGACTCAGTTTGTGTGTTACATTCCGAAGCTATAACTTGTGACTTTTTCGCAACCGGACCTCGTAATTGGACTCAAACTCTTCCATTACTATTGTTTCATCACATTTGAAGTGTGGAACAAGATTCGTGACAGTCGAAACAAGTTAGCTCCATCCGTGCGTCAACGTCTCAAATTGGACTCATTTGTGTGTTACATTCCGAAGCTATAACTTGTGACTTTTTCGCTACCGGACTCGTAATTGGACTCAAACTTTATTACTATTATTTCAACACATTTGATGTGTTGGAACAAGATTCGGGACGTCGAAACAAGTTAGCTCCATCCGTGCGTCAACGTCTCAAATTGGACTCAGTTTGTGTGTTACATTCCGAAGCTATAACTTGTGACTTTTTCGCAACCGGACCTCGTAATTGGACTCAAACTCTTCCATTACTATTGTTTCATCACATTTGAAGTGGTGGAACAAGATTCGTGACAGTCGAAACAAGTTAGCTCCATCCGTGCGTCAACGTCTCAAATTGGACTCATTTGTGTGTTACATTCCTAAGTCTATAACTTGTGACTTTTTCGCAACCGGACCTCGTAATTGGACTCAAACTCTTCCATTACTATTGTTTCATCACATTTGAAGTAGTGGAACAAGATTCGTGACAGTCGAAACAAGTTAGCTCCATCCGTGCGTCAACGTCTCAAATTGGACTCAGTTTGTGTGTTACATTCCGAAGCCTATAACTTGTGACTTTTTCGCTACCGGACTCGTAATTGGACTCAAACTCTTATTACTATTTTTCATCACATTTGAGTGTGGAACAAGATTCGGACGTCGAAACAAGTTAGCTCCATCCGTCGTCAACGTCTCAAATTGGACTCAGTTTGTGTGTTACATTCCTAAGTCTATAACTTGTGACTTTTTCGCAACCGGACCTCGTAATTGGACTCAAACTCTTCCATTACTATTGTTTCATATTTGAAGTGGTGGAACAAGATTCGTGACAGTCGAAACAAGTTAGCTCCATCCGTGCGTCAACGTCTCAAATTGGACTCAGTTTGTGTGTTACATTCCGAACCTATAACTTGTGACTTTTTCGCAACCGGACCTCGTAATTGGACTCAAACTCTTATTCTATTATTTCACACATTTGATGTGTTGGAACAAGATTCGGGACAGTCGAAACTAGTTAGCTCCATCCGTCGTCAACGTCTCAAATTGGACTCAGTTTGTGTGTTACATTCCGAAGCCTATAACTTGTGACTTTTTTGCAACCGGACCTCGTAATTGGACTCAAACTCTTCCATTACTATTGTTTCAACATATTTGAAGTGTTGGAACAAGATTCGGGACAGTCGAAACAAGTTAGCTCCATCCGTTCGTCAACGTCTCAAATTGGACTCAGTTTTGTGTTACATTCCGAAGCCTATAACTTGTGACTTTTTCGCAACCGGACCTCATAATTAGACTCAAACTCTTCCATTACTATTGTTTAACAGATTTGAAGTGTTGGAACAAGATTGGGACAGTCGAAACAAGTTAGCTCCATCCGTGCGTCAACGTCTCAAATTGGACTCAGTTTGTGTGTTACATTCCGAAGCTATAACTTGTGACTTTTTCGCAACCGGACCTCGTAATTGGACTCAAACTCTTGTATTACTATTATTTCAACACATTTGAGTGTTGGAACAAGATTCGGGACGATCGAAACTAGTTAGCTCCATCCGTTCGTCAACGTCTCAAATTGGACTCAGTTTGTGTGTTACATTCCGAAGCCTATAACTTGTGACTTTTTGCAACCGGACCTCGTAATTGGACTCAACTCTTCCATTACTATTGTTTCAACATATTTGAAGTGTTGGAACAAGATTCGGGACAGTCGAAACAAGTTAGCTCCATCCGTTCGTCAACGTCTCAAATTGGACTCAGTTTGTGTGTTACATTCCGAAGCCTATAACTTGTGACTTTTTCGCAACCGGACCTCATAATTAGACTCAAACTCTTCCATTACTATTGTTTCAACATTTGAAGTGTGGGAACAATATTGGACAGTCGAAACAAGTTAGCTCCATCCGTCGTCAACGTCTCAAATTGGACTCAGTTTCTGTGTTGCATTCCGAAGCCTATAACTTGTGACTTTTTCGCAACCGGACCTCGTATTGGACTCAAACTCTTCATACTATTGTTTCAACACATTTGATGTGTTGGAACAAGATTCGGACGTCGAAACAAGTTAGCTCCATCCGTGCGTCAACGTCTCAAATTGGACTCAGTTTGTGTGTTACATTCCGAAGTCTATAACTTGTGACTTTTTCGCAACCGGACCTCGTAATTGGACTCAAACTCTTCTATTACTATTGTTTCAACAGATTTGAAGTGTTGGAACAAGATTGGGACAGTCGAAACAAGTTAGCTCCATCCGTGCGTCAACGTCTCAAATTGGACTCAGTTTGTGTGTACATTCCGAACCTATAACTTGTGACTTTTTCGCAATCAACCTCGTAATTACTCAAACTCTTCCATTATTATTGTTTCAACACATTTGAAGTATTGGAACATGATTCGGGACAGTCGAAACAAGTTAGCTCCATCCGTGCGTCAACGTCTCAAATTGGACTAGTTTGTTGTTACATTCCGAAGCCTATAACTTGTGACTTTTTCGCAACCGGACCTCGTAATTGGACTCAAACTCTTTATTACTATTATTTCAACACATTTGATGTGTTGGAACAAGATTCGGGAGGTCGAAACAAGTTAGCTCCATCCGTCGTCAACGTCTCAAATTGGACTCAGTTTGTGTGTTACATTCCGAAGCTATAACTTGTGACTTTTTCGCAACCGGACCTCGTAATTGGACTCAAACTCTTCCATTACTATTGTTTCATCACATTTGAAGTGTGTGGAACAAGATTCGTGACAGTCGAAACAAGTTAGCTCCATCCGTGCGTCAACGTCTCAAATTGGACTCAGTTTGTGTGTTACATTCCGAACCTATAACTTGTGACTTTTTCGCAACCGGACTCGTAATTGGACTCAAACTCTTCCATTACTATTGTTTCATCACATTTGAAGGTGGAACAAGATTCGTGACAGTCGAAACAAGTTAGCTCCATCCGTGCGTCAACGTCTCAAATTGGACTCAATTTGTGTGTTACATTCCGAAGTCTATAACTTGTGACTTTTTCGCAACCGGACCTCGTAATTGGACTCAAACTCTTCCATTACTATTGTTTCATCACATTTGAAGGTGGAACAAGATTCGTGACAGTCGAAACAAGTTAGCTCCATCCGTGCGTCAACGTCTCAAATTGGACTCAGTTTGTGTGTTACATTCCGAAGCCTATAACTTGTGACTTTTTCGCAACCGGACTCGTAATTGGACTCAAACTCTTCCATTATTTATTTCAATCACATTTGAGTGTGGAACAAGATTCGTGACAGTCGAAACAAGTTAGCTCCATCCGTGCGTCAACGTCTCAAATTGGACTCAGTTTGTGTGTTACATTCCGAACCTATAACTTGTGACTTTTTCGCAACCGGACCTCGTAATTGGACTCAAACTCTTCCATTACTATTGTTTCATCACATTTGAAGTGGTGGAACAAGATTCGTGACGGTCGAAACAAGTTAGCTCCATCCGTGCGTCAACGTCTCAAATTGGACTCAGTTTGTGTGTTACATTCCTAAGTCTATAACTTGTGACTTTTTCGCAACCGGACCTCGTAATTGGACTCAAACTCTTCCATTACTATTGTTTCATCACATTTGAATAGTGGAACAAGATTCGTGACAGTCGAAACAAGTTAGCTCCATCCGTGCGTCAACGTCTCAAATTGGACTCAGTTTGTGTGTTACATTCCGAAGCCTATAACTTGTGACTTTTTCGCAACCGGACTCGTAATTGGACTCAAACTCTTGTATTACTATTTTTCAACACATTTGTGTGTTGGAACAAGATTCGGGACGTCGAAACAAGTTAGCTCCATCCGTCGTCAACGTCTCAAATTGGACTCAGTTTGTGTGTTACATTCCGAAGCCTATAACTTGTGACTTTTTTGCAACCGGACCTGTAATTGGACTCAAACTCTTCCATTACTATTGTTTCAACATATTTGAAGTGTTGGAACAAGATTCGGGACAGTCGAAACAAGTTAGCTCCATCCGTTCGTCAACGTCTCAAATTGGACTCAGTTTGTGTGTTACATTCCGAAGCCTATAACTTGTGACTTTTTCGCAACCGGACCTCATAATTAGACTCAAACTCTTCCATTACTATTGTTTAACAATTTGAAGTGTTGGAACATATTGGGACAGTCGAAACAAGTTAGCTCCATCCGTGCGTCAACGTCTCAAATTGGACTCAGTTTGTGTGTTACATTCCGAAGCTTATAACTTGTGACTTTTTCGCAACCGGACCTCGTAATTGGACTCAAACTCTTATTACTATTATTTCAACACATTTGAGTGTTGGAACAAGATTCGGGACGATCGAAACAAGTTAGCTCCATCCGTTCGTCAACGTCTCAAATTGGACTCAGTTTGTGTGTTACATTCCGAAGCCTATAACTTGTGACTTTTTCGCAACCGGACCTCGTAATTAGACTCAAACTCTTCCATTACTATTGTTTCAACATATTTGAAGTGTTGGAACAAGATTCGGGACAGTCGAAACAAGTTAGCTCCATCCGTTCGTCAACGTCTCAAATTGGACTCAGTTTTGTGTTACATTCCGAAGCCTATAACTTGTGACTTTTTCGCAACCGGACCTCATAATTAGACTCAAACTCTTCCATTACTATTGTTTCAACAGATTTGAAGTGTGGAACAATATTTGGACAGTCGAAACAAGTTAGCTCCATCCGTCGTCAACGTCTCAAATTGGACTCAGTTTCTGTGTTGCATTCCGAAGCCTATAACTTGTGACTTTTTCGCAACCGGACCTCGTAATTGGACTCAAACTCTTCATTACTATTGTTTCAACACATTTGATGTGTTGGAACAAGATTCGGACGTCGAAACAAGTTAGCTCCATCCGTGCGTCAACGTCTCAAATTGGACTCAGTTTGTGTGTTACATTCCTAAGTCTATAACTTGTGACTTTTTCGCAACCGGACCTCGTAATTGGACTCAAACTCTTCTATTACTATTGTTTCAACAGATTTGAGTGTTGGAACAAGATTGGGACAGTCGAAACAAGTTAGCTCCATCCGTGCGTCAACGTCTCAAATTGGACTCAGTTTGTGTGTTACATTCCGAACCTATAACTTGTGACTTTTTCGCAACCGGACCTCGTAATTGGACTCAAACTCTTCCATTACTATTGTTTCAACACATTTGAAGTTTGGAACAGATTCGGACAGTCGAAACAAGTTAGCTCCATCCGTGCGTCAACGTCTCAAATTGGACATAGTTTGTGTGTTACATTCCGAAGCCAATAACTTGTGACTTTTTCGCAACCGGACCTCGTAATTGGACTCAAACTCTTATTACTATTATTTCAACACATTTGAGTGTTGGAACAAGATCGACAGGTCGAAACAAGTTAGCTCCATCCGTCGTCAACGTCTCAAATTGGACTCAGTTTGTGTGTTACATTCCGAAGTCTATAACTTGTGACTTTTTCGCAACCGGACCTCGTAATTGGACTCAAACTCTTCCATTACTATTGTTTCATCATATTGAAGTGGTGAACAAGATTCGTGACAGTCGAAACAAGTTAGCTCCATCCGTCGTCAACGTCTCAAATTGGACTCAGTTTGTGTGTTACATTCCGAACCTATAACTTGTGACTTTTTCGCAACCGGACCACGTAATTGGACTCAAACTCTTCCATTACTATTGTTTCATCACATTTGAAGTGGTGGAACAAGATTCGTGACGGTCGAAACAAGTTAGCTCCATCCGTGCGTCAACGTCTCAAATTGGACTCAATTTGTGTGTTACATTCCTAAGTCTATAACTTGTGACTTTTTCGCAACCGGACCTCGTAATTGGACTCAAACTCTTCCATTACTATTGTTTCATCACATTTGAAGTAGTGGAACAATATTCGTGACAGTCGAAACAAGTTAGCTCCATCCGTGCGTCAACGTCTCAAATTGGACTCAGTTTGTGTGTTACATTCCGAAGCCTATAACTTGTGACTTTTTCGCTACCGGACTCGTAATTGGACTCAAACTCTTGTATTACTATTATTTCAACACATTTGAGTGTTGAACAAGATTCGGGACAGTCGAAACAAGTTAGCTCCATCCGTTCGTCAACGTCTCAAATTGGACTCAGTTTGTGTGTTACATTCCGAAGCCTATAACTTGTGACTTTTTTGCAACCGGACCTGTAATTAGACTCAAACTCTTCCATTACTATTGTTTCAACACATTTGAAGTGTTGGAACAAGATTCGGGACAGTCGAAACAAGTTAGCTCCATCCGTTCGTCAACGTCTCAAATTGGACTCAGTTTGTGTGTTACATTCCGAAGCCTATAACTTGTGACTTTTTGCAACCGGACCTCATAATTAGACTCAAACTCTTCCATTACTATTGTTTTAACAATTTGAAGTGTTGGAACAATATTGGGATAGTCGAAACAAGTTAGCTCCATCCGTGCGTCAACGTCTCAAATTGGACTCAGTTTGTGTGTTACATTCCGAAGCTTATAACTTGTGACTTTTTCGCAACCGGACCTCGTAATTGGACTCAAACTCTTATTACTATTTTTCAAACATTTGAGTGTTGGAACAAGATTCGGGACGATCGAAACAAGTTAGCTCCATCGTTCGTCAACGTCTCAAATTGGACTCAGTTTGTGTGTTACATTCCGAAGCCTATAACTTGTGACTTTTTGCAACCGGACCTGATAATTAGACTCAACTCTTCCATTACTATTGTTTCAACATTTGAAGTGTTGGAACAAGATTCGGGACAGTCGAAACAAGTTAGCTCCATCCGTTCGTCAACGTCTCAAATTGGACTCAGTTTCTGTGTTACATTCCGAAGCCTATAACTTGTGACTTTTTCGCAACCGGACCTCATAATTAGACTCAAACTCTTCTATTACTATTTTTCAACATTTGAAGTGTGGAACAATATTTGGACAGTCGAAACAAGTTAGCTCCATCCGCGTCAACGTCTCAAATTGGACTCAGTTTCTGTGTTACATTCCGAAGCTATAACTTGTGACTTTTTCGCAACCGGACCTCGTAATTGGACTCAAACTCTTCTATACTATTGTTTCAACACATTTGATGTGTTGGAAAAAGATTCGGAACGTCGAAACAAGTTAGCTCCATCCGTGCGTCAACGTCTCAAATTGGACTCAGTTTGTGTGTTACATTCCTAAGTCTATAACTTGTGACTTTTTCGCAACCGGACCTCGTAATTGGACTCAAACTCTTTATTACTATTGTTTCAACAGATTTGAAGTGTTGGAACAAGATTGGGACAGTCGAAACAAGTTAGCTCCATCCGTGCATCAACGTCTCAAATTGGACTCAGTTTGTGTGTTACATTCCGAAGCTTATAACTTGTGACTTTTTCGCAACCGGACCTCGTAATTGGACTCAAACTCTTCCATTACTATTGTTTCACACATTTGAAGTGGTGGAACAAGATTCGTGACAGTCGAAACAAGTTAGCTCCATCCGTGCGTCAACGTCTCAAATTGGACTCATTTGTGTGTTACATTCCTAAGTCTATAACTTGTGACTTTTTCGCAACCGGACCTCGTAATTGGACTCAAACTCTTCTATTACTATTGTTTCAACACATTTGAAGTGTTGGAACAAGATTGGGACAGTCGAAACAAGTTAGCTCCATCCGTGCATCAACGTCTCAAATTGGACTCAGTTTGTGTGTTACATTCCGAAGCTATAACTTGTGACTTTTTTGCAACCGGACCTCGTAATTGGACTCAAACTCTTCCATTACTATTGTTTCATCACATTTGAGTTGTGGAACAAGATTCGTGACAGTCGAAACAAGTTAGCTCCATCCGTGCGTCAACGTCTCAAATTGGACTCAGTTTGTGTGTTACATTCCGAAGCTATAACTTGTGACTTTTTCGCAACCGGACCTCGTAATTGGACTCAAACTCTTCCATTACTATTGTTTCATCACATTTGAAGTGGTGGAACAAGATTCGTGACAGTCGAAACAAGTTAGCTCCATCCGTGCGTCAACGTCTCAAATTGGACTCATTTGTGTGTTACATTCCGAAGTCTATAACTTGTGACTTTTTCAACCGGACCTCGTAATTGGACTCAAACTCTTCCATTACTATTGTTTCAACACATTTGATGTGTTGGAACAAGATTCGGGACGTCGAAACAAGTTAGCTCCATCCGTGCGTCAACGTCTCAAATTGGACTCAGTTTGTGTGTTACATTCCGAAGCGTATAACTTGTGACTTTTTGCAACCGGACCTCGTAATTAGACTCAAACTCTTCCATTACTATTGTTTCATCACATTTGAGTGGTGGAACAAGATTCGTGACAGTCGAAACAAGTTAGCTCCATCCGTGCGTCAACGTCTCAAATTGGACTCAGTTTGTGTGTTACATTCCGAAGCTTATAACTTGTGACTTTTTCGCAACCGGACCTCGTAATTGGACTCAAACTCTTGTATTACTATTATTTCAACACATTTGAGTGTTGGAACAAGATTCGGGACATCGAAACAAGTTAGCTCCATCCGTCGTCAACGTCTCAAATTGGACTCAGTTTGTGTGTTACATTCCGAAGCTATAACTTGTGACTTTTTTGCAACCGGACCTCGTAATTGGACTCAAACTCTTCCATTACTATTGTTTCATCACATTTGAAGTGGTGGAACAAGATTCGGACAGTCGAAACAAGTTAGCTCCATCCGTGCGTCAACGTCTCAAATTGGACTCATTTGTGTGTACATTCCTAAGTCTATAACTTGTGACTTTTTTCGCAACCGGACCTCGTAATTGGACTCAAACTCTTCTATTACTATTGTTTCAACAGATTTGAAGTGTTGGAAAGATTTGGGACAGTCGAAACAAGTTAGCTCCATCCGTGCGTCAACGTCTCAAATTGGACTCAGTTTGTGTGTTACATTCCGAAGCTTATAACTTGTGACTTTTTCGCAACCGGACCTCGTAATTGGACTCAAACTCTTCCATTACTATTGTTTCATCACATTTGAGTGTTGGAACAAGATTCGTGACAGTCGAAACAAGTTAGCTCCATCCGTGCGTCAACGTCTCAAATTGGACTCAGTTTGTGTGTTACATTCCGAAGCTATAACTTGTGACTTTTTCGCAACCGGACCTCGTAATTGGACTCAAACTCTTCCATTACTATTGTTTCATCACATTTGAAGTGTGGAACAAGATTCGGACAGTCGAAACAAGTTAGCTCCATCCGTGCGTCAACGTCTCAAATTGGACTCAATTTGTGTGTTACATTCCTAAGTCTATAACTTGTGACTTTTTCGCAACCGGACCTCGTAATTGGACTCAAACTCTTCCATTACTATTGTTTCAACACATTTGATGTGTTGGAACAAGATTCGGGACCGTCGAAACAAGTTAGCTCCATCCGTGCGTCAACGTCTCAAATTGGACTCATTGTGTGTTACATTCCGAAGCTTATAACTTGTGACTTTTTGCAACCGGACCTCGTAATTGGACTCAAACTCTTCCATTACTATTGTTTCATCACATTTGAGTTGGTGGAACAAGATTCGTGACAGTCGAAACAAGTTAGCTCCATCCGTGCGTCAACGTCTCAAATTGGACTCAGTTTGTGTGTTACATTCCGAAGCTTATAACTTGTGACTTTTTCGCAACCGGACCTCGTAATTGGACTCAAACTCTTGTATTACTATTATTTCAACACATTTGATGTGTTGGAACAAGATTCGGGACATCGAAACAAGTTAGCTCCATCCGTTCGTCAACGTCTCAAATTGGACTCAGTTTGTGTGTTACATTCCGAAGCCTATAACTTGTGACTTTTTCGCAACCGGACCTCATAATTAGACTCAAACTCTTCATTACTATTGTTTCAACATATTTGAAGTGTTGGAACAAGATTCGGGACAGTCGAAACAAGTTAGCTCCATCCGTTCGTCAACGTCTCAAATTGGACTCAGTTTCTGTGTTACATTCCGAAGCCTATAACTTGTGACTTTTTCGCAACCGGACCTCATAATTAGACTCAAACTCTTCCATTACTATTGTTTCAACATTTGAGTGTGTGGGAACAATATTCGGACAGTCGAAACAAGTTAGCTCCATCCGTGCGTCAACGTCTCAAATTGGACTAGTTTCTGTGTTACATTCCGAAGCCTATAACTTGTGACTTTTTCGCAACCGGACCTCGTAATTGGACTGAAACTCTTCTATTACTATTGTTTCAACAGATTTGAAGTGTTGGAATAAGATTGGACAGTCGAAACAAGTTAGCTCCATCCGTGCATCAACGTCTCAAATTGGACTCAGTTTGTGTGTTACATTCCGAAGCTTATAACTTGTAACTTTTTGCAACCGGACCTCGTAATTGGACTCAAACTCTTCCATTACTATTGTTTCATCACATTTGAGTTGGTGGAACAAGATTAGTGACAGTCGAAACAAGTTAGCTCCATCCGTGCGTCAACGTCTCAAATTGGACTCAGTTTGTGTGTTACATTCCGAAGGCTATAACTTGTGACTTTTTCGCAACCGGACCTCGTAATTGGACTCAAACTCTTCCATTACTATTGTTTCATCACATTTGAAGTGGTGGAACAAGATTCGTGACAGTCGAAACAAGTTAGCTCCATCCGTGCGTCAACGTCTCAAATTGGACTCATTTGTGTGTTACATTCCTAAGTCTATAACTTGTGACTTTTTCGCAACCGGACCTCGTAATTGGACTCAAACTCTTCCATTACTATTGTTTCATCACATTTGAAGTGGTGGAACAAGATTCGTGACAGTCGAAACAAGTTAGCTCCATCCGTGCGTCAACGTCTCAAATTGGACTCATTTGTGTGTTACATTCCTAAGTCTATAACTTGTGACTTTTTCGTAACCGGACCTCGTAATTGGACTCAAACTCTTCCATTACTATTGTTTCAACACATTTGATGTGTTGGAACAAGATTCGGACCGTCGAAACAAGTTAGCTCCATCCGTGCGTCAACGTCTCAAATTGGACTCAGTTTGTGTGTTACATTCCGAAGCTATAACTTGTGACTTTTTTGCAACCGGACCTCGTAATTGGACTCAAACTCTTCCATTACTATTGTTTCATCACATTTGAGTTGGTGGAACAAGATTCGTGACAGTCGAAACAAGTTAGCTCCATCCGTGCGTCAACGTCTCAAATTGGACTCAGTTTGTGTGTTACATTCCGAAGCTTATAACTTGTGACTTTTTCGCAACCGGACCTCGTAATTGGACTCAAACTCTTGTATTACTATTATTTCAACACATTTGATGTGTGGAACAAGATTCGGACGATCGAAACTAGTTAGCTCCATCCGTCGTCAACGTCTCAAATTGGACTCAGTTTGTGTGTTACATTCCGAAGCCTATAACTTGTGACTTTTTGCAACCGGACCTCGTAATTGGACTCAAACTCTTCCATTACTATTGTTTCATCACATTTGAATGGTGGAACAAGATTCGTGACGTCGAAACAAGTTAGCTCCATCCGTGCGTCAACGTCTCAAATTGGACTCATTTGTGTGTTACATTCCTAAGTCTATAACTTGTGACTTTTTCGCAACCGGACCTCGTAATTGGACTCAAACTCTTCTATTACTATTGTTTCAACAGATTTGAAGTGTTGGAATAAGATTGGGACAGTCGAAACAAGTTAGCTCCATCCGTGCATCAACGTCTCAAATTGGACTCAGTTTGTGTGTTACATTCCGAAGCTTATAACTTGTGACTTTTTGCAACCGGACCTCGTAATTGGACTCAAACTCTTCCATTACTATTGTTTCATCACATTTGATGTGTGTGGAACAAGATTCGTGACAGTCGAAACAAGTTAGCTCCATCCGTGCGTCAACGTCTCAAATTGGACTCAGTTTGTGTGTTACATTCCGAAGCTATAACTTGTGACTTTTTCGCAACCGGACCTCGTAATTGGACTCAAACTCTTCCATTACTATTGTTTCATCACATTTGAAGTGGTGGAACAAGATTCGTGACAGTCGAAACAAGTTAGCTCCATCCGTGCGTCAACGTCTCAAATTGGACTCAATTTGTGTGTTACATTCCTAAGTCTATAACTTGTGACTTTTTCAACCGGACCTCGTAATTGGACTCAAACTCTTCCATTACTATTGTTTCAACACATTTGAAGTGTTGGAACAAGATTCGGGACGTCGAAACAAGTTAGCTCCATCCGTGCGTCAACGTCTCAAATTGGACTCAGTTTGTGTGTTACATTCCGAAGCTTATAACTTGTGACTTTTTGCAACCGGACCTCGTAATTGGACTCAAACTCTTCCATTACTATTGTTTCATCACATTTGAGTGGTGGAACAAGATTCGTGACAGTCGAAACAAGTTAGCTCCATCCGTGCGTCAACGTCTCAAATTGACTCAGTTTGTGTGTTACATTCCGAAGCTTATAACTTGTGACTTTTTCGCAACCGGACCTCGTAATTGGACTCAAACTCTTGTATTACTATTATTTCAACACATTTGATGTGTTGGAACAAGATTCGGGACGATCGAAACAAGTTAGCTCCATCCGTTCGTCAACGTCTCAAATTGGACTCAGTTTGTGTGTTACATTCCGAAGCCTATAACTTGTGACTTTTTGCAACCGGACCTCATAATTAGACTCAACTCTTCCATTACTATTGTTTCAACATTTGAAGTGTTGGAACAAGATTCGGACAGTCGAAACAAGTTAGCTCCATCCGTTCGTCAACGTCTCAAATTGGACTCAGTTTCTGTGTTACATTCCGAAGCCTATAACTTGTGACTTTTTCGCAACCGGACCTCATAATTAGACTCAAACTCTTCCATTACTATTGTTTCAACAGATTTGAAGTGTGGAACAAGATTTGGACAGTCGAAACAAGTTAGCTCCATCCGTACGTCAACGTCTCAAATTGGACTAGTTTCTGTGTTACATTCCGAAGCCTATAACTTGTGACTTTTTCGCAACCGGACCTCGTAATTGGACTCAAACTCTTCTATTACTATTGTTTCAACAGATTTGAAGTGTTGGAATAAGATTTGGGACAGTCGAAACAAGTTAGCTCCATCCGTGCTCAACGTCTCAAATTGGACTCAGTTTGTGTGTTACATTCCGAAGCTTATAACTTGTGACTTTTTTGCAACCGGACCTCGTAATTGGACTCAAACTCTTCCATTACTATTGTTTCATCACATTTGAGTTGGTGGAACAAGATTCGTGACAGTCGAAACAAGTTAGCTCCATCCGTGCGTCAAATCTCAAATTGGACTCAGTTTGTGTGTTACATTCCGAAGCTATAACTTGTGACTTTTTTCGCAACCGGACCTCGTAATTGGACTCAAACTCTTCCATTACTATTGTTTCATCACATTTGAAGTGGTGGAACAAGATTCGTGACAGTCGAAAAAGTTAGCTCCATCCGTTGCGTCAACGTCTCAAATTGGACTCAATTTGTGTGTTACATTCCTAAGTCTATAACTTGTGACTTTTTCGCAACCGGACCTCGTAATTGGACTCAAACTCTTATTACTATTATTTCACACATTTGATGTGTTGGAACAAGATTCGGACAGTCGAAACAAGTTAGCTCCATCCGTCGTCAACGTCTCAAATTGGACTCAGTTTGTGTGTTACATTCCGAAGCCTATAACTTGTGACTTTTTTGCAACCGGACCTCATAATTGGACTCAAACTCTTCCATTACTATTGTTTCATCACATTTGAGTTGGTGGAACAAGATTCGTGACAGTCGAAACAAGTTAGCTCCATCCGTGCGTCAACGTCTCAAATTGGACTCAGTTTGTGTGTTACATTCCGAAGGCTATAACTTGTGACTTTTTCGTAACCGGACCTCGTAATTGGACTCAAACTCTTCCATTACTATTGTTTCATCACATTTGAAGTGTGTGGAACAAGATTCGTGACAGTCGAAACAAGTTAGCTCCATCCGTGCGTCAACGTCTCAAATTGGACTCAGTTTGTGTGTTACATTCCGAAGTCTATAACTTGTGACTTTTTCGCAACCGGACCTCGTAATTGGACTCAAACTCTTCCATTACTATTGTTTCAACACATTTGAAGTGTTGGAACAAGATTCGGACGTCGAAACAAGTTAGCTCCATCCGTGCGTCAACGTCTCAAATTGGACTCAGTTTGTGTGTTACATTCCGAAGCTTATAACTTGTGACTTTTTGCAACCGGACCTCTAATTGGACTCAAACTCTTCCATTACTATTGTTTCATCACATTTGAGTTGTGGAACAAGATTCGGACAGTCGAAACAAGTTAGCTCCATCCGTGCGTCAACGTCTCAAATTGGACTCAGTTTGTGTGTTACATTCCGAAGCTATAACTTGTGACTTTTCTCAACCGGACCTCGTAATTGGACTCAAACTCTTCCATTACTATTGTTTCATCACATTTGAAGTGGTGGAACAAGATTCGTGACAGTCGAAACAAGTTAGCTCCATCCGTGCGTCAACGTCTCAAATTGGACTCAGTTTGTGTGTTACATTCCGAAGCTATAACTTGTGACTTTTTCTCAACCGGACCTCGTAATTGGACTCAAACTCTTCCATTACTATTGTTTCATCACATTTGAAGTGGTGGAACAAGATTCGTGACAGTCGAAACAAGTTAGCTCCATCCGTGCGTCAACGTCTCAAATTGGACTCAATTTGTGTGTTACATTCCTAAGTCTATAACTTGTGACTTTTTCGCTACCGGACTCGTAATTGGACTCAAACTCTTGTATTACTATTATTTCAACACATTTGATGTGTTGGAACAAGATTCGGGACCGTCGAAACAAGTTAGCTCCATCCGTTCGTCAACGTCTCAAATTGGACTCAGTTTGTTTGTTACATTCCTAAGTCTATAACTTGTGACTTTTTCGCAACCGGACCTCGTAATTGGACTCAAACTCTTCCATTACTATTGTTTCATCACATTTGAAGTGGTGGAACAAGATTCGTGACAGTCGAAACAAGTTAGCTCCATCCGTGCGTCAACGTCTCAAATTGGACTCAGTTTGTGTGTTACATTCCGAAGCTTATAACTTGTGACTTTTTTGTAACCGGACCTCGTAATTGGACTCAAACTCTTCCATTACTATTGTTTCATCACATTTGAGTGTGTGGAACAAGATTCGTGACAGTCGAAACAAGTTAGCTCCATCCGTGCGTCAACGTCTCAAATTGGACTCAGTTTGTGTGTTACATTCCGAAGCCTATAACTTGTGACTTTTTCGCAACCGGACCTCGTAATTGGACTCAAACTCTTTATTACTATTGTTTCAACACATTTGAGTGTGGAACAAGATTCGGACAGTCGAAACAAGTTAGCTCCATCCGTGCGTCAACGTCTCAAATTGGACTCAGTTTGTGTGTTACATTCCGAAGCTATAACTTGTGACTTTTTCGCAACCGGACCTCGTAATTGGACTCAAACTCTTCCATTACTATTGTTTCACATATTTGAAGTGGTGGAACAAGATTCGTGACAGTCGAAACAAGTTAGCTCCATCCGTGCGTCAACGTCTCAAATTGGACTCAGTTTGTGTGTTACATTCCGAACTATAACTTGTGACTTTTTCGCAACCGGATCTCGTAATTGGACTCAAACTCTTCCATTACTATTGTTTCAATCACATTTGAAGTGGTGGAACAAGATTCGTGACGGTCGAAACAAGTTAGCTCCATCCGTGCGTCAACGTCTCAAATTGGACTCAATTTGTGTGTTACATTCCTAAGTCTATAACTTGTGACTTTTTCGCAACCGGACCTCGTAATTGGACTCAAACTCTTCCATTACTATTGTTTCATCACATTTGAAGTGTGGAACAAGATTCGTGACAGTCGAAACAAGTTAGCTCCATCCGTGCGTCAACGTCTCAAATTGGACTCAGTTTGTGTGTTACATTCCGAAGCCTATAACTTGTGACTTTTTCGCAACCGGACTCGTAATTGGACTCAAACTCTTGTATTACTATTATTTCAACACATTTGATGTGTTGTAACAAGATTCGGGACGTCGAAACTAGTTAGCTCCATCCGTTCGTCAACGTCTCAAATTGGACTCAGTTTGTGTGTTACATTCCGAAGCCTATAACTTGTGACTTTTTGCAACCGGACCTGATAATTGGACTCATACTCTTCCATTTACTATTGTTTCAAATATTTGAAGTGTTGGAACAAGATTCGGGACAGTCGAAACAAGTTAGCTCCATCCGTTCGTCAACGTCTCAAATTGGACTCAGTTTCTGTGTTACATTCCGAAGCCTATAACTTGTGACTTTTTTCGCAACCGGACCTCATAATTAGACTCAAACTCTTCCATTACTATTGTTTAACAGATTTGAAGTGTTGGAACAATATTTGGGACAGTCGAAACAAGTTAGCTCCATCCGTGCGTCAACGTCTCAAATTGGACTCAGTTTGTGTGTTACATTCCGAAGCTTATAACTTGTGACTTTTTCGCAACCGGACCTCGTAATTGGACTCAAACTCTTTATTACTATTATTTCAACATTTGAGTGTTGGAACAAGATTCGGGACGATCGAAACTAGTTAGCTCCATCCGTCGTCAACGTCTCAAATTGGAACTCAGTTTGTGTGTTACATTCCGAAGCCTATAACTTGTGACTTTTTGCAACCGGACCTATAATTAGACTCAAACTCTTCCATTACTATTGTTTCAACATATTTGAAGTGTTGGAACAAGATTCGGGACAGTCGAAACAAGTTAGCTCCATCCGTTCGTCAACGTCTCAAATTGGACTCAGTTTCTGTGTTACATTCCGAAGCCTATAACTTGTGACTTTTTCGCAACCGGACCTCGTAATTAGACTCAAACTCTTCCATTACTATTGTTTCAACAGATTTGAAGTGTGGGAACAAGATTGGACAGTCGAAACAAGTTAGCTCCATCCGTACGTCAACGTCTCAAATTGGACTCAGTTTCTGTGTTTGCATTCCGAAGCCTATAACTTGTGACTTTTTCGCAACCGGACCTCGTGTAATTGGACTCAAACTCTTCTATTACTATTGTTTCAAACACATTTGATGTGTTGGAACAAGATTCGGGACCGTCGAAACAAGTTAGCTCCATCCGTGCGTCAACGTCTCAAATTGGACTCAGTTTGTGGTTACATTCCTAAGTCTATAACTTGTGACTTTTTCGCAACCGGACCTCGTAATTGGACTAAACTCTTCTATTACTATTGTTTCACACATTTGAAGTGTTGGAATAAGATTCGGACAGTCGAAACAAGTTAGCTCCATCCGTGCATCAACGTCTCTCAAATTGGACTCGTTTGTGTGTTACATTCCGAAGTCTATAACTTGTGACTTTTTGCAACCGGACCTCGTAATTGGACTCAAACTCTTCCATTACTATTGTTTCATCACATTTGAAGTGGTGGAACAAGATTCGTGACAGTCGAAACAAGTTAGCTCCATCCGTGCGTCAACGTCTCAAATTGGACTCAGTTTGTGTGTTACATTCCGAAGGCTATAACTTGTGACTTTTTCGCAACCGGACTCGTAATTGGACTCAAACTCTTCCATTACTATTGTTTTCACATTTGAAGTGGTGGAACAAGATCGTGACGTCGAAACAAGTTAGCTCCATCCGTGCGTCAACGTCTCAAATTGGACTCAATTGTCTGTGTTACATTCCTAAGTCTAACTTGTGACTTTTTCGCAACCGGACCTCGTAATTGGACTCAAACTCTTCTATTACTATTGTT